>QQNG01000209.1:0-345725 GCA_003666085.1 Pseudocercospora crystallina
CACCCTTCCTCCCCCTCCCCTCCAACATCTCCTCCACCTCCCTAATATCTTTAGCATCCCCAACCCTCCTCACCAACCTCCTCTTACACCCCTCACAAGTCGTCTGCACAAGATTACTCCCAGCTGCTTCCTCTCTCTGCGCTTTACTCAACCTCCTCGCTTTGACTTGATACAACCGAATATCCCCTTGCTCCTCGGCGCACGTGGGACAATGGATCCAAACGCGCTCGGCCCTGACGAAGCGGGATAAGCGGGCGGTGGTGTTTTCGAGGGGTTGAAGGATGAGAGCGTTGAGCATGCCTTTGATAATAGATCGCTATGTGAAGCCGTAATACATGATTTCCGACTGGCCGGTGTGGGTGGTGGCGTGTTATTATATAGTTTGGCGTGATTGTGCTTCGTTTGACAGGCGTTTTTGTTGAATGGGGCGGAAGACTAGCGATGATGATGGGTCGATCGCTGTGACTTCGACTTCGTATCGTGAGATAGTCAGCCCTGAAGAAGTTTTGTGGCAGTTCATCAGTAGTAGCAGAAGTGGACAGTCCGAGGCTTATAATATGCGAGGATCTTACCTTGTCCTCATGGATCTGACCTTTACCTGTGCTCTATTGGGTCGAGTGTTTCCAGCTTGCATCAGGCATTCATTCTCAGATCTCGTCCTCGTCTCTAGCACTGATTGGCAGAATATGATATTCGAAGGGAAGGTAGATGAAGTCAGCTCACGAGAAAAAATGTTCTGTTCTTTCATTCCATCATATCTTTCATCATAGCACTCTGCTTTGTCACGCACTTCCTTGCCTTGCCTAGTCGTGGCCTGGCTTCTCGCACTCACAAGAGCGTAGATACAATCAGCATACTCGCTTTCTCAGGGTATACTTCCAAGTCTCCTCCCAATTCCAGACCCCAATGTTGGCCTGGCTTCACTTTCTTCCTGGGTGTGCTCGCTGTACTCATGCGATATCAACAGGGTCTCAATGTCATGCCCGCTCGCCTCCGTGCGCCGTCTCAAAAATGCAATATGCGGTGGGTGGGAGCACCGCTCTCCGAGGTAGTCAATATTTCTAGGGAAAGATGATGTGTTTGTCATGTTCCACTCGCTGGTTCGCTCAATGTCATGATTCGCTTCTCGGTCTCGTGCGTGTCGAGCTTCGACCTCTTCCAGCTTCAACATCGCTGACGGCCGCTTCGTAGGTAGGTATCGGTGGGCTCGGATTAAGCAGACGGCGTTGTTCGTCCTGTGCTGCTGAATATACGCCGCTAGAAGGTCGGGCGGTGGTATCGGAATCGTCGTCGTATCCATCATCCTCATCAGGACTTTCGTAGTCTGGAGGAGGGTGGTCTGCTGGCTCGAGAGGAAGGCCTGGGTTGACAAGCACTTGACTGCTTGCGGCTTCACTGGTCCCTTCGCCTGCATCATCCTCGTCGTTTGAGTCCATCAGATTCAGCTGTGCGAGTGAGATGTCCGTAGGCGATCGCTCCGGCCCTGGGCTTCGAGTCGGTCTGCCTTGCAGCCTCACTTGTGCACTGCTCGTTCGCGCATGCCCAGGTATCCAGCCTTGTCCCTCTCTGATACCTTCTCTTCCACCCTCCAAGAGGATGCTGCCGGCTTCACTACCGTACGGCGGCGGCGGCGCCAAGCTCCCAGTCATCGGCGCAAGTCCCCACTTCTTCACGTTCGCTTCGATGAAGACGAATCCCATCTGCCCAAAGTTGACGTGCACAGTGGCAGGTCCATTGGCTCCCACGGTGGGGAAGAAGTTATGTAGCTTCAAGCCATGCGCGACATCTTCCAACTTCTTACCATTTCTTGTGAAGAAGATCGTGCCCGTTCGAGGTCGGTATCCAACACCAACAACATCGCCTTGGACATACGGCGGGCCGTAATTGGTCGAGTTGAAGGGTTGCTGGAATCGGCGTTGTCCGTTCGAGAAGTACGCGATCGAGTATTTGTGGAAGCCGGGTAGTCGAAAGAGCGGGTACGGTTTCGTAGTCAAGCCGATGCTGACCATTGACGATTCGGGCTTATCGTAGAGCTTGGCCTCCCAGTAGTATACCTCGTTTTGTTTCGGTATCGGTAGGTTGCTCTGTACGCTGCATTCGGAGTCAAAGAACTCTATCTCGGTCCGCGCTTCAACGAAGCAGTTCGCAATTTCCAGTTCCGGCTCAAACTCCCATGCAGACACCCCCTTCTCCTGAATGGCGAGGAATTGTGAGAGCGAGATGTCGGTCTGAACGGATTCGGGCGGGTTGTGTTGTACGAATGCTGGAGTAAGAAGTCAGCAAGCCCCCCTCATTCCGTCATGCCATTGAACTGCTGTCATGTCCCGCTCGAAGTGCAAGTCAAGTCAAGGCAACTCCTGAATGTCATCCTATCCACACAGCAATATTGGAACTCACCTTTCGCCCTAAAATACTCCGCCCTCTGCAAATCATCCATCTCCGCCACGGCCTCCTCTTCCTCCCTCAAGAAACTCTGCTCATCATCAAACTCACCCGGCCTCCCAATCCGATCCAAGAAGATCCTCCCGCGATTCGTGTACCGAAAGAAATACACAATCAGAATAATCACTCCCACCAGCGCCGCAGATCCAAATGCAGACATCATGCCTATCAGGATCCCTTTCCCTGTGGATCCCAGTCCGAATGCTTGCACATGTTGGCGGGGTGTGTTGCCAGGCGTTACGGGGGATATGGACCAGTCTACGCCGCCGGCGCGGGGTTGGTATATCTGCTGAGAGAGGGTTGTCGGTTGGGTAGGGAGGGTCGATGTGGCCAGGGTGGAGAGGAGAGAATAGGCATCTCCATTGTTAAGCGCAGCCTGCGCCATCGGCGATTGTGGGCGCGCAATGCTGATTCGGGGTGAGGGTGCACAGTCGCTCGCTGGCGATGTATGTGAGAGTGAAGCGCGTCAAAATAGGATTGGTGGCACTCGCTGTTGCGGACTCTCGATGTTTGCGGGTGGGAGGAGGTGGTGTTGGCTTTCCGGTGGATGCGCTCGGTGGTGCCGCGGCGAGGCGAGTGCGATGGGTCGGGGTCTCGTGATCTGGAATCACTTCACTCTTCAATGTTCTCACTCAATCCTCACTTCTTCTCTCCGATATCTCGATAATGGCTCAGGACAGATGTTGTGTTGTGGAGAGAGTGGTAGAGGGCTGTCGTTGGGTGGTCTGGTCTGGATGCCACCAACCGGCAGCGCCTCTCCCGCCGCCGCGTTTGGCTTCTTGGCTGACGCTGCGGGATCGCTGCTTCCGCCACCGGCGATTGGCTCGCCCGCCACTGAGCAACGCCCGCCGAACTTTGCCAACACAGACATGATCCTGGCCCTTGCCTCATTGCCTGATGAACCGCAGTTCGCAGAGAAAACATCGCCACGAGCCCGGTCTGTGGGAGAAGACATCATGCCACGCATTCACAATTGCTTTCTGCGACAACGTGTTGAAGCTGCAATGCGGCATTCCTGTACCACCAACCATGCGTTGCGCAAGCCAAGACTTGCAGAGCCGAGCGAGTCCCGGCGATCGGGCCACTTGCATGTGATCGGAGGGGATATCAGTGCTGAAAGATATTCAATGGGACAATCATGTTTGTTCTCTCACCCTCTGCGCTTTGGCTCTACGTGAATTGCAACCGAGTTGCTGAGGATAATTGTAATACCTCTGTCGAAGCCATACGATGATCCAGGCCTACTGATCCCCTGCCCCTTCGATCTACGTCCCTGCCATAGTATACATGTCAAATTTCTGATAGGAAGCACAATTGATACAGAAACCAGGCTTATCAACACCAATCCTCCACAAGTCCGCCGGCGTGATCGTATAATCGAAAGCGTTCGGCGCATTGTAGTTTCCTACGTACGTGATGGTCTGATAGCCAACGTACGTGGTCTGGCACGTAATGAGGCGGGAGGATCCAGTGCTAATCGAAGCACCCGTCTGTTTTCTCCCAGTCCTCCCATATCAAAACGTGGCTTTTCCTTCTTCCCGGCAAGTCCAGGTTCATCTGGTGGTAATGTTGCTTATCCTCTTGTGGCCACTTCGGTTCTGCGCTCACTTTTGCCAGACAGCCAGATGCTGAAATAGACGATGCCGCTCATCGTTTCGATCGAATCGAGAAAATCGACTTCGAAGGTGTCACACCCAGCAGCCTTTGGATCTCCAAGTCAGACTTCAAACGAATGGCCATAGCCTTTGGTGTCTCGCCGTTCTCGTTGACCAAACCAGTATCCGCACGTCTCTCCAGCAGAAGTTCCATGCATGCTGTATATCCTTTTTCGGCAGCCCAATGTAAGGGAGTGGAAAGAAAATCAGTTTGTGCATTAATGTTCGCGCCTGAATCCAAAAGCAGCTTCGCACAGGTAGTATGCCCGTAACAAGCTGCGTAATGCAGTGGGGTCCAAAGCTCCTTGTCGACTAGATGGGCATCGGCGTTTCTATGCAGGAGGAGGTCCGCACAGACCGTGTGTCCATTCCGAACAGCCATATGCAAAGGGGTTGAACGGAAATCGGTTCGTGCATTGACATCCGCCCCGGCAGCTAGGAGCAGATCGGCAAAAGCAGTATGGCACTTCTGGGCAGCGAAGCGCAAAGCTGTCCAAAGATCGTGAGTCTGCGCATTCACGTCCGACCCGAAATCCATCAGTTGCTTTAGAACAGAACATTTGCCATATCGAGCAGCGTGGTGAAGAGCCGTGCAGCCCCGGCCGTCTTTCGCCTGGAGATCACATCCTGCAGTTGCTAGTTTCGGTACTAGGTTTTCGTGACCGCAGTGTGAGGCTTGCATCAATGGCGTGAGTAGCTCAGAGCGATTATCAGGTAACGCTTTTTCGAAAGTGTCGATGATTGCGTCGGACGTACGCCAGGATCTGTGACAAACACTGGCATTCGCCCCGGAAGATCTCAAGTGTTCCAGTATAGCTTTATTATTGAAGTAGATTGCTATAATCAGAGAGCTACACTCATAATACTCGTAGGCCTCGTTGAAGCATGGATCCGGCTCCCACCCATACAGATCTCGCAGGGTATTGATTTGGACTGTTCGAGCGAGATCGACCGGTATTCCACAATTCAGCAGTAGTAGAACGGTCTCTAAATCGCCTCCACAGCACGCGGCATGAAGGGGAGATACAAGGTGACCGCCCGGGGCCAGGACGTTCGCTCTTTCGGATTTAATAAGGAATTGCACAATGTTTCTTCTTCCCCTTTCAGCCGCGAGACACAGCGGTGTCCCGTAGATTTTGCTCGAATGGTTGACATCGCATCCAGCAGAGACGAGCTCATGGACCGTATCCTCGTATCCATTGAGGGCCGCGTGGTGAAGTGCGTTCCTGCCTTCGTTATCTGTGAAGTCAACATCTGCATCCATTCGAAGGAGATATTGAACTCGTTTCGTTTGACCCTCACTTGCGGCTTTAAGTAAACGTGCCCCTAGCTCGGATCTCTGGTCGTTCCCTCGGAGAGTTTCGTCGGATCTCATTTGCTTGATAGTGTATCGGTGTGTCTGGGTGTTGTAGACGTTGCAATTGTGTTGTCGAGCGCTCCCGCTCGCCGATACGGAGGACCAGTGGCCCTCCATGCCTAAGGATTTGTCCATGTCCGGTCTTCCGTCGCTACCAGCAGCCCAGAATGGAGATCTAGAGAGCAGTTTATGAGCTAAACGGACTCAGCAGTATGAGCTGGTTAGCTTATGATAATCCAGTCCCATCTTTGTCGTCGTTGTGGAGAAGAGGTGCCATTCAGCTTTGCGTAGCCGCCAGCTTCATCGTGCGGCGTATCAGGGGTGTCAGTCGGTGGCTGCATGGTCGACTTGCCAGAAGCAAGACGCGCCTGTGCCTGAGACACCTACGTCCAAACACTCCAGGTTGACACAAGATCTTCCCATGCCAGGCCTCCCGACTTGATTCTGATCAGAGTCAATGTTAAACGACCTTACCTTCCGGTCTGGGAGCATGTCGCGTGCTTATCTTGGCGCGTGACTAAGCACTCCATCAGCCTCAGGGCGCAGAAGATCAATGCGAGCACATCAAGACACTGTGGCAGTGGAAACAATATTTCAACGTATACAAATTCAATGTCATTGTAGGTACCTGTGTGACCCGCTAAGCGCTACAAAAGCATGGTGATGTAGCACACCATATCTCCTGATTTCATTCCAGGAAGTCATCTTCATACACTATCCCGATGGGATGTGGCTTTCTCCAATCTCTGTCCTCCGCTGAATATGTTTTCTTCCCAATGCCTCTTCCTTCCTCCTTCATATCGTGATTTATCGCAGCTCTTGTGCCCTCGCGCGACGTTGTCGAATTACGTATCTTGTTGGCGACTGCATGATAGCAAAATCGGTCGAAAGCGAAGAGAGCGATCATGTCTCGTTGCTGTCGTAGACTCATGACCGCTTACTGAGCCTTCTTTGGCTGAGCCTGAGTCTGACCGCCAATGTACTTGTTGATGTCGGTCTGGTCGTGCACCTGCTTGAGAACACCCTTCGCGGTCTCCCATCCCTGGCGAGCGGCCGGTGGGACGTCCTGCCTCTGCACAAGCGCGTCACCACGAGCGCCGACCTGCTTAATCATACCCTGAACGAAGGTGCTCTGGCTGATGCGAGCGCGGAGGAAGACGGTGTAGACAACGAGGATGATCCAGCTGCCCTTCTGGAAGATGATGGCGGAGCCGAGGATGCGGAACCAGAGCGCGAGCTCGAGTCCGGCGACAATGGACATGCTGGCATCATAGTAGTCCTTAACAAAACGGCCAATGGAGTCGGCCAAGGCGGAAGATTGCGGCTTCTGGCCAGCTGGCGCAGCTGGTGGTGGCTGGAGGGTTGGGAGAAGGATGCCGCGGGTGTAGGTCAGAACGTGGAAGACGCTGTAGACGGCATATGGGAGCATTGCGAGCGGGTACTGGCGGGAGAAGAGCCAGAGGAGGGCCATTGCTGGGAAATGTTAGCGGCGGGTCTCGCTCACACAGCCTTGCTCTTGCTTACCCAGGTATTGCACATTCTCGTCGCCGACCAGAGCCAATGGGCTAGCTGGCTGCTTCCCGCTCTTTTGACGCGCACGGTATCCCTTGAATACGACGATGCCGTAAGTAGCGGCAGCGGCGACAAAAGCGGTGCGGTAGGTGAAGATGGCCCATTTGCTGTAGTACTTGAAGAAGACGTAGCTGAGGCCGTACCGGAACGTGCACAGCAACAGCGTCACATGTCCGACGAACCATGCGAACTGGAGCGTCTGAGCGAGCTTGAGCAGGCGCTCTTGGGTCGACTCGCCCTGCGTAGGAGGCGGTGGTGCCATTGTGTCTGATATCTTCTTCTCGGAAGCGCTGGCAGTCGTTTGATCGGATCTGGGGTCGACTGGGTGATATCAAGGGGTGGTTCAGGTAAGAATCAGGAGCGCAGTCGGGTGCTGGGATATGCTGGACGTCGCAGGTTGTTGGAGAGGAAGTCGTCTTGAACAGCTGGAGGTTGGATTTCTGGAAGGTGGGACCCTGGTGAACCGTGCCCGCCTCACTGTCGTCACTCGGGCCAAGCTCTCCAAAGCTCACAGCCGGTTCATCAACAGCCACCATTCGTCATCTGGCAGCAGCTTGTGAATTCGTCTGCCTTGGAGAGATACACACAGATACCGCTTTTGATTTCAGATGTCGTACAGCTGTTCACTGACGCGCCATGTGATCGCCCGACGCGTCTTCGGCAGACTACGCCAACCGCCTCCTGCGAGTCAGCTCACTCACCTCGTGGCCAAAGTGGCGTATGAGGACACGACTCAGTGCCATCACTGCCGGATCCTCACTCTACCTCCGTACACCTGAATGCCTTCTGGCCAGGCCGGACGGCTATGAAATGGCTCATGTACCCCTCAACACAGAAGGTGCATCAAAGGTGCATCAAAGCCGGCACGACCAAGGTGGGCTGGGAACGGCAAGCCGATAACATACAGGAGGTACGGAGAGGAGCATCACCGCTGTCACGCCTTCTTCCTATGGCCCAAAACACAGTCCATTGACGCCGCCTGTACATCGGCATGAGCCACTCAGGAACAATTGTCGGAGAAGAGTCTACAATCACAGCTTTTGGAAGGTGCATACTGTCATCAGCCTCCATGAATACCGTATACATCAATCGACAGTCTTAGAGACGGATCGGATCATGAGCGCCATCAACATCAGCGTAGAGCGTGCTCAGCCTCAGGACGCGAAAGCCATTGTCGAGTTGTCATGTGTAGTTCAGGACGCATTGACGAGGTCTGGCAGTCTACAGCAAATATCAGGACGCTGGCTGCACGATGTGGACAGGACGATCCAGGACGTGGATGCTATGTTGCAACGCCATCTGCGAATGACTGCCGCGAACGACAAATTGTCGGGTGTGCCATGATCGAGGACTTTGAACGAGACTACTACGGTCCAGCTTCCAAAGGTTACAAATTACCGATTGACGATTATCCACCTCCCGGGACTTATATGCACTCCATCATGCTTAGACCTGGTATGCAGAAGCAAGGTCTCGGCGCGAAGCTGGTCGCCGATGCTGTCAGCCTAACTGAGGACAGGACTCAAGGCACGATTTTTCTCGATTGCTGGGCTGGCAATAAGAACCTTCGCGACTTCTACGGCAAGAACGGGTTTCAATTCGCTGCTGTCATTCCGAAAGAAGATTTCGAAGTCGCGGTCTTCTTCAGAGTCAGTTTTGGGTACCGTTGTCCGAGGTCTGCAGAGTGAAGAAATGGTGCCACGGAGGAATTGATACAACACGTGTGTTATGCCTGGAGAACTCACATGTTCTTGGGTTGTTTCCTGGCGTGTATTGAGCGTCTATGGAGGAACTCCCCGCCATTACACAGTGATGGAAGCGCTGAGTGCGAACTTGGCCATCTATGCTGCATTTGCCATGGTGCCTTGTGGTTGGGAGGCTTTCGTCCCAGCCAGTGCAAGGAATCTTTACTCCGAACAGTTGCAACATGCGCCAAAGGCAGCGTCCTCGTACACATCAGGTGTTAGAGCTCCTGGAATATTGAACGGTACAAAGTCTTTGATAGCAGTTGTCTTTCATGCATTTCTGTTGGCCTAGTCTAATCTATGTTAGCCATCTAAAGTCCTCAAAGCCGCCCGTCGCCATTCAATGCTCTCTGGTTTATGGCTCGGCGTATCACACAACTCTTCCTTCACCCAACCCCTCGAACCAACGCATCGTGGCTCAGTGCTGCTTGTGATGACCTCCAAGGCGCATCTCACTCTTGCTTGCAACTCAGCAGGTTGGCCAGACGACGTCCTTCTGCGGTCCCGGAAGTGGCCATCCGTCACGTCCTACACCATGGCGCGCTGGTGGTGCAGTCCAGTGCTGCACCTCCGGCGTGTCTTGCTGTGCCGGTGGGGTGTACTGCCGCGCCGGTGGAGTGTAGTATTGCACCTCCGTCGTGTCCTCCGGCAGCGGTACAAAGCTCTGCTGCGACAGACTCTGCTTTGTAGCGCTGCCATTGTGGATTTCATCAGGTGCGTGCGTCTCGATGTGGCGACCACCATGATCGACTTGATTCTCGATTACAGTGCCTTCCTGCCAGGCATAATTGACGTGCCAGGAATCGATGAAGGAACAGTTGGTGACGGTTCCCTCTCGGAGGATGCAGTTTATGAAGCGGGCGTCCTCGAAGTGGCAGCCTCGGAAGGTGACTTCTTCGAAGATGCAGTTGTCGAAGGTTACTTTGCCGGAGAAGGTGCAGTCGATGAAGAAGACTGCGAAGAAGGTGCCGGTTTCTCCGGGGGTGAAGGTGACACCGCGGGTCAGGGCGGCTTGAAGAGAGCTGACTCCGTCGTCTGGAGCGTCTTGAACGAAGTGGACGTCGACGGCTTCGTCGGGCAGGATGAGTGGCGCGGCACCACTGCTGGATGCTTTGAACGGGCTGTCTTCGAAGGCCAGGTCGTCGAGGTCGTCGGTATCACTGAAGGAGAAGTCGGAGTCGTCCTCATCGTTGTAGTTATTGAGGCCGTCCTCCTCTGCCTCCGCCCCCTCCACCTCTTCCTCATCACCGTCAAAGAACTCATCGGCCTGGCTGTATTAATCCTCGGTGGCTTCCTCTCCACTACCCGAAGTCCTGGATACCTCAGCGATGCTATTCAAATGTCAGTGTCGTTTCGAGTGATCGTTTGGTTGGATAATTACTCTTCAGCCTCCACTTTACTCTCAGCGCCGGCTTCGCTTGCAAGGACATCGGAACGCTGTACATCGGTGGAGCTAGCCACTTCGGCATTGAAGGTGCTGGTGTTGATGTTGGACTTGGTGTCTGGAGAGCGGATCTTCGGTGGAGTGGTCCTGTCCCGTCGTTAGTAACGTGCTGCTTCTTGGGCGTAAGATGTAACTCACTCCTGGCTCTTCTCCACCGCTTCCACAGCCTTTTCATATGCACGTCGCGGGACTGAGATGTTCTCGAAGAGCTTCTGCGAGCTGTCATCTCCTCCAGCTTGATCTTTGACTGGAGTCTTGTCGCCCTCTTCGCGTGGTCCGCGGAGGATGCTGTGAAGAGTGAGCAAGCGCTTGTAGCATGTGCCGAGCTTATCACTTACTCTCGAAGACGCTGGAAGAGCGCCGTCTGTCGGTCGTCGATGCTAGTACTTGCGAGAAGGTGCACTACGGCAGCGAGCTTCTCATCACTGGCAGCGGCGGAGGCCTCGTCGTGGCAAGACTTCGGGCACGAGCATACGACCACCATTTTTGCGGGTGTTGATGATGTTGCTCGCGTGTACAGTGCTCAAGCTTGATCAGTTGGAGGTTTGACTGCGTTTGCACCTCTTTCTGAAACACGCCAAACGCGGGAAGCTCGGGCCGCGTCCGTGCATGTGAAAGTGAAGGGCCGCGGGACTTGTAGAACAGATGATCTGAGCTGAACTTCAGTGTGTCTCAGAACACATCAAATGCTTGAGACGCTTAGATCAAGCACGACTTAAGCACCATACCGGAACAACAACACTTGCTTTCTCCATCGTTACCAACTCTTTCACGCTCTCGACGGCAGGAACCACTATTAAGTCATATTGGTAGTGCATCAGAAACTCCAACGATTCAGAGCATCCGAGAGCATCCCTCATGCCATCGTATTCCCTTCAGAATCACCTCACGTCTCTCGCTTCATCAAAATGACTTATCGATCTTCCACTCTCGCCTAGCTCCAATCCGAAGATTGGTCGGCGCAGGGCTTTTGATCATCGAAAATGAGTCTCATGGTGCCAATCCAGGGGTGTGTAAATAATTCAAAGCTGATTTCGACATCAAACTTTCTTGTATAGAGCTGCGCTCTTACTTGGCTCACTTTTTCTTCCACTGAACATTGCAGGTACCTCCTAATGAAACGACTTCTTGACTCCGCGCGTGTGGCGTTCAATCGTGTAGAGCATATCTGTGGCCTGAAACTCACGCGCTTTTCATCATCGAAGCCGGCCTCGGTAGGATAGGTGAATGCACACTCGCTACGCTGAAAATCTTTGTAGTCAGACCCATGATGTTCAATATAGCTTGTCCTGAGAGAGGGTATTGCGTAGCCTTTCACTTAAAACCGGAGCTCGAGCAACGTTGAAACATATAATCCATGATGATTGTTATCCTTCCGTTGCTCGTGACGTTCGAAACGTCCATCCACGCTCGACTTCAAGATATGGCAACGAAAGTGCGGTTCAACAGCGACGAATCGGCGCAAGTTATTTTCCAGATGGTCCATCGCGAATACTGCGCCAGATCCTGAGTCCTATGCGAGACTTCTTCTTCTTTTTGACTGACGAACCCTGAGCTGGCATCGTGGCACATGAGTATTCAGCTTGAGGATCTTGCGATGTCTGTGAGGGTCTTCTGGCGTTCTCTGCCTTCCTTCGGGATGCGTCAACGAGTAGCCATTCGATTTCGAAGAAAGCCTTTCTCCAGCGCTCCACTTTAGAATCTAGCAAGTGAGTCCAGAGAGGCTTAAAGGTGAGGACGGCTGGAACAAGATCTGTATTCGGTAGTTGATTGAGGCACTTGAAGTGCTCTTCCTCGCTTTCGGAGAGTAAACTATACGCATGCTTCTTTCTTATCAAAACATCTGGGTCAGCCCCTTCGATGAGAAGTAGAGTCAAGGTCTTGACAACAGCCGCTGGGTCTACTTCACACGGTGGTCCAGAGTGGATCTCCTCGAGCATGAGCTGCCATACAGAAAGCTCATCTGCACTCCACCTTGAATTAAGAAGCGCGTGGCTGCCAAGATCCGTCTGCAGGATTCTGAAAATCGTTGCATCCAGAGGGAAAGCCGCTGGTTCTACGGCGAAGACTGTGGGCAGAAATGCGCGTTGGAGCCAAAGATATTCCGCGCCACGAGTGAACTTTTTAATGGAAACCATATACCAGAAAAGTGCTTCGTTTCCGCAGCTCAAAATGAAAGCTAGGATTGCACCCGTATCGTCAATTCTCAGGCTTGTTGCAGAGCCAGAGTCAAGCCATGAAAGGATGACTCCGGAAAGCGAACCTTCTCCTTTCTCATCTCTCACACGCAGATACAACTTCCACAATAGCTCTGCAGAAATGTCCAGGTGTTCTCCAGTCGCTCCAAAGCTGAGTTTTATGAGTGCTCCTGAGGCCATTTCGGAGGAAAATTTGAGAGCAGACTGATGCAGATACCCTATCAATCTGCACAAGGCGGAGCCTGGGTTCCATTCGGTCGAGTACAGGCTTGCCTGCCCTGACAACATGCCTTCACGATTCCTTTGAGCGATGAAGTCGGCTACACTTCGATGAGCAAAGGTGACGTAATTCTTCACTGTGTCTGGATCTTCAATAGCCCTTTTAACATCATCAGCTTGATTGCTGGCTGCTGTATGGATGTTCAAGAGATCACCACACCATCTATTGAGCGCTGACTCGATTTCCCTTGTCCTCAGGACCCATTCGGCTTCCGACAAGGGATCGTAGGGCTTATTTCTGATCGCGTTTTCGTCAGACGCATCTTCTTGAAGGAAAGTCAACCACGCGAGTGGGACGCCATGAAGGGCCGAGTGATCTTTGTTGATGTAAAGGAGTATCACCAGCGCCCGAGCTGCGAAAAGCTTGTAACTCGGCTCTATGTTGTCAAGTATGTAGCCCAGGAAGACATCCAATTCCTGAGGTAGCTCTTCCAGTCTTTGGTACAGCTCCAAGAGAGCGTCGCCTTTTCCCAAGCCTCGTCGAAGCGATTGGACTGCGAGAGAAACCCAAAGAAAGACGCCTTCCGCGCGCTGGTGCACAGCGGCAGACAGTTCCTGCATCTGAAATTCACTTACAGAAAGCCCGCGGACTGCAGGGCTCTCGCATAAGCGCTTGCGTATGAACATGTCCATGTCGCGTCGAGTAAGATCTTGCAAGCTCAGGTTGAAAGGCTGAGAGGCGTATGCGGCTTGAAATATCCTCCCAGGTCGGCTGGAAACGCAGATCTTGACACAAGTGTTGTTGTTCAAAGAGGCCACTAGGTCGAGAAGGTCCTGGTGATCTCCTTGCATTTCATCAAGGCCATCGAGAAACAAACATAAGTGGGTTGGGACACAATGGCCGGACAGCATCAGTTTCAGGGACAACTTCAATTCCTTCCTCGTCCATGGCCGCGCGTAGCCTACTTTTGCCGAGATCTCTGAGAGCCGTTCAGAGAAATGTTGATGCACAAGATCTGGAGCCGCGGTCAGTATCTTGTGTAACAAGCAAAGTAGCATGCCTTCTTCGGTTTTTTCCAGTTGGCCACCTGCAGCCCAGAAGAAGAAGCCAATAACAAGGACATCACGCCCAGCCCATTCGCGAAGCAGTCTCAAAGTGATCGAGTGCTCCATCAGGAACCTCATCAAACTGGACTTGCCAGAACCAGCCTTTCCACTGATCCAGAAAATGTCATCGGACGATCTCATCCAGGAGTGCAACAAACGCGCGGTTTTCACTCGGTCTACATCCTCTTTGATCTGCTCGATGCATCGTGGGGGCCAGCACCTCTTTTCCTTGCCTTCGCACTGCGCACACGAATGGAGCGGTTGTTGATCCTGGAAAATCCACTCGTAAGTACCCGGATAGCTCTCCAGAGGCCTGTCCAAGTAGCTCTGCATGCCACGGAATCGCAAGCTCTTTAGAAGGACGTCTGCATAGATGGCAGGTCAGTAGGTGCCACTGCTCACTGCGAGAGCCCGCACGTGTCAACCTTTTGGCTTCTCAGACACCTGATAAGAGTCGCCATAGTGTGCATCGCCGTACACGTGTCCATTATGAGCGTACTTGGCCACATTGCCGCTCCAGGAGTGCGTTGTAGACCCCATATCTTCCAGATACGAAGTGACCAACGGGTTGACGCAGTTTAGTAGTGCAGGCTCTGAAGTCGAAAGAGCAATAGCCGGCCGAAGTTTGTGGAACTGACAAATGAGTAGAGGACTGATGATGATGCCAGACGCCGCGTTATTCGACCGCGCATGAACGAGATGGCGAGGCTGAGGAGAAGAACTTGCAAGGTCTCGGCTGACCTTGTCGTATATAGTCTATCGTTCAATCGGCGAGCACGCATGCATGTACCGAGCTGTTGTGGAACATTTGGCGCGTCGAACCTTGCCCAGCATCGTTAGGAGTCTATGATATTGCATTTGACGAGCAGGAACCGTGTAGAACGCGGGCCGGTCGTGTAGCGGGCTGACTCTCATCTCGAAATGCTTCCGACAATACAGATATATGATGTAGACACTAGGAAGAATGTATACTCAGTGTCTACGATTTCCCAGTCATGTGAAAGAATCCATACTCCTCCCAGAGCTTACGCGTGTTTCCACTGCCATAATAGCATGAGTCGCCAAGCGCTTATGAAGAAGCTGATGGAGCAGTAGGTTGATGTATTTGCACTGCCCCTTTGTTTCTTGTTGCCTGCCTTGCTTTCACAATCACGTGCAACTTTGCTTCGTGGCTTCCAGACCCTGAAAGCATCGAAGTCCCTCACCTCAACAACCACCACCAACCAAGCTCAATCCTTCGACTTCGTACTATTACGCTTTCCAAGGCAGCAACAACTACATCCTACCTCCCAACCTCACTCGGAGCATATCACTGTGGCCGCACATCAAGCAGAAGCGGAAGCCTTCGCCCGCGCCCTCGGTCCCGCATCAGACACAAACTACACCACCAAAGTCGACTTATCGTCCAGCATGGACAAGTTCCGCGCATTCGGCAACACCATCTCCTCGTCCGTGACACCGTTCGCGACCCGCAGCCAGCAATGGATCAAGGAGCAGACGGGAAACGCTGGCGAGAAGACGGAGCTGCCACACGACTATGTTGAGCTCGAAACGCGCATTGATGCGCTCAAGGCTACCCACCAGAAACTGCTCGCGGCCACATCGCAGTACGCCAACGAGGCATACGACTACCCGCCAAACGTGCGGGAGAGCTTCAACGATTTGGGAAAGAGTATCAGTGAGAAGGTAAGTGGAGAGACTCTCACTTTTATGGATACGATTTGGATTGGCATCGAAGACGCTTGGGTAGATGGTGTACTTCCAGTCTTGTTTGGGACCCTGTTTAGTGCGTGTATGATGCTCATACAGATGTTCGATATACAGGTCAACTTGCTGAGCAAAGCCGGCTCGGCGGCTGAGGCACAAGCTGCCTTCACCGCTCCACCAACCGCCAAACCGCAGCCCAAGACCTTCTCGCACGCGATCGCCCGCGCTTGCTTGAACGGAAGCCAGACAATCGCGACTGCTACGCCGCAAGGCTCGACTGAGCCAGACCCATTGGCGCAAGGCCTTGAGAAGTTCGCTATTGCGAGCGAGAAGGTTGGCGAGGCGCGTTTGGACCAAGATGAGAAGATCCAGGGCAAGTTCCTCGCGGGATGGAGCACAACCCTCAACCAGAGCATCAAGGCCGCGGACAAGGCACGTCAGGCCGTACAGAATGCGCGTCTGAATTTGGATGCTGCCAAGTCCAAGGCTGCTGCGGGAGGCAGGCACGAGGAGAGCTACACTGAGCCACAACGCCGCGCCATCGAACAGGCAGAAGATCAATTCGTGGAGAAAGTCGACGAAGCGACAAGCATCATGCGTAACGTCCTGGATACCCCGGAACCACTCAGAAATCTGGCCGAGCTGGCCAAGGCTCAAGCCGAGTACCACCAACGCGCGGCCGAGATCCTCGAGGATGTTGCGAAGAACATTGGCGATATTCAAATGGAGCAAGAGACCGAATACAGGAAGGCACGTGATGGACAATAAGCGGTTCTACCATACCCCTGGAACTTGATGACATGGAGGACTGATGATGGTTTTGCAGCGGTTGATCAACAATAACGCCGTCGATTACGAAACGTCTCCTTGAGTGAGAATCTGGATGGAAGAAGGCGTCACACGAGCACATTCTCATAAGGGCTCATTGTATGGTGTTGTCTTCTTCAAGAGCATCAGGCATAGCTCCGACGAATCATACCCTCTTCAATTGCGCACACGTTCATAGGGAGTGCATTCTCAGACATCGCTCCTTACTCCCACTTGTTGATATTTCACACATCATCCCTAACCCTCTCTGCAAGACCAACATCATGATCCTTCCCACCCTCATGATGTCCCTCCCTCGCCTTCTGCTCTTTCCATTCTGTCACCGCTTTCCACGCTACCCGGAACCCTTCTATCCCCGCCGGCATTCCACAGTAACAAGCCGCTTGAAGTATCACTTCGCGTATTTCCTCTTCGGTTGCGCCGTTGTTGAGGGCGCCTTTTACGTGTGTTGCTAATTCGGAGCCTCGGTTTTGGTTGCAGAGCATGGCTATGTTGAGGAAGGAACGGGTTTTTAGTTCGAGGCCTGGGCGGGTCCAGATGCTGCCCCAGCAGGATTCGGAGACGTACTATATCACCAAGTCAATGGTTAGCGAAAGAGCATAGGTGGGTTTTGTGTGTGTTGGGTTGGGGGTGTACCTCTTGCATGGCTTTCGCGAATGGGTTTGATGCGTTTTTGAGGGCTGCATCGACGTATTCTTTGCCTGCGACTTGGTAGCGCATTTTGATGCCTTCATTGTAGAGGACTTCGTGGGCGTGGGCGATTTCTTCTTTGGTGTAGGTTGGAGGCATTGTCGGTAATATGATTTGGCTGCCCTTATGCTGGGATTTAACGACAATCAACGGGTTGGAGCTTGAGAAGTGCGTGGTTGAAATGGTGAGCGTGTTTACTTGGTTCTACGAAATCAGGAACAGGACTGACGTGTCTAGGTATATGCTCCGGCAAGCAATGGATCTTGATGAGATCCACTTCGTCATTTGGTCTTGTGCTCGTCTAAGCTGCTGTTGTGAGCTGCAGCTGCGGTATCGGCAGAGAGCTCTCGAGCTTGCGGAGAAGCTCTTCTGACTTCACCTCTCGAGAGTGGCATCGTCAATGCTGTGTTCGATCTGTTCAAACACTGCGGGGAACATGATGCTTTTCGGCTGTGTGGTTGTTTCGAGGTGAGATGACGAAGGTAAAATCAATACATTTCATTCATTCATTCATTTGACATTCTGTATTGGCCATCAAGGTACTCTCATACTCTTCACAGGCGTACCACTCTCCTGCATCATGTCTAACCCACTGCCACCTCCATCTCAAAACCAATCCTACGTAACAGTCTCGCCCATCCCGGGCGGCTTTATAACTCTCTCCGACCATTTCTTCGTCAAACCCGCAACACCAGGAGCAAAGCGAACTGTCCCATCCTTAACCTTCTTGGTAACACATCCTGGCCCCTCCGCTTCATCGGGCTTCTCAAGCAAGCAAGACGGAAAACCTTTCAGAATGATGTTTGATCTTGGCCTTAGAAAAGCGCAAAATAGGTACCCAGAGAAATTGCAGAAGCACATTGATGGGAGAGCGCCGTTTAGACTCGAACCTGGAGTTGCAGCTCAACTCGAGGCTGGAGGTCTTTCAGCTTCCGAGATCGATCTTGTGATGCTGAGCCACGTGCATTATGACCACCATGGCGATCCAGAAGACTTTCTGAATGCGCAGTTCTTGATCGGGAGGGGAGCCATGAAAGTGTTAAAGGAGGGCTTGGCTGGAGCGAGTCATCAGCATTTTGAACCAGATACCTTGCCGGATGAGAGAAGTGGAGAACTACCAGATCCGAGTGACAAGACGAAGTGGGAGCCTCTTGGTCCGTTTCCGGCGACGCTGGATCTGTTCGATGATGGGAGTGTCTATGTGATCGATACTCCGGGCCATCTTCCTGGGCACGTCAATCTACTTTGCAGAACCAAGGAGCGCTGGGTGATGCTCAGCGGAGACGCTTTCCATGATCGGAGACTGTTGACAGGAGAGAAAGAGATCGGGACGTGGGAGGCTGATGGATGTGTGCATTGTATTCATGTTGATAAGGAGAAGGCGGCGGAGAGTATTCGGAGGTTGAGGGAGTTTGATCAGGCTACTGGAAAGGATTGTGAATTAATCGCAGCGCACGAAGAGGTGTGGTGGGAGAATCATAGGGGAAAGGTCTTTCCGGGGACGATATGAAGTACGTCGTGCCTCATCAGGTCGTTTCATAGGCCGTAACATACATTAAATGTGGGAGTAGGATTTATTGCTCTACTTGTCGAGAGCCCTCACGGCTTCTTCGAAGTCGACAACGGCATCGGCTCTCGGAGCAGGGCCTGTCAATCAGTGTCAGCGGTCGAATCGATGCCGCGCCCAAAACGATAGAGTAGTCTGAGTGCTCACCTCCCCACTTGATCCTCCCATCCTGCCCAATAGCATACTCGCCAGCGGTCTGCCATCTACTTCCACTCTCCGTGGGCCGATTTGCAATACCCTCTTTACTCTTCAGACTGAACACACTTCCCAAAGCCGAAGGGCTGAGGACATGCAGCCACCCGCAGGTCCCAAGCCCGTACGCCGCATATGCTTCTCTCCCGTCATCAACCACCAGCCTCAGATTATCTGGCTCGGACCCGTACTGCGGAATAGACTTGACCCATTTGTCGGTTGATGCTTGGTCTGAATGCGAAACGGCTATGAACTCAATATCGCGATGGATCTTGGCGGATTCGCGCATACGAAGATATGTCTTTTCTGCAAAGGGACAACCACAGTGGCGAAGGAAGGCGATGATTGTGCGCTTGTTGGATGGCAGGGCGAGTATGGGAGGTTGAGGTGCCTTGTCGCCAATCTTCGGAGGCTCCGCTGGAGGTGCATTGGACTTCGGTGCCCACCAGGAGTTGAGTTCTTGTTGAAAGGTCATATTCGTCTCCAGGTACTGTACTGTTTGGTGCTTCGGGATGGAGATGGAGAGGTGTGGCGATCAAAATCAAAATTGAGGTGTTAGACAAAGAAACACCTACGGTTATGGGCTATTGTAGCTTCATCACGGTACGTCCTGACCACATGCTGGCCTGTCGGATGTTGGTGAGCTGGAGCTCTGGGATGGTACGTCAGCGGTGGAGTTTAACATGAGGTGAGGTCGTGGAGCTGAAGCCTCAGGCACAAAAGCGGGATGAGCACGAGCCCCTTCCGCGATCGCATCCTTGCTGCATAACATCACCAGGCGCCATCTCACGACTTCGACTTCGGCTCTCACAACACATCTGAGATACAACAACATCGACGAAGATGGGTGCATTGCTCTCCCTCCCGCTTCTCGCGGTCCCATCCGTGGGGACCTTAATGACCTTCGGCGCAAGCTGCTGCGGAGCGGCTACCTGCGGTGCCGTATGCAGCGCATGCAACAAATGCAACAACTCCATCGCCACGCGAATCGCCTACGCCCTCATCCTCCTCCTCAACTCGATCTTATCTTGGGTGATGCTCACCGACTGGGCAGTCAAGAAGCTGCAGAAAGTACTATTGGATTATGTCACGATTGGATGTCTGGGACACGAATGTTTCGGCTTCACGGCCGTGCATCGCATCAACTTTGCTCTGGGACTGTTTCACTTCGTCCTGGCGATTTTGTTGATTGGAGTCAATACTTCGAAGGATAATCGTGCGGCGATACAAAATGGTTTCTGGGGACCTAAGCTTATCATTTGGCTGGGTTTGATCGTGGTCAGCTTCCTGATCCCGAACAGCTTCTTCGAGGTCTGGGGCAACTACGTGGCGCTGGTTGGAGCAGTCCTGTTTTTGCTTTTGGGCCTGGTGCTGCTGGTCGACTTGGCGCACACTTTTGCCGAGTTCTGCATCGAGAAGATCGAGGACACCGATTCTGGGGTATGGCGAGGCGTCTTGATTGGATCGACTCTGGGCATGTACCTTGGAGCTATTGCCATGACCATTGTCATGTACATCTTCTTCGCCAATAGTGGATGTGGCATGAACCAAGCAGCCATCACGGTAAGTCGCTGAAAGAAAATCACAAGAACTACACTAACAGAGAACAGCTCAATTTGATCTTCCTCATTGCTGTCAGCGTCATGTCTATTCATCCCAATATCCAGGCTTCCAACCCGCGAGCTGGTCTTGCCCAGGCTGCGATTGTGTGCATCTACTGCACCTACCTTACCATGAGCGCAGTCGCAATGGAGCCTGATGACAAGCACTGCAACCCATTAGTCCGCGCTACTGGAACCCGCAGAGCCAGCATCATTCTTGGAGCTGTGGTGACCTTTATTACTTGCGCCTATACGACAACTCGCGCTGCCACGTACGGACTGGCGATGGGCAACAACAAAGGATACATCGCATTGGACAACGAGGCCGATAGCCACGATCTCGTTGACACTCAACCCGAATCTCGCCGTGCCATGCGACAAGAGGCTCTGCGCCGTGCTGTTGAGTCTGGAGCTCTTCCTGCTTCCGCCCTGGACGAGAGTGACGACGAAGACGAAGACGACGCCAAGCACAAGAATGATGACGAGAAGCAGCGAACACAATACAACTACTCGCTCTTCCACATCATCTTCCTGCTGGCCACAGCATGGATTGCCACCTTGCTGACTTCCAACATCGGAAGTGATCACGGCCGTTTGGATGACCAGCATGACTTCGTGCCGGTCGGAAGAACGTACTGGGCCAGCTGGGTCAAGATCATCAGCGCTTGGGTTTGCTATGGTATCTTTGGATGGACACTGGCAGCGCCGGTCATGATGCCGGATCGCTTTGACTATTCTTAGACACTAGCCTGATGGACTTCGCTGTTGAACTTCTTGTAGATTGTTGAAATGCATATCTTCGCCTGCAGGCCTCGAGCCACTCCTTCTCAATAGCATACGACCTGTCACATCTCGAAGCTAAAGACTGCCATGGTTGACGACAACGTGGAAGGGAAAGGCAGCGAAGCAGATGGCAGTTTGCTGCCCATCAAATATTGACCGGCATGCGGCCGATGCCAAGCAAACCACCTGCCGCGCCCGTAATTGGAAGGATTGCGATCCAATCAGCGCGAGGCGAGTAAGTCACACAAGGCAAATAACGGCCCCTATCGACGCCACAGGAACCAGAAAAGTTCGACTTCAGATCGTCATGGCTTCAACGTGAAGTCCATATAAGAAGAAGCCACGGTGGGTTGTCGCGCGCCGTGTCATCATTTCTCTCGATTTTCAAACCGATCAGGACCTTGTCGAGGACAAGGCCATCAACTACATTCCAGGATAAACATCAAGCAAAACATCGCCATCGCGAAACGAACAGAGGCGAACAACACCACGATGGCTTCCCTCCTAGTCCTCTCAATGGCAGCTCTCGCCAGCGCTCAGAGCACAACTCTAAACCTCCCCTTCTACGGCTACGACAATACCCCAATCGTCGGCAGCGTCGTCTCCGTCCAGAACCAAATCACAGCTTTGGCGATTGCATGTCCGGATGGTACTGATGCCTCGGATTGCGGTCTCTTCCCCTCGCAGACGTTGACGGTGGGCCCGAGTACGTATAATATGTTTATGAGTGAGCCGGGTGGGGGGTTTATTGGGACGCAGGATTGTGTTACTGGGACGACGGCGGTGAGTACCACGGGAGAGGTGAGGAGAGGGGAACGGGGTGGGATTGCTAACGCGAGTGCTTGCGTAGGTGTGTAAAGAAAGTGCGGGAGGAAGTGAAGCGAATGATCCTGGTTCGAGCACGACGACGTATGATGCGGATATGGTTACGAGTTTGCCTGTGACGATCACTGCCGGGGCAGAGAAGCTTGGTGCTGGAGGGTCTGGGGCGACGACTACTGGTTCTGGCTCTGGAAGTGGGAGTGCAACTGCTACGGCGAGCACCGGGACTGGTGTGGGAAGTAGCACGGCGAGCGTGACGGTGCTTACTGGGAGCTCAAGGTCGTCCGGAAGTGCAACTGGGACTGCGTCTGTGACGGCAAGTGGGACGCAGTCTGCTGCTGCGTCAAGCTCGAGTGGTGCGGCTGCTTCAAATGGAGCGCTCATCGGTGGAGCTTTGAGCGGAGTTGCAGCTGGGCTTCTTGGTCTTCTGCTCTAAATACGTCGCTATCATGGCCAGAAACAACGTTCGCCTCTACGTCTAGCCAGCTAAGGTCAATCTTCTTCGCTAGCAGCAGGTCGGGTGTCTCGCGTCCCTTTTCTGGAGACATCATTCTGCTGCACCTTACTCGCCATCCTTTGTTGACTAATATAGGATGAACGGCCTATTCCTCATCATCGCTATCCTCATCCGACATATTGAGCTCCTCGATATGTCTGGCTCGGTACGCTTCGAAGTCGTCACAGTCCTTCCATGCCTCGACATTACTCGGCCGAAATGCAATGGCCTCCGGTGGCATCGGCGTGTTGAGTGGGCAAACCTGCCGTTGACTAGTGCTGAGGCGGTTGAGAATCTCGGTAGGCGACAGTTCCTGTTCGATCTAAAGTCAGTACATGTTTCTCGCATGTCAATCATCAAAGCCGCATACATCTTCACCATCAACGATTGCAAGCGCGGTTTCCAGATCGCCCAGTGCGTCACCATACTCAGGTTGCTCTTCCTCGAGAGCGTCGACTTTCAAGCGAAGCATTTTTATGCCCAGCGAGTCCCTTGACGGAGGCCATTTCGTAGGCGACAGCAGCAGACCAATGGCCGAGACATGGGTCAATCGATGCTTCCACATGAAGTCCATCGCGCCCTCGGGATGGATCGAGTCGGTATGCGGCCAATCCATCAACGCCTTGCAGAGGCGTCGCATGAAATTAATATAAAGCTTGCAAGCGCGCTCGGATCCAACCTCCTGGCTCTTGAGAAGCAGATCGCCAGCTGTTGCAGCAACATCGAACATAATCTGGGCGAGCAGCTTCAACAGAGGCGTGACCGATGGTTGCAGAATCGCGTCAGGCAACTCTGCCAAGAAGAATGGCCAGGCTTCAGAACCCTCGCAGATCAGGATGTAGCGATCCAATGCCGCTGCATGTCTGCCTTCGACGAGTAGGACGTCTGCTTGAGCTTTTAAAATGCAAGTGTTGGTTATGGAATCTTGAAGGAAAGCCGTCACCCAGACAAGCGTGCAACCCGTACGGTGGGAGAGCATCTCTGAGACGTGCTTCAGCTCGTGCTCAAGATCTGGAGCACTTTCATCACTGATCTGGACACGAGCTTCGAGTCCTGGAATTATGATGTGAACAATCTCGCCGAGAAAAGGCACGATGTCCTCATCCCGTTTCATCGTCGCGTGAGGTCGAGAATAGAAAGTAAGCGAAATCTTCGTGACCGGTATGTCCTCTGGGCACGCAACGATGTTCCAATCATCCAAGGCTTGGTTCTTGATGACCAGCTGAGCAGGCCATATCATTTGCATGGACGCCCACTTCATCATGAAGACGAAGCTCCACAGATCATTCAGCAGCACCACAAACTGCACCGGCTCGGACACTGCGGACTCGTATGGAAAGTTCAAGCCAAGGCGCAGACTGTGGCGCTCGAAGCTCTTGATGTGCTGCCGATTTTCCGTGACGATGGGAACATCGAGTAGGTGCTTGAATGATTGCAGAGGTTCTCCTGATGGCGTGACATCTCCTTCGGCAGACACTGTGACGAAGCGATTTCTCTTGTGTAGCAACTCCGATGCTTCCTCATGGATAGCCTTGTTCACACCCAGGATATTCGTGTGAAACGTATACGTGTGAGCGACACTAGCCTTGCGGTCGCTCGGGTCGGCGCCACCACACTTCTCAGGACGGTCCCTCCATGCAGGTGCCTTGACCAGGTCTCCGTCGAGGAGATAGCCGTAAATCTCGTCTCGCAGCTCTCGAGGAAGTGGGAAGTCGGCTCGCGGAGGTGCTGGAGTGCCAGCGTTGGAGGCGTCGCTCACTTGGATCGGTGACGCTTTCTCTTCAGAAGTTTCTGCGGGGGATGTTGCGGTCGTGACGGTGACGGCGAGCTCGGTGCTGTTTACAGTGAGCGCGCCAAGCGCCGCCGTGGATGAGTCGTCGCTTGTCGCCATCGTTGCTCTCCGCGGCAGTCGCACTAGGCTTGCGTCGAGGCTCGCAGACATGGTGGTTTGTTCTAGGCTGAGGTCGAGAAGTGTGTGGAAGATTGAAGGAGTTGAGAATGTTTTGGTGCGACGTTTGTCCGATGACGTGGAACGTCGGCTTGGCGTTCACATGCAAACGGCTGGTGCACGCTTTTGGAAGGAACGAGAGAAGTGATCCTACTGTCATTCATCAGTACCTCACACGTATTGCCTACATTGATTCAGACCTCACTCAAATTTCATCTCGCGCAGCTTATTGCAACGCAAGTTATGATGAGCGGTGTTCATGCATACCTTTCCTCCTCCAGCTTGTTGTTTCGAAGCCTATCGCGCCCCCAGCATGTCACCCGTGTCCAAGACCGTGGCCATCGTAACCATCATGGCTTCAAGCTCTCGATACCTGTTGTCGTCCTTGAATCCACACCATCCGACGATCGTAGCTGGCTTCGTCCGCAGGATGCTCTCTGGGATGGGGGAGTTGATCGGAACGATTGGATCGCGGTGGATACTCAGCTTCTTCAGTATGTCCATTTGGCGAACTTCGGTCTCATAAGCTTGGAGCGCCTGACAAAGTTAGCGTTGATGGTCCACATGTTTTGAGCATTCAGCGGCATACCTCAGCATTCTCAACTATAGCTTTCAGCGTATCGTGATCCGCCGCAAGCGCTAGATTTTCAGGATGAGCTCGCACAGAAGCTGCCAAAGCAAAGACAGCCAATCTGAGAGCATTTACAGAGCCCGCAAGAGTATCTGGATGTCTCACCAAGGCTGTGGTGATCCAGCAAAGGCTAGCAGACGGCTGGTGGCTTGCGAGCCAGTCTTTGGCTTCGCCTGTATATAGCTCTCGCAGCTCGTCTGGCAGTGGAAGCTCCTTGAGGACTCTCACCATATCAGCCCATGTACGCATGAAGTACAGCACAGATCTATCGATGTTGAGGAGTTTCAGATGGATACGCCACGCTGATGTGACAACGTCGATCAGTGTGCGTAGTAGTATGTGCAAGGCGGGTAAATTAGCTGCATTGAGCGCGAAGAGCGGGATGTGGCGACGAAAAGACCAGTCCGCCAACGCGTTGTGGATATCCTCGTACCGCTCCAGTGCCAGCGAGTATTGACCATCCGTGGCGAGGTTGTCAGCCGCGCTTTTCAGTGACTTCGCGGTGTCGATGACCTTCCACATGAGACCCTGACCATTGGCGTGCGGCCAGCCCATGCGCATTCCGAGTTTGTTTGCACGAAGCTTTGCATTGAGAGCGCCAACGCCATGAGGATGGATCCCCACATGTAGTCCAGGAAGGCAGAGATCTCGAAAGCTGTCGGAGACGGTTGACAAGAAGACCTGAGCATCTTCATTCTCTTCGTGCTCCCCAAACTTCCACTGTCCAAGGCGAAGCTGGAAGGCAGCGTTTTGACGTGCATTTGCATTTGTTGGTAGATCCAAAGAGTACGCGAACTCGTCGGTGAGGTCTTCAAACTGGACAGGACACGGAATTTGGAAGAATAGCCATTGCAGAGCACGCTTGAGTGTGTCGAAGTCTCTCCACAGCATGATGAAAGTGTTGACCGAAGATGTGGATATCGACGACCAGTTCACGGGATGATCGGGGTGAGCCAGATATATGGAGAGCGATGTCATCATACAAGCCGAGTCTGCTTCGTGCTCTGTCACGATTGGAACATCGTATCTGTGCTTGACTGTCTTCAGCTCCGGCCAGGAGTGGACAACGGCGACGAATTTGCTGTGCTCCGCGAGATATTCCTTTGCTTCCTAGGACATATAAGCATCACAGTTGTAATGTCATTGTAGTGACTGAGGGTGCTGTATGGAGGCTCACCTTCTGTATCGCTTTGTTCACCCCGAGAATGTTGGTCGAAAATCTGTACGTAGGTGCAGCACTCTTCTCCCGACCTGATGGCGAATTGAGTTGCTGGCATCCAGGAAGCTCGCTATACGGGGAGCATTGGACAGCTTCGGGGTCGAGCAAGTGATAGTAGATCTGGTCTCGTAGCTCGCGCGGCAATGGGATGTTCGGGCGCGGGATGCGGGCGTAGGGCTTAACAATTGTCAAAGCCGGAAGACTTTTCTGCAGAGCAGCGATGTCTCCGTTTCCTTCGCAACGATCTCGGGACATAATTGCTGCTTCTCGAATCTGAGAGAGTGTCTGGCTGAGACCTCAAGCTGCGGGTTCCTATCGGCAGTCGGCTGAGGAAGGCGAAGAAGGCCGAGTGATCATGAACGAGAGTCTGAAGTTGATTGAGTACACATGCTGGAAAGGTGTTTAGCATACTCTTGGCCTCCGTTTGTGCAAACGATGTAAATGAACAAGCTGTGCATATCCGCTTCCCTGAGCCATGCTACCGGGAAGTGCTAGGATTCATACGAGCTGGGTGCTGCAATTTGGAGCCTCAGACAGGCCGCTAGATCATGACCTTCTTGTAGAAGCCGAAAGTGTAAGCTCTGCTGGCTTGCGAGCAAGGGTATACAGCGAGTCGGTTGATCGTTGTTGATGTGACAGGAGCACTGGAGGGTCTTAACCACCGTGAAAGGCGCAGTTGGAGTCTCAGTCATTAGTCATCGGCCCAGATTACATGTATTCGGGTGGAACCAACTTGCCTGGCGTGCTCCAACAGGCAGCGGCTTATGCATGCAGTGGAAATGTTTCTGTTGTTCCTGGCTCCAGCGGTCATGAAGAGAGATAGCATTGTACACTGTACGAAAACTCCTGCGGCATCCAGCCTGGTATCATTTCCAAAACGCCTCATATCTCAAGTCCATCAGCGTTGTCCGCTCACAGACTATCCCAGAACGCGTTAACAGTCTCCCTCTTCTCCTTCCTCCCGTCAACATCGATCACAGCCACATCTCCCCTCTCCACGTTCCTCACAACCGCTCTATTATACTCCTCGTCTCCATCTCCTTTCCTCGCTTCAATCCCCAGACTCCGATAGAAAGCCAGCTTCAACACAATCTCATCCTCTCCTTCCCTCACGCCCTTCTTCCCACCTTCAACACCCTCGGCCTCCAGCGTCCCCAGAGTCTGCTTCAGCGCAGCCAACTCCCCTCCTAACCGCTCACTCTCGATCTCCGAATCTGAGACACCTTTCGCGATCCGGAACTTCTCTGTATCCATTTTGAGCATCTCTCCTGCGTGTCGCGAGGCATCGTGGCGCTCTTCCTCGTAGGTATGTGCGGATTTGAGGTTGTTCAGGCGGCGCGAGAGGGAGGAGAGGATTGTGGTTTGTGAGGAGAGGCGCGAGTGGCGTGCGGATTGGAGGGCTGAGAGTGATGTTGTTATGCGTGTGAGGGAGTCTTTGTCGGGTGCGATGTGGAATTTCGCCGTCGCTTCGGACATGAGCTGTATCGTGAGTTAGTGGAGTTGTCGTCTGTTGTGTAGGATGGGTGTACTACCTCGACTGGGTCTTCATCGAAGAGAACCATATTTGCGGTGTTTCTGGATACGTTTTCGAGCGTAATTGATCAAGTTGTTGCTGCAACGTCTCTTGTGTCTAGTCGACGCCGTCTAAGTTGGTGATAGTTCGCGAAGTTGATGGAGCCAGTCGCGACTTCCCAAAACAAACAGCCCCGCGACCCAGCAACGGCGTTCTGTCGCTTCGGCCCGCACATCCGAGATGCCAAGAGTTTGCCCTGCAGGGCGGATGACGTTCGCATGTGAGAGAGCTCCAAGTTGCGCCTGTTCAAGTTGGCACCAGACTTTCTGTTCCACATACACAAAACATTCACAGGAGTACAGCGACACCTCGTGGCGAAGATGGTCAACGAACACTTGCCTTGTAAGTCGATGCCTCAGTATGAACGAGACCATCACAGTCCGTCAGCAACCAGAGCTCCCAAAGCTAACCATGAACTCTCTCCCAGACGCCGCCGATGCTGAGAGGTATGTCGATATATCCGTCTTCGCAACCCTATGACACCCACTGCAACTATTTGCCTCGACACGTTCCATATCAGATGTCGCATACTGATACAGACCTCAACAGCCCCCTCAAACCCGCCGAACTTTCCGTCCTCCGCAGCCAATACGAAAAAGAAGGCGAATATGTCTCCCTCCAAACAAAATTCAACTACGCCTGGGGCCTCATAAAATCCTCCTCCCGCTCCGAACAACAAGAAGGAGTCCGTCTCCTCTCCGACATTTTCCGCGCATCCCCCGACCGCCGAAGAGAATGTCTCTACTACCTGGCGTTAGGCAACTATAAGCTGGGGAATTATGCGGAGGCGAAGAGATATAATGATAGTTTGCTGGAGATTGAGCCGGGGAACTTGCAGAGTCAGAGCTTGAGTCAATTGATTGAGGATAAGGTGCAGAAGGAGGGGTTGGTGGGTGTTGCGATTGTGGGTGGGTTGGCTGTTGCGGCGGGTGTGGTGGGCGGACTGTTGTTCAGAGGGGCTCAAAGGAAGAGGTGAGGGAGTGAACATGGACAACCGCCAAGAACTACGCGAGAGCCGCACATCGGATGCCAGTATGCGGATGGAGAGGAGGGAAGAGATGAGAACTGACGATGACGGACTGGCGCCCAGGGAGCGGTCGTAGTCAATTGTAATTTGATCTTAAGGCGCGGCGTTTTGGGTATGCAAGACTTCTTTACTCCATTCGATGCTGAAATTTCAGCGACTGGGCCGGTAGCATGCATCTGCATAGTCTCATGTCTTACTTGCTGCCCCGGCCAGATCGCCTGAAGCGCTGAATTTCACCCGTGCTGGGAAGAAGCACATAGGCTGGCAGAGACATGGGTAAGTGCGCTCCCTCAGCAGAATCTTTGCATTGCACGCTAATGGAAAGATCCTCCCCGGATCCGTAGAGACCTTTTTTCCCAACCCTCACGTCCTCACTTACTGCATGTGAATGCCGAAGAGCCGCCGGTGCACGGCCCTTGGCCCTCAGCCTCCCTTTGCTTCAAACGGCATCACTGATTTCTTGAAAGTAGACTCCAACACACAAACGCTGGCTGCGACAACATCGCGCCCGCGGCCTTTCACCATCCAGACCTTCGACTTAAAACACAGCATCTTTGTTCTCAATCTTGACTTGGTGCAGCGGCATCAGCGGCATCAGCGACATCCGCCACATCAGGTCGACCCTCGACCTGCAGGCACTCGACAGTGGTCGGGGACATATGCGCAATGGCTCCATCCACATGGCCAGCCGCGTCTGACACCTCGAGGACGAATCTTCCGCAGCAGCCGGGCACTTCCACTACAACGATGAGCACGGTCAAGGTCAACTTTGTCGACAAGCTCCCGTGTGAGCTACGTAATAGGGTATAAGAGTACCTCCTCGATGGCGAAGAGCTTCAAATGTCACCTTACTACACCCGCGCCAAGGCCGAACAGAGACAGAACAAGTACGGCCGGGAGAACAGCGCTTCTCACACGTATGCATTCTCTACCAGCATCCTCGCCGTTAACAAACAAGTGCATCACGAGTCCTCCGAGATCTTCAATAAAGGTAACGTCTTCGTCAAGATCACTCATGCCTGGGAAGACTTTGAGAAGCTGAAGCACCAGCTCGACGTACCTATCATCACTGAGAACTCTGCCGCAGCTGAGTCTTTCAAGGGTTATCGCTTGCACCTGACGATTTCTCGTGGTAAAGAAGGCGACCCTGACACGGGCGAGGTCGAGCCTAAGTCCTTCATCATGCTTGGTCGCGACTTGCCTCGATTCACCAACATGCTTCAGTGGCTGGCTTTCAAGCAGCCTCATTCAGGTGTAATCGTCGGGAAGGATACTCACGGGCAGCCGCACCATTACAGTCACAGCCAAGAACAAATTGTCGGCATTCGAACGAGCCTTGACTTCAACATCCGAGACCTACCACAGAGCAGGCAGAAGGCCTTGATCCGGCCGCTGTTAGGAATCACATTCCCTGCACAAGACCTTGCAGTGACTGGTCTTCCTTCTGGTGTTCTGGAAAGCATTTGCGGATTTAATTCAGCATCTACTCTCTTCCGCTTGTTCATGGCTTCCAAAAAAGTCTCGTTCTCGGTATTCACTTGGGAAATCCTCAACGCCGTGACTGCTCGCAAGGACATTGCCGACTCGCTGGTCAGGGATGGCAAGCCCAAACTCGCCCTTGCAAAGTATGAAGCCATTTCGAAGGACTGCAGCATTTGGCCACAAGTATCTCGACTATCCGTATCCCAGAGTTTGATCAGAGATAAGAAGAGCTTGGTTGCCGTCCATCAACTCTACCGACTGCTCGTGGAAGTCTGCATGAGCACGATCCAAGCTGCGGTGAAGTACGAGGCTCGTGAGAATACTGTCTTGAAGGCCACTGCCCTCGTGTACGAGCTGCGAGATAACATCGATGCACTACCAGAATGCGCTGAAATGGTGCCGACCGATTGCGAAAGCTACATCGTCTCGCGCGGTCATGTTCTGACCCTGCTCACGGCCAGCATCGTACTCGCACCACATGTCAACTGCCTGCGTGTAGTGAGAGAAATCCTCAGCGGCCTTCAGGAGGCAAAGTCGACTCCGGAGATTGAGCACGACTTGAACTTCGTGAACTCGCTGCTCAGCAATGACTCGGTATGTTCACTTCCTCAGAGCGCAATATTGTATATATCCACTGACTATTCGAAATCTACAGGCCGCGTCTTTCAAAGTTCCAGGATATGACGAGCTTCGTAAAGGTACAAGCGTATACTCCAGGCCTCTCGAGATGATCGCTTTCGACATTCCTAGGGAGATAATGGACCTCCAGCCACAGATGAAGTTGGGATGGCATGATCTGGAGGACTTGAACTCCACGAACACGGTGGACTTTGATGATAAGCGCCTGAGCAGGCTTCTCAAGGGCTTTCTGCGATTCAAGAAGGATCTGAACATATGAGGAGTAGGAGACATGAGATTCTCACGGATCTTGAACGAACGTATCATGGAACTTTGCATCCCGAATCTTGGAATGGCGGGTTTCATCCGGCTCGCATGTATTAATTGCGAGAGGGGGAGAGAGAGGCCGGAGATCGAAGGCACCTTCCTGTTGTTATCGCATAGGGAGGCTTAGCGTGGGCCAGTGCACGCTTCTCTGGCAAGGGCGCTCCTTTCCATCTTCAATCAAGCCTTCATGTCGCTTTCCTTCCTCTCCTACCAACAAAATCTCAATCTCGCTGACCTCTTCTCAGCCGTCAGCATCATGGGCGGCGTGAAGAAAGCTATTACTCGACATTTCAAGCGTATCGACACCCCATGTTTACCAACGACCGACGCATCCGCAGGTGGATCCATCGCTAATGCTTTCGATTCTCTGAGAATCAAGTCAAAGGCGAAGAAGCAGTCAGAGCAGCCAGAGCAGTCAGAGCCGCCACCCGCAAGCTTTCTCGGATTTCCAACCGGGATACGACTCAACATTTACAGATTTCTTCTTGACGCGAAGCAAGTCATCTCTCCACCGTTTGCTGAACGTCCTGAGCTTCACACTCAGAACAGCACTGGCTCGGTCTACCAGAACAGCAGATTGGATAGCCAGGCGCACACCTACTCATTCAGTACCAACATCTTGGCTGTCACCAAAGCGATTCAATGCGAAGCAAGATGTGTACTGCAGGAAAAGAACAACTTCATTAGCATCTCCAGCAACTGGCCAGACTTCATCAATCTAATTCATCAGTATGACGTCCCTATTCTTGCTGGGGCCGGCGCAAGTTGGCCTACGATCCCAATATCCATGAGACTAGTCATAGGCCATCCTTCTGGCGACCAAGGGGGCTATGAGAATATCCTCATGCTGTGGCGCGACATCGACCACTTCCGACGTATGATACAATGGGAGGCATTCCAACTTCCATTGCCAATGGGGCTGACTTTGTGGCCTGGAAGCGACTTTGTGGGTACGCTATCACGACCAAAAGGTGCTGCTTCCGCGCGAGTGGATATCAGCATTGCCTTCACGGGAGAACGCGGACTGCTCACTGGAAGCAAGTTCGAGGAGACTGCTATCACCGCGTTCAGCAAGATCGTCATTCCGGGGCAGCAACTTACAGTCACCGCTCAGAGAGTCGAACAGCAGTGGAGAAACCGGTCATCGCATGCTCTCAAGCTCAAACGGGACAAGGTCGACGTCGATTGTCTTCTGTGGTCGATGACAGATGTGGCGCTCGAATTGAAGCGTAGAGCAGACAGCTCAATGGTGCAGGGCAACGACGAAAGCGCTCTGTCGCGCTACAAGCTAATCTGGGAAGCAATTGCCAACTGGGATGTCATGCAAGCGGCACCTCACCTCATCGGAAACAGCAGAAGTCGCTGCGCGCTTGGTGTACTACTCCACGTACTGCTCGATGTTCTCACCACTACTGCGCGTATCGACTTCTTGGCGGGCAGATCTCTCGACCATCCTACGAACGAGGTCTTAGAGACTGTGTTAGGTTTGCTAAGCATTTTGCCTCCTGGCGCTGCTCTTCATCCCAACGGTTGGCGGACATGGTTATTTGCGCATCCTTATCTTCAGGTCTGGATCTACGTAACGATGTTGTCAAAATCCCTTCTTCGCTTGAACAGGGGCAAGACAATCCTGGAATTGGCCCATGTCGAGTATCCGGACCACGAGCTCATCAAAAACGATCTTGACTTTGTACGACAGGTCAGGGGGGATGGCGAAATGACCATGGTAAGATTGCCCAACAATCCAAAAGCAACTACGTTGTCGTGCTAACAGATCCATGTAGAGCCGATTCATGCGCTGGGGTCATTCCAGTAGTATGGGAACAGAAGCCACCTGAATGCGGATGAGATCGCCAGTAGGTGATAAGAATTGGCACGGAGTCTGACGCTGTGCATTTGTTTGCCTAACCCAGAGACCTTGATGCAGTCGTCCGATCTGTAGCTTACAACTCCCTCTTTCCGCCCTCCTTTCCCGCGCCTTCAGCGCTGCAGACAAAAATGATATCGCCCTTGGGATCGATGTTGACCGTCTCCGTCGGGGAATCGTTCTGAACCATTTGGAAGCACTTGCTCAAAGCTGTAGACTGTGATATGATCGAGGTTGTAGAATTCGATATGCTCGAAAGCACACAACACGGCAAAGAGGACAGTATTTGAGCACTTCTTCCTATCCCTGCGGAGGGAGCTCGAGACCTACTTCCAATGTTGTCTCTTGCCAGCAGCCAGCAGAGTCGATACATTTCGCATGATGACCGTGACTGTTTCTGCAGTAATAGAGTGACTCCATACACATTCAATCCCAAGCTGAGACTGTAGCACACAGAGTAAGACAATCCGCGTTTCAAGACGATTGTGAACGTCTCAACTGCCAAAGACAAACTCATCACCCAGCTCATGAGCGAACTGTCTCAGCATGTCTTCCTGCGGCGAAGGCCCGCTTGGCCATTCAAACGCCTTCTCAGCCAAGAAGTTTTCGATGAACGGATTGCCGAGTGGATCTTCGCCAAAGAAGTCGTCTCCCGGGAACAGCGTCTCAGAAAGTGACCAGTCGGTATTCAAGTTCGCCGTTGTCTGGCCAGCCCGGATGAGACCTTGATCAACTACGTTGCTCGGAGTGGTTGTCGGTGGTGGCGCCGAAGCTAATGTCTGCTTTTCCTCCGTCTGGTTGCGTGCTACGCTGATACTGTCTCTGATATGCTCCAAGCGACTGAGATAGTCTTTGGCGGAGACATTGCCGTTGTGCGACATCGTCCGCAGAAGATTGAAGGCCATCTGAACGGCATCTGAGATGGCTGCGGCTGGCTCCATGACGGCTGACATGACGAGTATCAACGTTGATGAGAAGAGGTAGTGCGAGTCGAAGTATCCGAACATGGCCAGATTGCCTTCGACAAAGAGCTTTGAGAGTAGTTGGTTGGTGTGCTTCGCGGCTTGAATGCAGGCATCTGCTAGTGCCAATGTGGTCGGAGAGAAGCTTTGCTGCTTCTGGGTAGATGGGTTCTGGAGCCTGGTCTTGAAGATGTGCAGAAGAATGGGCCGAGTAGTCTGGACGATGCAGAGGTGGTAGTGCATGTGGAGTGTATACAGGTGACGGGCGGACTCATTCGCATTGACTTTTAGAGGCGCTGGGAGCTCGGCATCCCATCTTCGCAAGTCGTTGAGAACGCGGTGTACTCGGCGGACGAAGGTGTTGCTGTTGTGGCGTGGTAGGCAGTACACGTCACTCACTACAAGATGTCAGGATAATTTCGATGGAGCGTAACGATCACAAATTGGAAATGGAGGAGAGTACCAGCGGAAAACTCACATATACTTCCAGTGATCTTAGAAAGCTTGGCATGAGCACAGAGGTGAATCGGGTCATGGAACTCCTCTCGCTCAGCAACAGATAAGCCTTCCATAGATGGCATTTCGACGTCTATGTCTTCATCTCGGACGCCCAGTGGATAGCCCAGCTTCGAACTTATCAGTCGGTCGAATAAGTAGAGAGTCCACCATACGCGATGCCGGTATTCTCGTTGCACGGGGTCAACGATTGAGAGGTATGAACGTTCCCGATGCAGGCCCAAGCTGATGGCTATACGAAGTGCTATGCCACAATACACGTGCGATGACTTGAGCCGACCAAGTGCGTTTGCGTAAAATGACTGCGAGTCGGTCAGTGGTTTGAAGTGGCAGAAGCAGATCTCAACCATAGGCATGACTCACCAGTACCAGCAAGATTTGGACCTGCTCAATGGAAGGCATTTCATATATGTCCTGTAGCAGGCTCACAGCCTGTACAAAGTATCCGGTACCAGGAACAGAGGTGTCAGTAATTGGCATGTTGTAGCTCGAATACAGCTCGCCCAGAGCCAGCAGCGCAAAGAAATGGCAGCTCCATATCAGGTCGGGGGGTTGATTGGAATTATAAGCCTGATCAAATTTCTCAAAGAACGTCTTTTTGAGGAAGAGCTGGTAATTCGTGCCAATGAACCGATCGACTCTTCGTATAAGAAGGCTCGCCTGGATCCGATTCGGAAGATGGACCTCTTTGTTAACAAGCCTGGCGAAGGTAGGATGCGTTACATGACCTGGCATAGTGCTACATGACATGGAGTTGTAGCTCTTGTCGACACAATGCAGCAGCCTGTCTCCGAACGCGGTACATGCTGCCTCACCTGTGTAGGAGGACACTCTACTGGTGAAGTCCTGGTGCACCTCAAGCAGCGGATTCGGCACGTCTGTGTCCAGAGCGCCATTTGGACCTGGCGTGAGTGCTTCCTCTACAGGGAGCAATGATTTGGCTCCTTCCGTATACAGTGCTTCCGAGGGTGAGGAGGATAGTTGAGCCTTGAGCTGCTTGACTTCGGCTTCAAGCTTGTCCAGGTAGCTTTCCGGTATGGTAATGTTTCGGTCTCGGAACGGATATTTGCAGGAGTCAGTTAACTTTGCATTGATGCAACCAGAGCATGGTAGCTCGCCGGAGCATTTGATCTTGTGGGAGTGGCATCTTTCGCAACTATTGCATGCTGAGTCAGTCAAGGCTTTCTATCTTAGGGGGTTGCTTTTACTCACGCTACTCCGCGGCGCTTTTGTCGCTTGACTGGTCTCGGGCTATCGTCCATATTGGCTGGTGTGAGTTGTGAGGAAGATGGCTTACGCGGATGAGCTGGACCACTGCTACATGTCGTCGGATGCCAGGCAAGGCTGAACAGGCTGAACCTCGGTGGCGTGCGGGAAGTGGGGCTGGACAGATAGGCAGATGAGTAAAAGATAAGCTTCATTGACATTTCAATCAATATTTGAAGACTCAACCCCCTCAGACATCTTCTCCCTTTTTGCCAGAATTTACATTAGATGCAACGGATGGCCGTGACTCTTTCTTGAGATGCGGTCTTGTTGTATCAAGGAAGATGGCGATTGCGTCTGGGACCGAAGGGCAGAGCGTAACCCGACGAAGAGCTCTGTTCCTCCAAGCCAGCTGCTCAAGATCTCTTGCTTCCTCCAATCTTCTGATACCCAATGCCAAAGACGATGGCCAGTCTGGTGAGAACAAAAGGCCAAGTCGTGACAGTAGCGACCCAGTCCATAGTCGTCCACTTGGTGATGTCCGCCCAAGCCGTCCAGCCACCCACTGCCTCTGCAAGAGAGTGGCAGTACAAGGCATCGGACAAGAGAATGGCGATGCAAAGAAGCTTCCAGACGCGAACATCGTCAACAAGTCTGAAGATGACACCCTCGATGAAGACTATGACGGCCCATCCGCCAGCCAGCTCTGTGTAGACGAAACGCGTGGCGGGGTCGATGGACGTGACAGATTCGCGCGTCAAGCCGGCAATGTAGTCTTGTGGTTTGAGAAGGACCATTACGACTCCTCCGAGAGCGAAAACGGATTCCACGTTCATGAGCAGGAAGCGGTAGATCCAGGGGAGCGCTGCAGTCGCTCGGACCGGTGATGCTGGAGGTGCCATGTCGGGCGTCGCTGAATTGGTCTTTGATGATATTCAAAGTATTAGTTTCTCGACGATCTCTGCTGCTGATATGCGCGAAGTTGGTTGCTTCGACGTTGTATCTTGAGCAGGAGGCTTCGGAGAGTTGTCATCAGGATATTGTCGGAAGGAGACGCTTCCGCAGCAGGGGCCCTTGGACTCTTGGCATGTTTACACATCTCGCGTGGCGCGTGTCAACTCTCACCTCACCATCATGACAACGGAGACCTTCCATTGATGAAGCTTGCTGTCGACGGAGCAGATGATTGTTGTCGCCGAGGTCCATTGAACGTTGATCGCGCCAGCCACGAGTCATTGTGCGCCGGACCTGACTCCGGCGCAGTCTACAGCCAATCTGCGTACGTTCAGTCCAGATTGCGGTGAGTGAGTGTTAGCCGCCTTCAACAACTATCGCTCGAGGCCTTATCATAGAAGGGCTGCTGCTGCTGCTTTAGCATGAGACAATCACTTGAGCACCCAACATGTCCAATCTCGTGGTGACAACGGCCACTGAAGAGGACGCAGCATCTTTGTCCACCATCGTCGCTCGCGCATACCATCCAGGCAATGAGTACTTCCGCAAGACGTTTCCAGACACAGCGGCCATGAGAGACTGGTGGCGTGCAATCTGGCTCGATGCAATTCAGGACCCAGCGTACGAGCTCCTCACTGTGCTTGACGACCCAAAAGAACACCACGCAGTCGGCCTTTTAGTACTGAATCGAGCGACAGTCGCAACAGCCGCGGCAGTCTACAAGCGGCATCTTCCAACAGCCGATCATGATGTGGATCGCTGGTCTGCAATGATAAGTGGCGACAGCCCTCCAGAGTACCTGAAGCTGGCTGGTGATGGAGTGTACATGGGGATCGAGTTGCTTGGCGTAGACGAGAAGATGCACGGGTCCGGCCTTGGGAAGAAGTTGTTGTTGAAAGCGTGCGAGGTCGCTGATGACGAGGGTCTCGACATTATTGTGTCGGCGAACATGAAAGCCAAGTCGTTCTACGAGAAGTGCGGGTTCAAGACTGAATTCGAGATCATTCTTCCTGGACCTGATAAGTATGGGCAGGCGTTTCTGACGTACAAGGCCAAGCGTAGCAGTTGATGTATTGGGTGATCTGGGAACATGAACCGAGGACGAGGCCAGAATGTCTCGGACTTTGCCTTGCCCTGTACCTATGAGTCGATCGGACAGAGAATCATGACTGGCAGAGTTGGTCTAGCAGAAGCTCGAGTTGCTTGAGCTTAATGAGAGAATTGTGTTTGCCAAAGCGTTGTAGACGCCTTATATGTGGCGAGTGAAGAGCCTCAGTCGATGGGAAGAGATCGAAGGTTTGTTCTCGAATATGAAGTCTAGTTATCGTATCTGTGCTCGAACGTCGCAAGGGCTGGGTAGTTAGTGGATCGGGGAGGAGGAGCAGAGCAGAGCAGAGCGCTTACTCAGCACGTGTCCACCCAAAGCTCTTGCCTCCCGCTGTTCTGCCTCTTCTTCTGCCCTACAAAGCCATCATCGATATCATCTATTTCGAACTCTAGCTAACCTGGCCATCGAAAAGACTTCCCCTATGCAGAAGATACTGGCCGTCGATTATTATGGAGCTAACTTTTGGGTTGACTGACACACGCCCGTACCGCGGACGAGGACAGTACCGTCCATGTGATCATTGCCGGCGGCGTAAGGTCGAGCACTCAGATTGCACCCAAAAAGTCGCGGCTGACGATCGATGATCGAAGATACGGTGCCAAATCCCAGTCTTCCCGCCCTGTGAGCGATGCCTTCAATCTGGACAGGAATGTACTTTCGTCCAGGCGACGGCCAAGCGCAAGTATGCCTCAGACGCGGATCAGCAGGATCCCTGGCCAAGCGCATCGACCGAGAGACCTCCCCAGGCTCAACCCTATGGCATGGATCAAACCTCTTTCGGTCAAGACATTACTGGTTTTGGAAGGCACGATGTTTCGTGGGCAACGCCAGGTCTGGAGGCATTTCTGGATAATTTGACGGATATCGCACCTCTGCCAACTAACGAATCTGCTGCCTCTGAATGGCCAGATAATGGTGTAGAAGTGACGTCTTCTGGCCCTGTAGCCAATGCATCAAGAGAGTGCCGATCAGCTTTTCCGCTTGGTCGATCTTCAACTTTCGACCCTTTCCTGCGCAGCTTCTATAACTTCGACGAGCACGGAGTGTATCATTCCCGCCTGCGTAGCTTTGGAAGGTATGGACAGGGTCGGGAGCCTCTATGGATGCTGACGCCTCACGAAACCGCGGTCCGGGCAGCGAGACAGCTATATGACAGCGAGGATATATCCATCTTGCAGGAGTTTGAGCCTTACCACGACCGCCTTGTGGCACTCTTTGCCCGATTTGTAGCGCAGCACTATCCAGTGGTTGATGTCCAATGTTTTGCGAAGCGCCCTGGTTTGCTAGCCATCATCTACGCCATGGCGCTGCCGTGGAGAAGCCATGATGCAGATCTTCCTTGGGCTCGCTTTGGCTCGGCGTCTCAGAACACATCTCGCAGAGAGCTCCCGGATGTCCGCAAACTGCTTCGCTTTACGTGGGATTGCATTTGCCAAGAGGCACACTGCCCGGACATCGTCACACTTCAGACTTGTCTGCTCTTCATGGAGCGCCCTTCATCCGATGCTTTCGTGGGCGAGTCCTCATTCGACATGTGTGTCGCTAATCATGCTCTCACCATTGCTCTCACCTTGGGACTCAACATAAATACGGCAGGTTGGCGCGGCTCAGCACAGGAACAGCTTTCGCGAAAGCTGCTTTGGTGGGCTGTATATGCGAAATGCACCACCATGGCTGCCTTGCTCGGCCAGCCTTGTCTCGTTTCAAGTATCAAGTCCGACGTACTGCGGCTTGATGAGAATGACCTTCACACTCCACCAAACCCAGCTGGCCTGCGTCGAATATCTGGGCTTGCGAGACTGGCCGCAATTCTTCAAGACATTCTTGACCTGATTAATGAAGAGCCATCGCAAGCCACTATAGATCATGGAAGAAGGTACCGCGATGCACTGAATGAGTGGAGGACCGAAATCATACAGAAGAACACCGAAACAGATGGAGGGCACGCTGAAATGCGTATGTACTGGGTTTACTGCACGGTTCTCCTGTTCCGGTTCGAGCTCCAGGCCAATTTACATTCGGATGCATTTGCGACGAAATACGAACACGCTCTTATCTGCACCGTGGATAGCATACTGCCGGACATTGAGAGTATTTCCCTATCCGACCTTGAGACTTTCTGGCTCTCTGGAGGACGTTCAATCTTTGCGGTAGCAGCCGATTTCATTGTACTGATGCGATTGCTTGCGCCCAGCGAAGGCCATGCGAAGACTGCAGCAGATAACGGTACTCGATACAGGCAATGGCTTTGGCTGTATAGTAGATCTCTAGATCTCACAAGAATGGGGCTCGAACGGTACGATGCTTTAGAGAAGGCTCTACAGACTGGCCAGCTTCGCAAGCCGTAGACCATCCCTACTTCACTCGCCCATATCATCCCGATAGATCACGGGTACGACGTTTGAACGAGTCCATCACTTCGAATCATCAGCATCTACGCGAAGACACGAGGGTACGAAAACTTACCATTTGATACCTGAAGTCGAGATTCTCTCCGTCTGTGAGGTCCATGAAATCTTGGTCGGGAATATGACCTACTCTCCCGCCAGCGGCCGCTAAGCGATCACGGCGACGATTCTCCCAGATGTTGACAAGACGAATTGTCGCAAAAATGGCGGATGACACGAGTGGGCAGATCCACATTACGAGCTTCACTTTGCGATACTCCGGATCCTGATGTTACTGGTCAGCTAAGTCTAAGTCTACCCAAGCGGTCGCGCAAAGTGCGCCTACATTCTTGGTGACTTGAGGGCCTGTCAAGGTACCGCTGGTAGAGCCCAGCAGCAAGACCGCATTAGTCAAGACTTTCTTTGTGTGACCTATGCTTGTGTCAGCACGAATTCGGTCTTGAACGTGCAGCCAAACCCACCGGCCGTGTTTGCGGATACGAGACTGAAGTTCAGAATGTATGCTGGAGTGCAGATGTGTTGGAACTGCTTCCATCAGCACGGGTGTCTCTCTTCGATTACGTGGCTCGCTCACATAAAAGGAAGCGACCGCGGCCCACTTATGGTCATTCAGCCCGTACAAACATGTGCCAGCCACGAAGCCACCGACGCAGGAGAGTCCTGCCCATAGCGTTCGGTCATTCATCTTGGCTGCCAAACCGCAGAAAACGAGCATCGCCACCAAAGTGGTAGCACCATGTGGCATGGTGTTAATCAAAGCCTCGCGCTTGTCGAATCCAAGTGAGACAAGCAACAGGGAGCCGAAGGTCGATACTGCACCAAAGCCAATCTAAAACAAAGGTCAACCATGACCATCCCAAAGCGGGAGATCTGCTTACGTTGAACACGAACTGAAACGCAAAATAAAGATATGTGCGCGGATCCCGAAGCACCTCCTTGGCCTGGTATGCTTTAAAGTATTTGTTACCGATGCCTTGCTGATTCACTCTGATCCTCTCAACAGCAGCGACACGCTCAGCGGGAGTGAGGAACTTCGCCGTCAGTTGACTGTCCGGCACGGTAACGAAGAAGACGATCGCCAAAAGGACCGTGATCGAGCCGAAAAGGACGTAGAGGAACTGCCAGGGGTCCAAAACACCAATGTGCGTCCGACCGCTGATGGCATAGGCGATTGGAGAGCCAACGAGAGTGGCCATACCAATCCCAGAATACCACAGTCCCAGTCTGATTGCCTGTTCGGCTCTGGTGTACCACATTCCAGTCATCAGGACGAAGACCGGCATGATGCTCGCCTCGAAAATGCTGTGAGAATTAGACTCACAGAAACTTGTCTCGCTCCACACGACTCACCCGAGAAGGAAACGAATTGCCATCAGCTGATTGTATGTCTTGGCCGCTGCTGTACATGCCAGGATGACTCCCCAAATGGACATGGTTATGACGATCCACTTGGAGAGCGGCACTCGTTGGATGATCAAAGCACATGGCAGATTTGCCGCCAGATATCCAATGCTGAATATTGATCCGAGCCATGCGTACTGATTGCTACTCAAGTGGGTATCCTGACGCAGCCCCATGATAGAAGAGTAGGACAAAGTTGCCTTGTCCATCGTGAAAAGCGTGACGGCGAAGAACATCTGGAGAGACCATCAGCAGAGTCCACCGAAAGTCAACTTCACTTACTATCGGGATCAGATGAAGGTCAATCTTGCGCACCAGTCGCCGGAGATCTACCGCCGCCACCTCCGTAGGCTCGACATCGAGCTCATAGACCTTCATCGCAGCATCTGCTTGCTGGAGATCCAAGTGGGCTTTTCCGACTTGGACATCCTCCGGTTCCATGCCTACGGCAGGCGCCTTCTCGATCTCACTGAGGCTAGCCATCGCGTTGGACGTTCTGTCAGGCTGAGGTCTAAAGCAATTGGTCTGTGTGCTTGTATGAATTGAAGGAAGCTGAGACTTCAGCATCTCTGCGGATGCTCTTATGCTCTGCTAGCGAAGCTCTTATCGCAGTGGCTTCTGTATACAGCCGTCTGCCGAAGGCGAGGCTTCGCCGCCTGACATAGCATCTCGACCTGAATGCGCATGGGTTGCTGACAAGATTCAGCTGCTGAGAGGTGAGGTTGGGCGAGCTTCCCAATCTGGATGTTCGCCGCTCGCCGTGCCTCGCCGAGCTACCCAAACGGGCTATGATCATACATCCAAATCACTAAACGCCGAGTGCATTTGAAGGGCCCCGAGGATGTGTTATAAAGTAATAGGTTGTTCAGACGAACGGATATTGCACCCCAGAGCTCCTTGCGCTCACCATCAGCAGCCATGGTCATCGATACACAACCTTTTGACGCTTTCGAACACATTGTCGTCCGCGGCAGTCCATACCAACGAGGATGGTCTCATGGCCATCAAGCGTGCGACAAGATTCGCACGAGCATCAAGCAATACACGGCTTCCTCTTCGTTGCCACCAGACTCGACCTGCTTCAACTACATCACCTCTTACTACCTACCAGCGATTGAACGCCACTACCCCGACGGTCTCGAGGAGATGAAAGGCATCGCAGATGGTGCCGAAGTATCTCTGAACGAAATCGTTCTGCTGAACGCGCGATACGATCTTTCGCGAATCACGGGATCGAAAGTCGGAGAATGTACGAGCATGGCGTATCATGGCGCGGATGGATCTGCGTTCGTCGCTCAGAACTGGGACAATGCTCGCTGGCTTCACGATTTGGATACGATCATTGTTCTTGAGAGTCATTGCGTGTCTTATACGGCGCCGACTTCGGTTCATATTGCTCTCACGGAAGCCGGACAGCTCGCACGGTCTGGTATGAATTCTTTTGGTCTGGGGTTGTGTGCCAATTCCCTTTGGACGACGGATGATCGCGCTCCGACGACGCATGTCTTGCCTTTCACGCTGGCGAGAAGTCTGTTCTTGCGATGCGAGAACTTGGCCGAAGGCGTCAAGACTTTCTGCACATTTCCTCGGCATGTGTCTGGCAATGTTGTGCTGGCATCTCCGGATCTGGCTATCGATCTCGAAGTGACGCCTTCGGAAGCCTTTGCGATGCATCCCATGCCGACTTCTCCGGTCGATCAGGGGTCGTTGTTGATCACGCATGCGAATCATTTTGCGAGTGCTGTGAGCGAGGCGAGAACGGACTTGAGAGATGGGTATCCGGGAGGCTCTTCGCTCTTTCGAGATGTACGACTGCGAAGGCTTTTGGCTGCATGTTCGTCAAGCCGGCGTCTCGACTCGGCTCTTTCGAAGATGTCTCTTGATGTGACGAATCCGTTGCCGACTCCACCTGCAGAGCCCAAAGAATGCAGCAACGGTCTCAGTCTGGGCATTGATGATATCAAGGCTGCGTTCTCGGATCATGCATCATTTCCTCGATCGATTTGCGAGCATGCTGAGAAGGGCATGGCAAGGTGTCCGCTTGGTGCGCCCTCGTGGATGGGAGGCGATAGTACGACGACTGTTGCAAGTGTAATCTATGATCTGAGCAGGTTGGAGATGCATGTCTGTAAGGGGAATCCGTGTCAAGCTCTGGAAACTGGCGTGGCTGGATTGATGCACAGTGCGAGCAAATGGCAGACGTACAAGATCGATTCCAGTGTGTAGAGCAAACATCGCCCGAAGTACGAAGACACGAAGGTTGCTTCCATCTGCCTGGTCCTTGTCAGTCCCAAACACTCTATCCTCGCGCTCGCACAGATCATGTGTGAGGCTCTGCTACCTCAGCAGTCAGGCTTCGTCTATCACGGATTCTGCCTCCTGAGACCACTCTACCATCAATCGCTGCTCTCAGCCATGTTGTCTACAGTTAAGTTTCCGGCCGAAACTCAGCCTCCGATGCTGAAGATTTCAAACTTCTTCGATCAAGAAAGCCACTCTGACATTACCATCAAATTCAGTGGTCGAGAAGTGCGATGTCATAAAATGATACTCGTCGCAAATTCGGAGTACTTTGAGCAGCTTCTAGGGAAAAGCGCAAAGTTCAAAGTATGGCCTCATACCATTAAATGCAATCGAAGCTGACAGATTTAGGAGAAGAAGCAGGATGAGATCACCTTACTCGACGACGATGCCGACGCTCTGCACGCGGTGTTGAAGTACATATACTGCTTCTCCTACAAGCAAGCGACAAAACACGTGAAGTCTGACTGGGTTGCTCACCTGGAGGTATACAAGACGGGGCAAAAGTACCGCGTGAAGCGGATACAGCAGGATGCTCTCTTCACGTTGCGGTGCTTGATGGATAGTGCAACCGAAGTTGAAGACATCTACACAATGATTGTGGCATTAGAGGAAGACACGAACAAAGAGGATCATGAGCCCGATGCGCATGATCTTGCTGCAGACCTGGGACAGAAACACCTGGTGCAGCTCCTGAAGCACGATGGTTACAGAGACCGCTTCTTCAGCAATCATGATCTCGCTCAGGAATTCATGGACAAGCTTGCGTGGGCTGTCGAGTATGAGCAGGATAGTGAAAGAGTGAAGTGCACTCGTTGCAATGTCGTTTGTCAAGCAGAGCGGCAACAACATCATCAACATCATAGGGGCTGCGAGGGAGAGTTCAAAGCTGTCATCCGATACACGGGGCCAAAGATGCTTACGAGATTGAAGTAGCAAGGACGAGGAGACGTTCACGGGACGACCATACTATCTGCCTCGCTTAGAGAAGCATGTGAACTCTGGAGGCCACTTTCGATCACTTTGAATGGGAATAAATTCAGATCGGAAGCTTTCATCTACTTCTCAATTTCACATGCAAACGGGCCGTTCCGACGTCGGCTGCAAAGCGCGCACTAGTGCACGTTCACCGTTTGCTACCTGCGAACGACACCTTTAGACTCTTCCGTCCTCTTCCAGCTCGAACATGAGCAACGAAATGCACGCCCGCGATGTCTACCTTCAATGCGGCTGGCTGGTATGACAAGGAGAAGTTTTCCGACATCACGATTTGCTTCAGCGACCGGAAGGTCGAGTGCCACAAGATCATACTCTCGGAGAGCTCGAAGTACTTCGAGACGATCTTGAGCCCTGACTCGCGTTTCGCGGTAAGCATGTCGATAGCCGCTACTCAGGACGTACTCTAACGGCAATGCTAGGAGGCTAACAAGAACGAGATCGTGCTCAAAGACGATGATCCTGATGCGCTCGAGGCGCTGCTCCGCTGGTCGTATGGGATCAAGTACAACGACTCCTCAATCGACAAAGAGAAGCAGAACCACTGGTCATTTCACCTTGAACTGTATCAGATAGCGCGGAAGGTACTATCGTCGGACACCTGCATTAGGGTGCCACTGGCTGACATCTTGACAGTATCAGATCCCGAAACTCGAAAAAGAAGCGCTGGCGAACTTCAAGACTCTCGCAACGCGCACACTCCGCACCGACGAGATCTGGAAAATCATCTGCAAGGTCCTCACGAGCGCAGACGGCGAGATCGTGGACATCGCAGAGCAGCTGAAAGTCAGGCATGTCGGCAAGCTTGTGGATCACCCTGGGTTTCTGAAGAAGATGTACGAAGATCGCAGCCTGATTGAACTTTGTCTTGGTGGCCTGTCAAAAGTTCGTATCGACAAGCTCTTTGAAGATCCCAAGTTCCGAGAAGCACTCCCTCGAGACCTAATCTGGCAGCATTTCGACCGCTACCACTCATTCTCGGCCGGATTGGTGGAGATCGAGTCCGTGCAATGCGCCGGAACGCACCGACATGTGCAATATCGCAATATTGGTACACTCTTTGTTACTTGCTGGTGCGGAAGCACAGTGCGGAGGGAGACCATCCGCTCGTTGTGGGTGAAGCGTTGTGCTGATGGCAAAGTACTGATGCCCAGTTCGCACTAGAGGACTGAGTACAGAAATCGAAGCGTCGCGAAAGCACCAGAAGTTGGATAATAGCACATGAGATAAAATTCGCCGCTTCATAGACCATGGTTATGTCGTCTCAAGAGCGTTCAACTCAAAATTTCTTCCACAACTTCCTCCACCGAGGTATCTCTGAACCCTCCGCCGAAACTGACACTCTTGCCTTGTCCAAATCCAGTCTCCTTCCAAAATCCAGATCAATCTCCCACAATCTCCAGAAATGCGTCCGATTCCAGAGCTTGAACACGATCCAGATGATCGGAAACAATGGCAGCAGAATATAAGCATCCACAAAAGACCCAGCCACGAAAGGACTCAGCGTCGTCCAGCCCTGCACCAACGCCAAGAAAACATTCGCCGCAAGCCCAAAATACGCATTCCACGGATAAAGCAACGACTTGAACGGCAGTTCCTCCACCGATCTTCCCTGCTGCTTCCATGCAGTCCTGAACCGAATGTGAATAAACGAAATCGATCCCCATACCAGAAACGTCGAGACACCGCTCAAGTTGACGATGTAGTTGTAGGCTTTGCTCGCACCAGTACTGACGTTCATCATTGAGATGGCGCCGACGGCGTTTGTGAGGATGATGGCGCAGATAGGGACACCACGTCTGCTTGTGTAGCCTAAGAAGCGGGGGGCTTGGCCGCCTTGAGCCATGTAGAGGACGGTTCGGGAGCCGATGTAGATTGAGGAGTTGCAGGCGGAGAGGCAGGTTATGAAGATGAAGGCGTTGATCTGGAAGATGTATTAGTTAAATTCGGTCTGAGGAGGTTACGTCGCTGACTCACGAGATGTACTCCACCCTGCCACCCAGCAATTTGGATTGCGGCCGTCATTGGACTCTGCAGGGAGCGACTGGCACCTTCGACCAGCTGGTCCGCATTGGCAGGACAGGTCAGTCCAAAGAAGAAGGCCGAGCCCATGTACACAAAGATGATTCTCCAGAAGACCTGCCGAATTGCCTGCGGGACAGCAATTCCCGGGTTCCTGGTCTCTGTAGCTGCAATCGCGACGGACTCCACACCGGCATAGAATGTCGAACAGAACACGAAAACAGCCGCTACTCCACGAAACCCATTCCCATTCCAAGGGCCCGGATGATGCCAGTACCTGAAGCCCAGCGCTTCTTGCTGGCCGATCAATCCCCCAGAAGCGTAGATGATTGCGAACATGAAGTACGCTGTCAAGCCAAGCAACTTCATCAAAGCCAGCCAGAATTCTGCCTCTCCAAAGGCTTCGACCCCAAGAAGTTGGAATGCTAGGAAGACCGACCAGAAGATCAAGAAGTAGCCCCAGAGCGGTACTTTGTCTGACCAGAAGACGAAGATGCTGGAGATGACGTTATATTCGTTTGCTAGGACGGCGGCCCAGATGATGAAGTAGTTCTGAGAATTATCAATATCATCGCCCGGCTTGATAGGACTTGAAAACGACGTACCCAACCAACAGCTACCGAGAACCCTTTATCAACAAATCTATCCGCGAGTGATACGAAAGACCCTCCACCAGGATAGAGCGTAGTGATCTCGCCCAAAGACTGTATGATGCTGAAAGCGATGATGCCAATGACTCCAAACCCGATCAGTAGAGACCCTTGGCCGCCGTTCTGTAGCGCCTGTCCAGATCCTACAAGCAGTCCGGGACCGATGATTCCAGCAAGAGCCATCATCGAAAGATGTCTGTTTTTGAGTCCTCTTTTGACGCCGCTATGCGGATCGATGGCTTCGCGTCCGGTGCCCGCATCTTGATTATCGTATTCGATGTCGGGGCTTGATGAGTCGTGGTAGCCTTCCGAAGCGTTCGCTTCTTTGCGACTGAAGAACTTGGCCATCGTTTCTGGACTATAGAAGCCTCAGGCGTGTCTTTGTATTCTTATCAGACTTCTTCCATCAAAAGTGGGTCCATCCAGTGGCGATACCAATAAAGGTTGGCCGATCAATAACGTATTAGCCGGTGCAGATAGCCAAACAGCTAAAATGCCAAAGGGAAGTATAAGAATATCAGATGGCGAGGGCATTCCACGCATACCATGTACAAAACAGCAAGACCTTTGTCCAAACTTCACGATGGGTCGATGGCGCAATCCTTGGAAGGATGTTGAGAGGTCTTGGCTTGCAGATTTTGCTGACTAAGTGGTAGTATATCATTTGTTCTTCGGTCTTCACTGTTTCTGATCCTTATTGCGACCATTTCCGGCTCTCCAATATCACCAGAAAGACTAAATTCGCAAGTGACTGCCTGCTTTCACAGCAGTGTGTTGTTAGACTCACCAAGAGGACCTTGATGCGGCGGAATCGGTTGATATTGATCAAGGTAGTCGAAATGGCCGAGTCGCTTCGAAAAGATGACATCTTGGGGTCCTCTAGGTGCCTTATTCTGGCCTGTGATGAAGTTGTGCGGGAAGCCAACTTGGAAGTCGTAGCCAGTTTCAATCTCCTGCATGTCCTCTGGAGTGAGTCTGAGACCAAGAGCTTCGACGTTGGCTTTGAGATGAGAGACCTTCCGGCCTCCGCAGATTGGGAAGACATATGGTGCTGTCAGGATTTCAGCATTTTGATACGCGGAGAGGGTGGAAGTCTGAACTCACTCTTGTGCATCACATAGGCCAACGCGACACTCGTGACCAAAGTGTTGTACTTCTTTGCGATGGCATCTAGCTTCACGGAGACCTCGGCCTCTTTTCCGGTGCTGACATTAAGCGTTCGACCGCCCTCCTTCGTCTCGTCCGGTGATTTGAAGTAGCCTGCAACTCGTCAGCATGCGCGTCTCCGGACAAACACCAATCGAACTCACCGCCACCAAGTGTGCCCCAAGGTGCGAGTCCCATGCCTTCGTCTTTGCACATTGGAATAATCTCTCGCTCGAAGTCTCGTTCTGCTGCACTCCACCTGCCTTGATAGACAGAGAATGGGGTCAGACCTTTCTCGCGAGCATAGCAGTTGGCCTTGACCACGATCCATGCGGGAGTGTCGCTGATGCCGAGATAGAGCACTTTCCGCTGTGCAACCAAGTGATGTAGCGAATGCATCATCTCCGGAATGCCAGTCGAGAAGTCGAAGTAGTGGACGTAGAGCTCACACATTGTCAGCAAGACTTCAAAATAAACCATACATCCTCAAAATTCAAGACTCACCAAATCAATATACTCCGTCCCCAACTTCCTCAAACTCGCCTCCACACTAACATGCATACTCTTCCTCGAATTCCCCCCAAAATTACTCTGCTGCACCCCATCTCCCAAATACGACTTATACGCTCCCGTATACTTCGTCGCAACGACCATTTCATCGCGTCGACCACGGTCTTTCATCCATTCGCCGACCCATTCCTCGGATTCTTCATTTTGGTACCCGCTGGCGGTGTCGATGAAGTTGCCGCCTTGGGCGTAGAAGTAGTCGAGGAGCTCGAAGGCTGTTTCTTTGGAGCATTCGCCTGGGACGTGTTAGAAGTGGGATTAAGGAAATGGGTCATGGGCGTACCCATGAAGCTCTTCCAGGCATCTCCGAAGCTCATTGCTCCAAGGCATATTGGACTGACGTGTACGCCTGCTGTCGGAGCGAGGAGGCGGTGACGGCCGAGGAGGCTCTTTGGTGGTTGGGCAGCTGGAGCAGTCATCGTGGTCTATTGGAGGCAGAATACTTGAGTTCTTTCTGCTGTCTACTACCTGACAAGAGATGTCTATTTATCTCTCCCACAATCCCGCCTACATGGTAGGTGAGGTCACAGGAGGGCGGCTAGAAGAGGCTAGCGCTCTCGAGCTGCATGAACCCAATCATGGCATGATGGCGCCCTATTGCAGCGACATCAGGACCAGATGTCTCGTCCACGCGGACTTTGGACTTAAGGAACGGATGTTTTGAGAGTTTGAAACGAGATCGTCGTATGTTGTGTTTGTGCCGAATCCCTCGCTGGTAATGCGGAAGTAAGCCTGGGTCTTGGCGGGTACCCACTTTTTCCGACCTCACTTGCTTGGCGTCGGGTGAGTGAAAGTTCGCACTCCGCAAAAATGTAGGATCCTGGCGGGGATGGTCTTGGAGGAGACTGCAACAGTGTTGTGAGATTATTCAGGATGTATCATTAAATACAGAACAGGACAGACAGGCAAAAAGATGAGATAGCATGAGTCTCACGACCCAATGAACGCAAGTAAGGCTGTTTGATGTTGATGAATGTGGCTAATATTGAATTGGTTTTGTTTGACATTGACTGTTGGAACGATCAAGGGTGTTGTGCAACGGAAGAAGCAAGCCAAAACTTGGAGACCGAGAAGCAAAACTTCTACAAGCAAAAAGAAATTTTCGATGTTGATGAGAGTGGCTAATCTTTCATTAGTTTCATTCATCAACGTTGGCTATTGCAGTGTCGCTCACGATTCGAACCCACGCCTCGATGGTAGTTAGCATATTGTTTGATCAAAGCATTGTGGTGGACTATCAGACTCACCCTTTCGGACTAGCGAAACAGGATCTTCAATGAAGAGGACCTTAAGCTAGCGCCTTAGACCGCTCTGTGTATTCATTAGGTTTTGCTTGATGTCGTTTGGAAGATGTTGTGTCCACGCACCGGCCATCTCACCCAATGAGGATGGAGGACCAAAATTTTTGTCTGAATATATATGCAAAACCGGGCTCGGCCGCTTGAACTACGCCGTCATGTCGACTTGCGACTTCCTGAATAGACTGATGAACATCTGCAGGCGTGGGAAGTCTCAAGCCTTCTGTCATGGAAGCTACGGAAAGAAAGGCAATAGTAGATGTAGCTCTCAAAACTTCATGCGCTGCTTTCTATCATTCGAACGTTCTAAGCTTGCATCACACTCGGACCGCCGACTCTTGAATGGAAGCGATCAGGCTCTGAATGCTTCGCATCTCATTACACGAAGCTAGTCGGAGAGCCTAGAAACCATTTGCAACAGCCAGCTTGATGCGAGCTTCGGCATCAGATGGTTGAGTGCAAACACCTTGAATGTCGGTATCAGAGTCGCATCTTACTCGCCTTACTGGCCAAATCCTCATCAGCATCCTCACGCTCCTTCTTGAACCGCTCAAGATACTCCTTCCAGCTCGCGGGAGTGATCTTCGCCAAACTCTTCTTAGCGTCCTCCTCAGTCGGTGCGGTGAGCAGTATCATAGGCAGGACGATGTCTTTGTAGTACGAGCAGACAGCCTCGACATCAATGGCTTCGATCGGCTTCTTGTCCATTCTAACGGCAAGGACATCGTTCTGCTGACCGTGCCATGCTGCTGGGAGCATGTCGTGAAGCATGTGTGATGCTCGGATGCTGCGTGTGCCTTTTGGGAGAACATGGAGCCAAGCTGCTGGCGAGGTCTGATCAGCATCCTTGAAGTCTTCGGTGTTCATGGTGTGAGGCGAGGTTTGGTAGGTTGCCAGAGGCAGACCAATGCGTGGAGTGAGGCTCTCCTCTGGCGAAGACAGGGTGTTTGACGGGGATCTGGATGGCCTCGAACTTTGCCTTGTCGTTGGCCATGCTGATCTTGACTCCTTCAATCTTCTTTGGTGGATTTGGCACGAGAAAGTACTGGATACCGAGACGCGCTTTCTTGGTGTGCTCTGCGAGACCATTCGCAGCGATTGTCAGGTCGGAAGTGTCGAGGTCGCGAAAAGCTGTCGGATCCAAGGCTTTGCACATGCCGGTGAAGACAATCGGACCTCGCCAAGCACGACCCGTCTCTCCACCCGTCAAGTTATCCAGACACTTGTTGACTGCTGATCCGTCGTAGAGCATGTCATCTCGGTGCCAGACATTAATGCCGTGGTCCAGGAGCTGACCACCTCCCACCGTGCCAACGACGATGCTGGTAGATGTCGGAAGCAAATCGCGCTCGCCAGGTCGGTCGAATAGTCCATCGAATTCGATGTCTTCTCCCTGATTAGACGAGTCCGAAACGGGCACCTGAAGCTCGTCGTCCCATTCCTGCAAGCTATCGTTGTCGGCAGGGAGACCTCGGTCATACGGCTCGACTTGAACCCAAATGAAAACCGGTCGTGTGGTGTTCTCGCGCAGCAGAATGGCGCGGCGATGAAGATCAGATGGACGCTCTTGGAAGTCGGTGATGGTGGAGCACACCAGCTTGTGCGTAGCCCTACTGAGAGATTAGCATTTCCACACCGCGAGGTGCAAAAGATTCGAAGAGACCCACCAGTCAGCAGTCTGGCACTCTCGACTGCAATACTTGACGTTCTGGCATCCGCTGCATTTCTTCGCTGCAGCCTCGCCGCAGTGGCCGCAGTGGACACTCTCCCGGTCACTCATCGTTGATGTCGATGCAGCAGAGTCGAGTTGTTGCTTTCTTGTCGTTGTGTGTTGAAAAGTCGCGGAACAGCTGAGCTCAAAAGGTGGCGACTACCAAGACCAGCGTTTGCGTTCGGCCCGCAAGCCAACGTTTTCACCAAGCAACCGGAAAGAAGAAGATGCAGCCAAGACCCGAAGAGAAGGTTTCGCCGGAAGAAAGTCGAAGGCGGCAACCCGCATGATCACTCCATCGTTTCGAATTGCGGCGTGTGCGCTTTTACGTTTGCATGTGCGCGTGGACAACATGGACGCTTTTCTCCGGTTTTCATGTGAATGATTCCGAGCAAAGCACACACAGCTTCTCCTATACTCGACCGCCTCAGATCTCAACTTCACCTCATCGTCGCCGGCGCCCCACCCATACTCTCCCCATCAAAAGCCCCACTCGCCGCCCTAATCCCCAAAATATGATACAACCTCCAAGTCCCCTCCCGTCTCCTCCACTTCAACCTCGCCATACTCTGCCTCCTCACACTATCCGGCCGTCCCGTCGTCTCAATAAAATAATAACACTCCGCATGCGTCAAATGCTCTCTCACATGGATACTCTCACTCACAATCTGATTCTCATAATCCGGGTACTCTTCATGGATTTTGCGGAAAGTCTCGCGATGTTGGGACCAGGTTTGGGAGTCGGGGTAATTGTCGAAATCGGCTTTGAAGGTTGGGTCGATGTGGGTGGGTTCGAGCCAGGGTGGGAGGGGGCGGTTTTTTACGATGAGCCAGATGAAGCGGGAGAGGTAGGAGATTTCTTGTTCGGGGGTGAAGGAGGGGTCGGGGGGTGGGGAGAGGGAGGAAACGTTTTCGAAGGGTTTGGGAGGGGGGTTTTGTTCTTCTGGAGATGGTTCATTGGGGTCTTTGGGGAGTTTTAAATCTGGGAAGAGGTGGTCCATGGCGGTTTTCGTAAGCCTCTGTGCAAGGTTGATTGTAGAAATGTCTTTCGATTCTTTCCGATTTGTAACGAGGGTGGCGTTCCGTAGTGTCTGATAATGAAGTGAGCAGTTCAAGGAAATGGACAAGCGTAAAGACATGAGAAGCACCTGTGCCACAAGCTGTCACCTTGGGATACCACCTATGCAATACTTAGTAAGGAGCTGAGGTATATCGCTGGAAGGATTCCTTGTCACGAAATAGACTTTCGCATCCGTTTCCGATCCTCGACGTGGCTTAAGTGCTCATCAGCGCGAGTAACAACTTCTGTGTTCAACTTTCAACACACGGAATCTTGAGCAGCACTCCTCAGGCCTTCTGATCGGCACGATACCGATGTATAGGGTCGAGCTGCTCTGCTCCGGCATCTTTGCTGTGCTGTCAGATGTCTTGTCCTCTACCTCTTGTCCACAGCTCTTCGTTCCATCAATGCCCGCCGATGTACTGAGCCTTCCCGGCTTATGTCAAGCTCGCTCTTTCCCTTGATCTTTCGCCATGGCACCGTGTACAGAAGAGGCGGTCAAGTCGTTGGTTCTGAGGGGCTCACAGCTCGAGCACACTCGCGGGAGCGGTTGGATCTGGCGGCAGTGACGACTACACCTCATCGATGTCGACGAGAGGGTATCATGGCGGTATTCAGGACTCTTTCCATGGCGGCCGCGGTGACAAACATGATGGCTGATGACGCGAAGTAGACACGCTGCGCGCTGCACCACCTCAACAAGCCGGCTCGCTGGAAATCGGACGAACTCCAGGACCGTGCATCTGGAACAGGAGGCAGGTCCGCATCCAATCGCAAACCCGGTCTTAGATCAACATCGAAGTCAATCTGGTGGACTTTCTTCTTCGAACGATCATCAGTACCACAACATGCGATGAGAGAAGAAGGCGCTGCAAATGTTCGCTTCTGCTCGCGATTATTGAACACGTCCTTCAGCCTCGGCTCGGGCAAGGCGCCTTGATGCGTCTCGGCCTCGGAATTTTCGTCGCCACACACCCTGCTAGCGCTGCGATATGGGCTCAACCGGTGGGTCTTCAGCACTGATATGGCCGACTTCACGTGTTCTCCTTGCAAGCAACGTGAACACAAAGGCCGTAACCGCTGGAGTGGACTTCACATTCACTCGTCCCATTCGACGCTGAAGAAGCCGTGGAACAGCCGACTGCCTCGGTGAAGACATCCATGGATATTCCTATGCGAACAGGTTACGTCGCAGATGCTTGCATTGCTTGGGCTCTGCACTTGCGCCACGAACAATCGTGAATCGCGGCGGCGGGAAGGTGCTTTTCATGTTGTGCTTCCCACATTCGGCGATCCTGCCGAAGTCGAGTGCGCACCTGCCGCTTGCCTATCCGATTTGACGAAGTCGCGGTTGCCGTTTGCCGTCTTGACTCTTGCAACCTCAAAGTGGGTCGATTGTCCAACAAACAAAAGCAGGTGAAGGCGCCCACCCTTCAGCCTCTTAGCTTGTGTAAGTGCTTGGTCCTGATCTCTACCGCTCAACTTCGAGATCCCATCTGCGCAACCAAGATGGGAGTCAGCCAGGAGGTCACCCGCATGGTCGACCTGGGCTCGGGTCTGTCGTCGAAATTCGTATCAGCAGAATCATTGAAGAGCAGAGAGGACGAGGCAGAGCTTGGCATTGAGGAAGCATTCGGACCAGCGCGAGACGAAGAAGCCGGCTTCCACCAACACGGAGGGCACCATGCCGACGATGGAGAGAAGAAGGATCCGAACCTGGTCGACACGCTGGACGGCAACGAAGATCCCATGAACTGGAGTCGAGCACGCAAGTGGTGGATCTCCATGCTCACAGCCTTCATGACCTTCGTCATCTCCTTCGGCAGCTCCGTCTTCTCTGCAACCACCGAAGTCACAGCCGCCAAGTTCGACGTCTCCAGCGAAGTTATGATCCTCGGCGTCACTCTCTACGTCGTTGGCTTTGCCTGCGGACCTCTCGTATGGGGCCCTCTCAGCGAAATCTATGGTCGCAGGAACCCCCTCATGGTCGGCTACCTCGGATTCGTTGTCTTCCAGATTCCGGTAGCAGTCTCGAGCAACCTCCAGACCATCTTCGTGTGTCGCTTCCTCGCAGGTTGCTTCGGAAGTGCTCCGCTCGCTATCTGCGCGGGCATGTACGTCGACTTCTGGGATGCGACTGATCGCGCGATTCCGACGATTGGCTACGCTGGTGCTGTCATGGCAGGACCGACGATGGGACCAATCGTAGGCGAATTCACTGTCAAGAATGCTGCTCTTGGCTGGCGATGGACTATCTGGTTTACCATGATAATGGGTGGCCTGTCGCTCGTTCTTGCCTTCTTCACCGTACCGGAGACCCTCGCACCAGTCCTCCTACAGCGAAAGGCGGCCCGTCTTCGAGTCGAAACCAAGCAATGGGCTCTCCACTCCAAACTCGACGAGGAGCCTGTCCATTTGAAAGCTTTGCTTCGAAAGTACGGCCTGAAGCCAATCCAGATGATCATCCAGGAGCCGATCCTCATCGTCTTGACTATCTACATCAGTCTGGTCTACGGCATTCTTTATCTCATCTTCTTCGCATTCCCCTTCAGCTTCCAGTACGACCGCGGGTGGGAGTTCGGCGTATCTGCTCTACCCTTCGTCTCCGTCTTCGTCGGCGTATGGTTCGCCTGCGCTTTCATGTGCTGGGAAGCCAAGGCCATCTTCGAACCGAAACATAAGAAGGCTGGTAAATTGATTCCAGAATATCGATTGCCTCCAATGATTGTCGGGTCCGTCGTGCTTGTCATCGGTCTGTTTTGGTTTGCCTGGACGAGCTTTCCGTCGATGAATCCATGGCCGCAAATTATCGCCGGTGCGCTACTCGGTGGTGGCATCATCATGGTCTTCATGCCGGCTGTTATCTATCTGGTCGATGTCTATCTTTACGACGCAAATTCTGCGCTGGCTGCGAATGCTTTTGTGCGGAGTCTCATCGCTGCATCGTTCCCGCTGTTTTCAACGCAGGTGAGACACCGACGTCTCGATTAAAGCGCTTTCCACTGACGCGCAGCAGATGTACGAGTCACTCGGTGTGCAATGGGCGACATCTCTGCTGGGCTTTCTGTGCCTCGCTCTGGTACCGTTTCCGATCCTGTTCTACTTGTACGGCCCAAAGATCAGAAGCTGGAGCAAGTTCGCATTTGAGCTTGATTGAACGAACAACGGCTGTCCAACGACTGTACGGATATGTAAATGAGTGTACGGCATGAATCTATTAATTGTAGTGTCGATCGTTAATCGCGAACGTCCTCGGACTCCCCTCGCGACTGCCAAGTAAGACCATTCCCAGCATTCAGCCCCACTTTCAGATACATTTGCGGCTGAGATTTACTGCATAGCTAGGTCTCTTCTTACAACACCGTGTCGCAAGCCAATCACATCATGTTTTCTCTGTCCAGAGGCTTAAGCCCTTCTGCAAGCAACGCCATAGGAGCTACAAAGTTTGTCAGGGTACTGTAAGATCTCCACGTTGTGTAGCGAAGAGCTTATGACGGATAAGCTAGGGCCCTAGCATCCTGCTCAGCTCCTATAAGGCTGGACATTACCTGAAGCAGGAATTCTCGCGCTGGTCCACTTCACTTTTATTTCTTTCTCTTGAAGAGATGGGAGTGCAACAAGCTGAGCTTTAAGCCTGTTGCGACTCTCGAATATCCGACTTTGTGACCATAGTCTCGACAATGGCACTACTCTCAGAGCTTCCCTCTCTCCCAACACCGACAGCGACGACAGTCCTTTTGATACTTCCCACCCTTCTCCTCCTCAGCTTCCTCCTTCGCCCTCTAACCACACAGTCTAAGAATGTCCCCGGCCCAGCAATCTCACACTTCACTTCCCTATGGTACTTCCGCCGCCTCCTACTCGGCCACTTCGAACAAGACTCCATCGCCCTTCACCGCAAATACGGCCCCGTCGTCCGCCTGACTCCTCGCCACTACAGCATCTCCGACCCAGCCGCAGTCAGACAAATCTACTATGGCCAACCGGGCGACCCGAAAGCCAATTTCGATAAAGCGAGTTGGTATGAAGCTTGGTTCCTTCCGGGGCAGACGATCTTGTTTAATGAGAAGAGTGCGAAGGCTCATGCGGTGGGGAGGAGGAAGTTTGGGGATTCGATGAGTAGTTTGTCGAATGTACTCCAATATGAAGATTACGTTGATGAGACGGTTGATTTGCTCTGCAAACGGTTCTCTGAACATGCGGAGGAAGGGAGGGATTTACATTTGTATTGGTGGTTTCAATGCTATGCTGCTGATTCTGTTGCGTTGATGACGTATTCTGAACGATTTGGGTATCTGGATAAGGGAGAGGATATTCAAGGGATGTTGAATATTTCTCATGGAAATGTTAAGTATGGATCTATTGTCGGGACTTATCCGGGTTTGCATCCGTGGATCTTCGGCGCCATGGAGCTGTGTAACAAACTAGGTATCAGTGACGGCGCTGCTCGAGCCGCCATGGGGAGGTATGGGCTTGTGAAGGTACAGGAGAGGAAGGCTGAGAGGGCGAGGGAGAGGGAGATGGGCAAGAAGAGTGAAAGGAGGGATTTCTTGGATAAATGGTTCACCGCCCACGAAGCAAACCCAACCATCTTCACCGAATTCGACGTTATCGACGTTGCGGTTGGGAATCTGGCTGCGGGGAGTGATACGACTGCTACGACGCTCGCGGCTTGCTTCTACCACCTCCTCCGCAACCCATCAATCCTATCAAAACTCCAAGCAGAAATCGACGAATATACCAAACCCCTCCCTCCAGATCAACACCTCACATACAAAGAGACTCAAGCAATGCCCTACCTCCAAGCCGTCATCTCCGAAACGATTCGCTATCATCCCGCCGTCGGCCTCCCCCTCTTCCGCACCGTCCCCCCCTCCGGCCTGCACATCCCCACCCCCAATGGTGAAGCATACATCCCCCCCGGCAGCACCGTCGGCGCAAACGCATGGGTCCTCCACCGCAACCCCAACATCTACGGCTCTGACGCGGAAATTTTCCGCCCGGAACGGTGGTTGGAGGCGGGGAAGGAGGAATTGGGGAGGATGAGGGCGAATGATTTTGCTTTTGGGGCGGGGACGAGGATGTGTATGGGGAGGTGGGTTAGTTTGGTTGAGATGGGGAAGGTTGTTCCGGAGGTGGTGAGGAGGTTTGATGTTGAGATAGTAAAGGATGGGGAGTGGGAGACGGAGAATTTCTTTTTTGTTGTGCCGAGGGGCTTTAGGGTTAGGGTGAGGGTGAGAGAGAGAGGTTAGGGGAGGGAGAGGAATGGGATCCGGATGGAGTGAGATCGAGTTTAAGATGCTCGCTTTTGGCGTGTTCTTGACGGTTTTTGAGGAAGTTTGAAGAATCTCTTGTCCTGCTCGAGATACTAATTGTCATGATGAAATATCTCGATCTCATCGGGAGGGCCTGATGAACCCGCTCTCCTCATGCCCCCTGATTTCACAGTCTCTCCTCTCCCGCGAGCCCCATTGCCGAGCGAAAACCCGCTTCAAAAGGGGTGGTGTGCTCGACGTCTGGTTCTCTGGAAGAACCGTATTGCTTCCTCATTCGCCTCAAGTCTCTCTGGAGCCTGGGCTGAAGCGTTCGCCTGGAGGTGCATGTTGCCATCCAGATTGGCGTGAATAGGCTGGACTTCAATCTCGTGAGGGCGCAAACGTCGAAGCATGGGCCCTGCTCGGTCGAGCGTTCGCTCAGAGTTGGGAGACCCAGCTCGAGCTCGAGTGGACATTGCTTCGTCTCCGCTGGAGCCGTCTGAATCGTCCTCCGCTCCATCACATTCTTCCTTGCCCTCCTCCGTGTTTCCTCCCTTCTCGATCTTGGGCTTCGTCTCCTGCCGAGTGTGAAGGCCACGAACGGGAATTCCATCGATTCTCGTAAATGACTTCTCGCGTCCTGCTCTCCCAGAACCAAGCTCCTGTCCCACTACAGCACCCTCCGGACCATGCATCTCCCCATTCGCCGGATGCAAAGAGCCAGACGCGGGAGCAGCTCCCTCAAAGATGTGCTCCTCCGTCAGACGTCTTCTTGGTAGTTTCCTTGATGTCAACCTTTCCGATCTCGTCCTTGGCCGAAACGCGGTCGTCGTCTTCGCGGAATGTCTCGATGTCGAGTGGCACGCCGCCGTCAGAGTCCGAGTCTGAGTCGTCGGCGTTCTCAGTCATCTTGATGTTCTTCTTGTTAGTAGGCGGGATGTCGTCAGCCATGCTCGCACTCGGGTCGCTGTTGTTGCTTGACTATTGTTGTGTCTGGTGTTGTAGTGTACGAGGCTAATGCTGGTTGAAGGTAGATGTTCTTGTCGTTATTGCTCGTGGAAGGTTGTTGTCGTGTTGCGTTTAGAAGAAGACTGGCAGTAGATGTGTAGATGGCCGCGGTCCCTAGCACGGGCCAATGCTCGCAGATGAACCGAGCCATTGGCATGGGATTGCAGGTCGCAGGTGTCTCCTTGCCAATGCAGTCTGCATGTGATATACTTTCCTGTGCATGGGGTTATAAGGGGAGGAAATGCGAATGGAAGTGTCTTCAGTAAAGTCGTGATCTATGCATATCAGCTGTAAGCCTCTCCTGGAGGGAACCATCTCGTTTAATATACGGATGGCTCCAAAACCGTTAACACCCGAGCTAGTTTGCTCACTCGATGTCTCTGAGGAGGCGAAACAGCCAGAGAGTTCACCCCTTTGTTCCGTCCGATGCACCGCAAACATTCCATGGCGCCCTTTTGCCAACTCCAGAACTCCTCGCAGAATCAGCAAGGCGTGAATGCTTTCTCTAGAAGAACAACAACTCATCGTCTTTCCACCCAATCTCCAACAAAGCCTGATGACAGCTCTTCTCCAGCGCCTCAGGCCCACAGATGAGTACCATGGCCTCGCCGTCCTGGTGCACTTTCCGATCCGCATGTTCCTTGAGCAGCGGCGCAGCTATCCGTCCCTTCAAACCCTGCCAATCTTCCGGCGCTTTCGTCAATGTGTATAGCAGCTTACACCTGTCGACGTTGTCCTTGGCGTACGCATCCAGATCCGCTTTACACAGAATGTCTTCCAGTAATCGGTTGCCGTCCAGAACCACGCACTTCGTGCTATCCTCCTTATCCTGCATTACCGCTCGCAGGACTTGGTAGATAGGCGTAATGCCCGAGCCACCACAGATCATGTAGAAAGTCTTGATGTTCCGTTGCACACTGTTCACGGCGCAGATGCCCTTACCGAGGTACTCAAATTTCCCGATTGGTCCTTTGAAGTCGACAAAGTGTCCGATAGGTATCTGTTCGAGCGCCATACTCATCTTCCCGCCCTTCTTGCCTTCGGAATCGAAATAGATCTTGACAAGGACGTCCATGTATCCCTTTTGCGAGGTCTCGGATATAGGTGTGTAGCTTCGGATGATTGCTTCGCGGGTGACGGGGTCTCGTAATCGGATCATCAGATGCTGACCGGTGGGGAGACCGAGTGTTTGTTCGTCGTGGTCGAGCTTGAATGTGAAGATGCGAGTGTCCCAGGATACAGTCTTCTTGGAATGGAGTATGGCTTTCTTCCATGATCGTGGTTCCAAGAAGAAAGGCGTCGGTTCAGCATTGGCATCCGGTTGCACGTCTTCGCCAGAGAGGGCTTTGCGGCCTTCTTCGTCCAATGTACCAATGTGGTAGTCCGGCATCATAGCCTTTGCGGTCTCGCTGTCTGTAAGATGTTAGCTTGGTACGCGCAAGTGGCAACATCTGGATTAATACATACGAATCGCCATGAATTCATCCGTGCTGTCGAGGCCAGCTGCGGAGATAATACTCTGAGCGCCTCCAGGGTGCCCTGCCAAGAACTTCGTCCCGTCAAACACTTCGCCATTGACAACAAACCAGGGCGCCGCTTCTGTATCATGCTTTCGTAAATCGTCAATCGTAATCTTCATGTCAACGCCGTCTTTCGTTAGTTTGATCTCCTTGGCGGCTTCTGTCACAGGCTCTGCTGCTTCTTCGCCACCAATCTGTTCGCCCCAGTAGCCATTCGATAGATTGCCACCGGCTTTCTTCACCCTCTCCATCCACCCTCCGGGCATCAACGCTGGTTGTGTTGGGTGCTCGAATCGTAGATAGTCGTTCTCTTTGCTTATCGTTAACCGGTACCAGGGATTGTTCATCATGCCGAGAACGCTCCAGTACATGTCTCGTGGTTGTAGGTTCATGCTCTCATCCATCGCTCGCACCAATATGTCTTTCGCATCAGCAAGCTCAGATACGGTTATATCCAGATTCCAGAAACACCAACAGAAGCTCGCTTCTCGCCAACCAAAGTCTAGCGACCCTCCATAGAGCCGTTGAGGTTGGGCGTCCCGATACCGATCCTCTGCGTAGTCGATATTGGCTAGTCTCCAGTTCTTGCCCTTATCAAGGGATATCTCAACGCGAGTCACTCTCCGCCCGCCACCACCATAGGCATAGCCTTTCACTCGGTAGCTTTGAGGCGCTCCGACCAGACAAAGCTGCTCTTCGTGTGCTGGATATGCAATTGCAGAGTTGGTACTGAGGTCGTAGATAGCATATCGCTCGTCCATCCACCATTTTGGGTTGTTGGCAGACTCTTCCGGCGATACCATTGTCGGCAGAACCCGATTATCGTAAATGTGATACCAGTTGTCGCTGGGTGCTGCGGTGATGATGAGCTTCTTCAACCACTTCACACTTCGCCCTCCTATCTGGCCTGGAATGACAGCTCGAAGCGGCTTGCCATGGTCGGGTCTGAGCATCTCGCCATTCATTTTGTGTGCCAACATCATGCCTCTGTTCTCGTCCATGGCCCAGTTGAGCTTCACTGATGTCCCGTAGTAGCCATTGGGTAGCTTGTCTGCACCTTCCATGCAGACATACTTGGCACCTCTTCTCGGCCTAGCTCTTCGGATGACGTCGGACATCAGGGCGCCAGTGAAGATGGCGGTCGATACACCTGCTGCTCCCCACGAGAAACCTTTGGTCTTTCGGACGACATTCTGTTCTTTTCGCCTGTTTCCAGCACAGACGAGTGTGATCGGGTAAGTATGTTGCTGATACTCCTCTAACAGTTCTCGAAACGATATAGTGAGTGGGTTGTCGACCAGCCCTTCCACGGTAAACTCCCAGTCAGGTATCTCCTCATCCTTGACCTGCGGTACATGGCCGTGATTGCGAACATAAAAAAGCTCGGGGCTGGTTAGAAATCCTTGATTGTAAAGGTCAGATAGAGGAGCCTCGACATTGAAAGGATGTACACCAGTGAGCCGTATCAGTCTGGGGTCTCGTGCAAGCCAGCCGTCGGGAGTCTTTTTGTCAACCTCTAAGACCTCTGTAGGTTCTGATGTCGACGGCGGGAGTGGAAAGTCGACATCTGTGGTACTTGAAGTGGAGTCGGTGTCAGGCCTTTCTGTATCACTGTGCTCCGATTGAGAGTCTGGCGGCGTAGGCGGAAGAGCGACAGGTATTTGTCGGAGCTCTTTTCTCTCCTCTGCGTTTGTAATTGTGCTCATCTTGAGGCGAGCGGCGAGCAATGATGTGCCAAATGAGGAAGATGAAGCAATTGGACGATCATGTAGGAAAGTAGGTAATGTGAGAAACGTGTGCGCCTAGTGGGCAGGAGGCTGAGGTTGTCAGCATTGAATGAAATGGACGGCCACCAACCTTCCACTGCGCTCTGGATCGGCCAGACGCTACGATACTCTCCATGCGTACACCGATTTTGCCGGCACAGCGCAGCGAGGAGATGCACATGAAAAAGAAAGTACGCAATAAGTTCTGCAACATGAGGTCGCCGCGGAAGAGCATGACATCGGCGAGGTGTTCGACGCAGGATCAAGGTCTGGGATCGGTGTCGAGATCTCCCATCGTCGAAAAGTCTGCCGTGGCACTGCACTGGCCAGTTGGAGGTTGTAGTCTTATCTTTTGCTGACCGATAAGGCAAATAGTGGGGCCTCAACACGGGCGGAAGTCTACCACAGGGCAGAAACAATGGTCTTGGCAGTATGAGGTCCGGAAATGCCATACTCATCGTATGCTCGTTTAATGATTTCTATTTCTTGAGCCGGGGAAGTCCTGTTCGTTGCTGGGGGTGATGCGGTGAAGCAAGAAGGTTGGGGTGAAGTCGGAAAGGACATCCGCGCTATTTTTCGCTCTCATTCACTCAACCAATCAAGTGGGGAAAGAAGGAGGACTGCACGTGATCTTCAGTCTCGAATGGTGCACAGTAAGCAGCATCGGCGGAGGTACCATTGTACTCCACACTTGCAGGAGACATCTCTTATCAAGACCCGCCGTTCTTGACAGGTCCTGAACTGTGGCAGATCTCCAGCTGCCTCGGAGAAGCTACGAAACCTTTTCCGTCCGACGTTTGCATCTGAGTGGTCATCATGCGCGCTCTGTATGGCTTCTTGCCTGTAATCGACTGTTTGCTTCTCCGGCGCGCGTGGCATTGGGTAAGATGCTCACTATCTACACTTCCCAAGAAAAAGAGGTTCTGCTGGGCAGATGCAGGTGGCTTGGCCTGATAGAGCACCTATATCCTTCAATTGAGTACTGTTGATCCTATATCGTTTCTGTAGGTGCTGTCATTCATTCCTTCGACCTCTAACCACCGCAGCCCGGACCGCAACGCTCGGGAGCGTGTCGACACGATGAGCAACAGCGAGTGGAACGATCCGGAGGCCAACAGGCTTCCCGAGAAGGTTGAAAAGATGGAAGAGAACGGCGAGCTACCCAGTGGCACAACCCGGAAACGGGTAGTCGTGGTAGGGTTGGGGATGGTCGGAGTAGCTTTCATCGAGAAGCTTCTCAAACTGGACGTAAAGCGGCAAGAGTACGAGATCACAGTCATCGGAGAAGAGCCACATCTTGCCTACAATCGAGTAGGTTTGACAAGTTACTTTCAGCATCGAGAGGTGGAGAATCTCTACCTCAACCCGGCATCCTGGTATGCTTCCATGCCTGCAGGCTCGCTGTCATATCATCTCAACACGTTGGTGACATCCGTGGATACCGAGAAGAAGACAGTCGATACAGCGAATGGCGACACTGTTCCTTACGATGTCCTCGTCCTTGCAACTGGGTCCAACGCCGTCCTTCCCCGACATACGCCAGGCTACGATGCCAACGGTGTCTTTGTCTACCGAACGATCGACGACCTGCAGAAGCTCATCCAATTCTCCGCCACGAGGAAGGGTACAGTAGGAGCTGTAGTTGGCGGTGGTCTGTTGGGCCTAGAAGCTGCCAAGGCCATGATGGATCTCGAAGAATACAGCAAAGTCAAGTTGATCGAGCGAAATCGATGGGTGTTGAGCAGACAACTAGACGGAGATGCTGGCGGCATGGTCGTGGAGCAAGTACGGCAACTGGGGCTCGATGTCTTGCTGAGCAAGAGAGTGGGGAAGATCAACACTGACGAGAACAACAATGTCAAAGGCGTGACATTCGAAGACGGTGAGGAGATGGACTGCACAACAATATGCTTCGCAATTGGAATCAAAGCACGCGATGAACTTGCGCGGAGATCCGGTATCCGATGCGCGGACCGTGGAGGTGGTATCATCATTGGAGAAGATTTGTCCACTTCTGCACCGGACGTCTACGCAATCGGCGAGTGTGCCAGTTGGGAAAGCCAAACATTCGGACTCATCGCTCCCGGCATCGAAATGGCCGACGTCTTGGCGTTTAACCTGACACAAGCTAAAGCACACACACCTCGAAAGTTCAAGCGTCCAGATCTTAGCACCAAGCTTAAACTGCTCGGAGTGGAAGTTGCTAGCTTTGGTGACTTCTTCGCTGACCGCGATGGGCCGAAAGAACTTCCAGGCAAAAGACATGGCAACAAGAAGGAGGGTACCATTGAAACGAAGGACCGGGTGGACTCCGCCAAGGCTCTTACCGATGGACCTCCGCCGCCTCCTGTCAAGGCTTTGACCTACAAAGACCCCTTCCAGCAGGTCTACAAGAAGTATCTGTTCACGATGGACGGCAAGTATCTTCTTGGTGGCATGATGATCGGAGACACCAAAGACTACGTCAAGTTGGTACCGATGGTGAAGAACCAGAAGCCTCTCGAAGTATCCCCGTCGGAATTCATAGTTGGCAAGAACTCCGGCGACGATGATGGCGATGACCTTGACGATGACACCCAAGTTTGCTCCTGCCACAATGTTACGAAAGGCGACGTTGCGAAGGGTGTGAAAGACGGGACTTGCAAATCCATTGGCGACGTCAAATCTTGCACGAAGGCTGGCACAGGATGTGGTGGATGTATGCCCCTCATCCAGACCATCTTCAACAAGACCATGGCATCAATGGGTCAAGAAGTCAAGAATCATCTCTGCCCTCACTTTGAATACTCTCGCGCTGATCTTTTCAACATCGTCTATGTCAAGAAGCTCAAGTCGTTCGAGGACATCATGAAGGAGTGCGGCAAGCACCCAGAGTCAGCTGGTTGTGAGGCTTGCAAGCCTGCTCTTGGCTCCATCCTGGCTTCTCTTTACAACAAGCACATCATCGACTCGGACCGAAGAGGAATGCAAGATACTAACGATCGCTTCCTGGCCAACATCCAACGAAATGGTACATTCTCTGTGGTGCCTCGTGTGTCTGGTGGCGAGATCACAGCCGAGAAGCTCATTGTTATCGGCACCGTGGCAAAGAAGTTCGGACTGTACTGCAAGATTACCGGTGGCCAGCGTATCGACATGTTCGGCGCAAAGAAGCAAGATCTTCCTTACATCTGGCAAGAGCTGATCGATGGCGGTCTCGAATCGGGACACGCATACGCGAAGAGTTTGCGAACAGTCAAGTCTTGTGTTGGAACAACCTGGTGTCGATTCGGTATTGGCGATTCTGTCGGCATGGCTGTGCGTCTAGAAGAGCGGTACAAATCCATCCGCTCACCTCACAAGATGAAGGGTGGTGTCTCGGGTTGCGTGCGAGAATGCGCCGAGGCCCAAAACAAGGACTTCGGACTCATCGCCACAGACAAAGGCTTCAACATCTTCGTCGGAGGCAACGGAGGTGCAAAACCACGGCACAGCGAACTTCTCGCCAAAGATGTGCCACCAGATGATGTCGTCCCTATCTTGGATCGCTATTTGATGTTCTACATCCGAACAGCCGATAAACTTCAACGGACAGCCCGCTGGATAGAAAACCTTCCGGGCGGAATCAAATACTTGCAAGAGGTTGTTCTCGAAGACAAACTTGGCATCTGCGCGGAGTTGGAAAAACAGATGGAGGAGCTTGTGGGAACTTTCTTCTGCGAGTGGACCGAAGTGCTCAAGAGTCCGAAGCGGTTGGAACTTTTCTCGCAATTTGGAAATACCAAGGATACGCTTGAGAGTATTGACAAGGTGCCTGAGAGAGGGCAGGCGAGACCGGCTCATTGGGCGAAGGAGTCTGCGAAGGAGGACTTTAGAGGGACGAAGTGGTCTTCTCTGTCTTGGCAGCCGCTTGCGAGATGTGATCAGTTTGTTGATACGCCGACAGGGTCCAGCTTGCCTGTCAAGCGTGGTGATACGCAACTGGCCATCTTCAAAGTCAAGGGCAAGTACTACTGCACGCAACAGATGTGTCCACACAAGCGCGCTTTCGTGCTCAGTGATGGTCTCATCGGCGAGGACATGAAGACCGACAAGCTTTGGGTCAGCTGTCCACTACACAAGCGGAATTACAGCATGAAGGGCGAGGAGGCAGGCAAGTGCGGCAATGACGAGACTGTCAATATCGCCACTTTCCCGATCGAGGCGAGAGAGGATGGTTTGGTCTATGTCAAGTTGCCGCCTGTTGAGGAACTTGATGGCGTGTTAGGGACTGAGAAGTGGAGGGTGAAGAAGGAGGAGACGGAGACGAAGAGTGAGTTTGATGCGCTGGATGCGAAGTTGACGAAGAAGGGGAGGAAGGGTGTTCAGGCTAGTCATCTTGCTAATGGGCTTGGTGCTGAGGGGAAGGCGCAGGCTATTATGGCTGGTGGGGAGAGGGGGAGTAGTGGGATGGATTGGTAACATTCATTGCTTGTATGGCGTTTGGGTTGTGAGATGTGTATACGATAGAAATGGTTATGATTGATATACTCCTTGTTTAAACAGTCGTTTCACTCGCTCTACGGTATCCACGTATCGACCACGATGTCGGTCTTGTCCATAACACGATGAACATGGAAATGGACTGCATCAGCGGCATGAGGCCTGAGGCATCAAGCTGGGAACTAGAACTTCCCGGTCAGTTCTTAAAACTACCGGTACCCTAGACTTGCTCCTTCCATCCCACATCTCATGTCCAGACTTCTATCAGAGCAATCAAAACACTACTACGGTGAAATCAGGTCGACGTTCCCAACCGCAAAGTGCGAGGAGGTCCGTCTTCTCCGACTAGCCAATCAATTGCCCGGGTAGGGTAAGCAGATCAGCGTATTCTCAGGAGGTTTCAAACGCCTTGGATAAAAAGGAGCGCTTTCTATTCTCGGCCCTCTGTACTGATGCACGTGGTGTTACAGGCAGAGGGCAGTGGGCAGTGGTGCCGAGTCGTCCTGATGGGTCAATGACAGACTTGGGTTCCCCGGCAGACGGCGAGCTTCGAAGGGGTTTGCTACGGGAACGATTCTTGCAGTCGGTTCTGGTAGCGATACATCCAATTGCTAAAGTAACAGAGAGTACATGACCACTTAACCTCACTTCAACTCCCTCTTCATCTGCCGGCCTTCCGGCGTTTGCATGTGAAGGCACTAAGCCATCTGCGGCACCTGAGCACGTGCATAATCGGCAATTTAAGCTTTCAGACGTCAGCGCCTTGGCATCCCCGGGAGCTTCACTCCTCACATTTTCTTTCAAGAAGGACTTGAACTTCGGTTCTATTATACGATGTGACAACAAACACCAATACTCGGACAAACCTCACTACCGGTGATACCTCTTCGGAGGCGATCCTCCAAACGGACATAATCCCCTTGCTTCCGCACAATCCAACCTCCACAACACCTCCAAGATGCGGCAGACTTGCATCTTCTCCGGCAGCAGCCACCCGCACCTGGTGGAAGCGATATGCGAGCGACTCGGACAGAAGCCTTCACAGGTTGACTTGAAGAAGTTCAGCAATGGCGAGACCTCTGTCGAGATCAGTACGCGCTTATCAGCCTCTCACCGCGTGTTACTGCACAGCTAACACGCGAGCAGAGACCTCGGTACGCGACCAAGACGTCTTTATCGTGCAGAGCGGAAGCAGCCAGTATGATACTCGACGCTATACTTACTGGCACCGCTAACTGTTCAGAATCAACGACAACGTTATGGAAATGCTCATCATGATCAACGCCTGCAAAGGCGGTTCAGCGCGATCCATCACTGGTGAGTCGTACCTTCCTCCGGCGACACCCGATGCGAAAAGCAGCTTACTGACTATTCAACCAGCCGTCATGCCCTACTTCCCATACTCCCGCCAGTCGAAGAAGAAGGCCCACCGGGGCGCGATCACCGCCCGCATGCTTGCGAACCTGATGAAAGTTGCTGGCGTTAACCACGTCATCACGATCGATCTGCACGCGACGCAAATGCAGGGTTTCTTCAAATGCCCCGTGGACAACCTCATGGCCGAGCCGCTTCTGGGCAAGTGGATCCGCATGAATATCCCAGAGTGGTGGGAAACAGTGGTGGTGAGCAAAAACCCAGGAGGCACAAAGAGAGTCACGAGCTTGGCGGATAAGCTGGGTCTGAGCTTTGGCATCGTCACCACAGACAGGAAGCGGCCGCATTGGTCGCCTAGCATGTACAACTCTGTCGTGCTGGAGAGCCTTGGAGAAGATGGAACACATGAAGGCCAGGAGAGCGAGGTTGGAGAGAGCCGAGTGACCTCGCCAGACCGGCAAGAGGCACCAGCTCGAAAGAAGAGCCCTCGCTCTCGCGGGAACAGCATTCGACAGCATCCAATTCGACCTGCACAGCCACGATCGGTCACCTCGATTCCACCAGCCGCACGAGCGCGACTCACTAACGGCGAGAACGCGCCTAGTCCGCTCGCAAATGCCCATCGACCAGACACGCCGGATGACAAGTCGAAAGAGAATGAAGAGAAGAAGTATCAAGACGATGAAACAGACCTGACCCTCAACCGAGCATCGACAATCCCAACCGTTCAGCCTTCCGCGAACAAGGACGAGGATGGGTACGAAGAGCCCGAGGGTGAGGAGGATACCGATGAGCGCGCAAGGGATGTCATCACCGGGCGCCTCATACACGGACATATCGTAGACGACGACGTGCCTTCACCGAGCATCTCTCATCGCGGACACCGACAGTCTAGCGAAGACGAGGACGCCCCAGACCACATGATACAGTCCTTCATGTCGGCAGCATCTTCGCGACATAATGGCAGCCACCACGAGCATGGGCTGGGCGGCACTCAAGACGCTACTCATTCGGACGAAGAGGAAGAGGAGCGACTACAAAACCCAGACATCGAGACTCACGTCACGCTGGTCGGAAACGTCCGGGACAAGTCCGTTGTTATCGTCGATGATATGATCGACAAAGCCGGATCCTGGATCGCAGCTGCCGAGACTGTCGTGAAGCGCGGTCAGGCAACGAGAGTCTACTGCATGGCCAGCCATGGCCTCTTCGGCGGCGACAGCCTTCGACAGCTGGAGGAGTGTGACGAGATCGAGGCGGTCATCGTTACGAACGCCTTTCCAATTCCGGAAGAGAAGCGAGCCTTTTCAAAGAAGCTGGTCGTGCTTGATGTCAGCGGTCTGCTGGCTGAGGCAATCCGGCGAAATCACCACGGTGAGAGTATAAGTCAGCTCTACCATGGTTTTATGGACTAGCGACTGCAACCTGGCGAGCTTGATTTTGAAGCAATGGAGTCTCGGTAGAGGAATTTGCTTTCGATCGACGAGGAGTGGAAAACGAAGTGGAGCACAGAGTGCCCTTCCGGCTTGGGATTCGGGACATGAACTCCCACAGCAGCCTTGATGGCTTGCTACACATGTGGCATAAAGCCAATATTCTCAGACGGCCAAAGAAGAGGCCCTGAATGAACTACGATTATCTGACTGACCTCTTCCTCAGTCACTGTTTGTCTCACACTTGATCCGCCATAGGGACCCCAGCGACGCAGGTGCTAGGCACTTGCCCGAGCTTTCTCGAACTTCGGATGAGATTGCTTGGAACGGAGCGTTGGTAGATTGACGAAATCGCTGGGAATAGAAGGCATGCTCTTCAGGCTTCTTTGGGGAGGCCCACGCTCTTGAGTGAGCGGAGGGAGAGTGTGCAAGAGAACTTCCTGGACAATCAATTACACGAACAATGACAAGTCTTTCTAGTCTTACGTGGGGGTTCATGAGTTGCAATAGCGCTGAAAGGCGACGTGGCGAGGCGTGAGTCCCATGCTCCTACTGTTGAGAGACCAGCCGTGAAGCGAGGCCCTGGCTCACGGATAACCCCACCGCGTCCTTCTTATATTTGCATCTCGAAACGAATCGCATGCTGCAGCCTCACACCCAGCGAACGATCGGATGTGATGGCCACTTCGTCTACACGAGCAAGACGGATAGCCGCATCGCTGCCGCGGATAGGTACTGTAGGTCTGGGCTTCGGCCTCAGACAGCGTGCGTTTGTAAGACGTTCATCTTTCGGAGAACCGGTCTTTCCAACTCATCTTTCTTCATTTCTTCGTTCTTCATTCACTGCATCTTTCTCCCTCTTCCTCAACCCCACCCTACCCCACTCGCTGAAGCACGCGCGCTCACTTTCGCCTACAAGATGGACATCGACAACTACAAGAACAACGGCAAGAAGTAAGAACGAGGATCTCTCACCTCCTTGCCCTCGCTGACAGCTGTCTTAGGCTCTTTCAAGCCGGCATGCTTACTGACTTCGTTCTGGTCTGTGATGGAGAGGAATTTAAAGTGCACAGATTCCAGCTCGCCTGCCACTCGAGGTACTTCCGCAAATGCTTTGAAGATGGGTTCGAGGAAGCACAGAGTGGGCGCATGGTGCTGAAGGTATGAGAAGCTGAACTCAGCAAGCGCTAATGAATCACTGACTCAGTGGGCAAAGGAGATCGATCCAAACGTCGTCCACGTCCTCGTCGACTTCTTCTACAATCACACCTATGACGATGACATGCAAGCTTTCTTCTCAAGCATTCTTGAGCTCCATGCCGCACTCTACGTCGCCGCCGATCGATACGAAATCCCGGCTTTACGCAAGCTGGCCCTGAGAAACTTTGAACGATCAATTCCCCTCGCCATTAAAGACGAGCAGGACCCAATTCCCGCTCTCCACCTGATCTTCACCTCGACTGTCTCAGCGGATCCCATTCGAGACATTGCTGTGCAGGTCTGGCTCCGGCTTGGCCAGCGAGTCGTCAAGAACTGCCCAGAGGAAGAGTTGGACAAGTTTATGGAGACCACACCTCAATTTGGTTCGGCGCTTGCAACGGTCGCCGCGGGACTTGGACCTGCGATTAAGATCGAGTTCCGGTGCCCTCCGACCCTCCTCAAGCGCACTTCCGGGACCTCTCATGTCCTCGACACTACTTGCGGCTTATGCAACAGGCGCGCTTTGGGTCATCAAGGTACGCACGAGCTTGCTTTCGCTCTATAGCACCGCCGAGATGTCTGTCACTGACTTCAATACAGACGCTACGCTTGTGATGTCTGCTCCAAAGCTTGAGCGAATTCTTTCTATAAGTGAGAACAAGAATGGCAACAGCACCGGTGATGCACAGAATGGCGACAACAAATCTGGCAAGAGAAAGGAGTTCGGAACTTTCCTGTCATCAAATGAGGTCAACTCCACTCCACCGTACTCAGTCATCGCACCCCCAGCGCCCCCTTTCACATTCGGGCCACGGCCACAAGGCCAGGAGATTACAAATATAGAACGGACAGTGGTGAATAGTGAGACGCGACACGAGGGCATTGCCAGGCTTGTAATGTAGCGGTAACAGCGTGCGATCATTGACTTACGGAGGAGAGTGTCATGAAACATGCGTAATTAAGCAGTTGTAACGATCTCATCGTACTGTTCTCACTTCATTCCCATAACAGTTTCTATTCGCATACGTTTTGAAGAACACAGGTTTCGCTGATGCCATGACTACAACTTTCACATGCTAGCCAAGCAGCGGTCTGTCCTCATTTGCCCTGGGACACTTCATTTAAGCGCTCTCTGAGTCCATTTGGAATCCGACAGCAACGTGACGCTTATGACGGCTGCACGGTTGCAAAACGCAACAGCGAGAATCCGCCTCACGCCCGTGTCACCAATATGGGCACAACTACCTCGAAGCTCGGCAACGCTGTCGTTGATGACAAGAATCCGCCGTACAACGCCGAGGCCATTATCTTCAGAGAACATCTTGATGACTAGACGTCAGATTTTGTCCACGTTGATACTGTCAAACGAGCAGAGCCAAAGAGTCTGAAGGATGATACTGGCGGCAAGGGCGCTATTAAGAGCAAGCAAGAGACAGATCTCAGGGCCACCTCGGAGCCCAGCATCACCTTGAAGAAACCTACAGCCGGTACCAAGATTCTTCCTGCTAGCCGTCCAGTGCCTTTGCAATGCCTGCGCACGTACTCCGCCCCTAGCTATCAAAGTCCCTCCTCCGCAAGCTGATCAATCGTCTTGGCCTTGTCTCTGTTCCCGTCCTTCACGAGCAGCTTACCACGCAACTCGTCTTTCCAGCCCACCAAGTCTAGATCCTTGTACTGGCCCTTCCAATTCTCAAATTCCTCCTCTGTAACGATCGACCGGATTTTCTCTTCTCTTCGTGATTTCCATTGGTTGCTGTGATTTCTCCACTCGAACCAAGGGCCGAGATGATAGTGACAAAAAGTTGCCAAAGCTTCGACCTCGTCGCAAGCGAGGGGCATGCCGTCTGAGCGAGCGATGAGAGCTTTGTGGATGCCGCCGGCTGTGAGGGTCGCTGGAGTGCCACCGAAATTAAGGGCTCCAGAAGAGGTGATGGAGCGAAGCATGGCGAAGACTTCGACGTTCGAATGGTAGATGCCTGGAGGAGCATTCTGAGGTTTGTAGATTAAGAGAGGAAGGCTGACTTTCTGCTCCATGGTTAGCATTTGCACATTGGGATAAGGAGGGACGCTCACCTCTGCGATCTCACAAACCGTTCCCGCTGATCCATAGATTGGATGTAGACTTGGAATCTGTACAGCTTCCGCAAATGATGACGGAGTACTGTTAGGACGTCGAAGTCGTGTGGCTACGACTTGAACACCGTGAACTTTGTGGTGGTTCAATGTGCGTCCCGGGCTTAGCGAGTTGATCAGATGCGCAACCAAAGCACTGTACTCTCTCATGCCTAGATTCTCCACTCCCAATAGCCTGTCTTCCCTGGCCTGGTGCTTCAATCCGTAGGCTGCGATGACAGGTCCACGCACCTTCATGCTCCTCATGTTCATAGTCGCACTCACCACAGCCTGGTTAACTGGCAGATGGTTCATCGGGTCAGAACTTGAAAATATCTTGAATCTTCCCCCAAGCAGTCCGCCTGTCAAAGCATTCAGATCGATGAACTCTTCCTGATCCAGGATACGTCCACCTGTCAAATGCTTGTAGTCGATCGTGAAATCGCCGTAGTCTTTACCCTGGGGAGCCTCTGCGAACTCAAATCGGGCAGGACTGCCGTCATCTGGAAGGTAGACTACGCGAAAACCACGTCCGCTGCAAGTTAAGAGAGTCTGGCATAGTTGGTCGTGGAATGGTCGATCGGTATCAAGGCATTCCTCGCTGCAGTACATGACTTGGTGACCTTTCGACCCTGGTCTTGCTGCTTGAAAACAGGAAAGGCATCGCAATTCTGGGAGGCCCGGTTGGTCGCAGACGGGGCAGAGTGTGATGGTCGTCATGATCGTCTGCTCGTGATTGAAAAGTTTGACGATATGATACTGGTGCTTGGGTACTTTATATCCGGAAAGACGTTTGCTTCCGCTAAAGGGTCCTCTTGAAGGGCCGGTTTGCTGCACCAATTGATGTCCACAGCAAAGCTAACAGAGCAGCATCTCTGGCTTCGTGGAAGACATTACGCCCTCATAATCCTTTTCGAGTGGCACATCGACGTGATGGTCTTGTGGCCGGACATAGGTGTCCATGTTTGAGCAGGTCGAGCCGTCTGAGCTTTAATGGATTAGTGTCTTGCTGCAAGAGCTCTGCTTATCATGTTACAGAACAAAACCCCCAAGGCCAGAGAGCAAAGCAGACGGAATGACAACTCCAAAAACTGGGGATATGTGATCTTCTTTTCAATCGTTTCAATCGTCTCTTGTTTCTTGCCTTCGCTGTCATTTGGCTCTTCGAGCTTCAAGACATACGGCAGGTGGGCTTCAATCACCCACACATCGTTCGGAAGGCTGCACACCCGGAACTCAGCTTTTTCAGTCATTGAATCGTGGAGTTGTACTGTACAGGAAATAGGTTCCTCTGAGTATGCTCTGTGTGAGTTTCCTAGCATTCCGACCCCATCAGCATCCAGCCTCAGCAGGCACTCAATCTTATCAGACAAGGCTGGGAGATCAGGGGAGAGTGCGGTGACATTGAATATGATCTCATTCGACCGCGCGTATGCACTACGCCAGTGAATGATTGCAAGCGTCAAGAGTACTTGCGTGTGGTTCGTGTCCACAAATCAGAGCACGGTCCTCCACGAGTGCGTTACTCCGTGCTTATCACTCACACGATGAGATTCAGATTTCTCAAGTTTCGCACACAAGTCTTGCATGTTCCAAAAGCCCTCGGGATATGACCCGACCAGTTGCCAGGATATAGACTGCCTTTCGAAATCGCTTGGAAAGTGTGTCCCAAGGTCAAGGCGAGGGGTTGAAAGAGATGAGTGTTCTCGTGGTATTGAGTAGCCAGGAAATACCAGCTACAGCGCGGGCATGCATCTTTTGAGTTGGGTGAAACCATGGCTGAGGGTCAAGGTCCCATTCGGTATTGACTGGCGATATCAGCAAAGGCATAGATCTTCCATTTGGCATAGTGTAGGTTCTCTTGTCGCTAGCCGCATCGACGCTCTGATAGGCCGGCAGGTACTTGAGGATATCCCCTCTTGACGGATCCAATTGCACATCCAGCTCCCCTTTCACTCTCAGAAACCCGGTCCGGGGAATCCTGATTTGAAGGCCGAGAAAGTAGTTGGGGTAGGCAAGATCTATGCAATGAAGTATGGCAATCGTTCCTATCCGATCTTGAAACAAGTTGTTATGTTTCAAGGCAACAAAGCCGTCCTCGCATAAAGGTAGAGAAATACGCAGCCCGACATTCGTGATCTCGTACGTACGTCTCGCAAAAGCCCAATGGTACGGAACTACCGAGCCGCAGTCGAGGAAATCTTCGGGAGAATCAGCCAGAAAATCGAAACGATGCAACGATTGGCCACGCTTCCAGGCGAATATGGTATGATCATTGGAATGACTGATGATCCGTTCTTGCAGTCGTTTGAAGGCTTTCTTTCCTTCGCCGTATACTGGCGCCATGCTGATGTCGAATAGCCCAAGTAGAGAATATGCTCTGTCTTCCTCTCGCGTAGTTGTCCGCTTTGCTGCCCAAGACATTCTCATGGCGATGCTTAGAACATTGAGTGGCTGCTCTCCTGCCAACCCATCCCGAGGAATGCCGGTAATATTCGCGACTATATGTAACAGCTCGCTCGGCGTGAATAGACCGACGGGGTTTTGCGTCCTCCTCCGTGCTATACGCACTAGCTCATCAAAAGCTTGCTCATCAGGATTGCCGGACATCACATATGCTTGAATGTGGTTCCAGCCTCCAATTTTCATCCTTTCGCAATTATAGAAAACAATGCTACTGGGTGCAATAAGCTCCTGGAGTGTCCATCCACGAAGGAACCATTGCGATCTCGTAAGCTCTTCAAGCACAGTTCTATGGATATCATCCTTGGGTGTGTTGCGTTTGGCCTTTCCACTTTTGCTTTTACTGGAGCACCTCACATCTGGCAGGTAGACGTAGCAGACAGCAGCCCTCTGGTAGTATCGAAACATAGAGTTGAGGGACTCGGTGATCTCTGCACTTGATCGCTTGTCGATGCAGGCCGTATCGATCCAAACATAATCAATCTCATCGCGTAAAGCTTTCTCACTCGCAAAGTCGATTTTGTCCCAATCGCTGCGCTTGCGGCTGAGCGGCTCTCCTGGAGCATGATTCGTGACATCGTGACTGTCGTTGACTGTTCCAACGCAAGGTGTTCTACAGCCGCGGCTAGAGTCATCTGCAGTAGCATTCTCCCTGGGATCCGGAATCGGATTGACGAAGTCTGAGAAATGCTTCTCCTTTTCCGTCCAGACATGAGACAGTATGGCATATGCAGGCAGTGCGTCCTCGTTAGGAAAGCTGACTCTTGCGCGCGAGCGGGCATGTATGAGCCTCATTGCTCAAGTCCTTGGTAGTATGGCGCAGAGACTTCCGCATTGATAGGTATGCTGAAGAAAGATGAAGTAGAAGTCAGCATATCTTACTGCGGCGCTGGCAGTGGGGATCGCGGGGCAGGAGAATGTACTTCAGCGCGAACTGGAACCAATGCGGTGAAACCACACGCGTCGAGGCTGTTGGCGAGCCTAGTTCAGCTCGCTTGAGCGTTGATGGTCCTGGCACAGACCAGCTGATCCGGGCGCGCAACATTGAACAACGAGTGATAGTGGTGTGAAAAAAGCGATCAATCGCGCTTCGAAACGAAGATTGGCAGTTTGTCAAGCCGACAACAGCCATTTAAGGCGAGCCTCATCACTGCTTCAACATAGCATCAGCAACAAGTCTTCTCTGCACCTTCTCCGTCGCCGTCTTGGGAATATCTTCACAAAACCAGACCTACACACACGTCAGCAATGAAGCACAAATTAAGCGAAATTATAATTGCCTTATTTGGCACCTTGAACTCCGATACCTTCTCTCCAATCCACTTCTTCAACCCCCTCTCATCCAGTTCCTTCCCTTCAGCCTTCTTCACCGCACACCCAACATCCTGTCCATACGCCTCATCATCAATAAAGCAAAACAAACAACCTCCGCGACAGACTCGTGCTTGCTGATGACGTTGTCCAGCCAGCGCGACATCATCTTCACCGGCTTGACGCACCTCATGCCCTTTGGAATCTTTAAGCTTGCCTTTGTCTTTGACATCCAACACGATCTTCTTTCCATTCCAATAGCATTCCGCGATGGCCGCTTCATACTTCCTAGCAGTCTTCACAGCGGGGCCATCTTTCTCAAACGCCCCTTGCGGGATCACAACCAGTGCTGAGCCTAAGTCGTCAATGTAGAACTCGAACTCGTCTTGCTTGTAAGCTGGGTTGAGCGGCGCTGCTATCCCACGTTGCCAAGTTGCAGCCAGGAAGACGGCAATCAGCTCCACAGAGTTGGACAGAGCGATTGATACAGCGGAGCCTTTCTCGATACCGAGCTTGGCGAGCTCTTGCTGGAGGCTGCCAATGGCTTCATGGAGTTGTGTATGAGAGAGAACAAGGTATTCCTCGCCTGGGATGATAAGAGCCGGCTCTTCTGGCGATTTGGACTTGAACAGGTGCGTCAAAGTCTTCGGCTTTCCATCGTCTAATGCACCATTCGCTGTTTCGTTCGTCTGCTGGTTCTTGAGGTGTGGGTAAATCTCCCCAACTGTTAATTTGTTCCAGTCGCCTAACTTGTCAGCATGCCTTTCTTTTCGAAGACAAACCGAGCACTCACCCGTCCAGACCTTCTCCAGCATCTCTGCGTATCGCTCACAGAGCTCCTCGACTCTTGACCTTGCGATGAAGTGATCGTCGTATCTCGCCCACATCTCGAGGCTGCCATCGAGTTTGGGTGTCAGTGTAATGTACAGCCCATAGTGGCCGCGAGTGGACTGCCCGCAAACAGCACAGAGTGCTGTCGGTATCGTTCTTTTGACGTGTTAGACCCAAGCTTTACGTTCGGAGCATGTTGCCATTGGCAGACTTGTTTGTGAGCCGTTCATCTTGCATCCGGGTACGCATACAGATGGAGTTCAAGGTTTTGATATGTGTAGAGGACGGAGGGCGGGCCGTTCTCAGTGGGCAGCGAGGGAGCACAGGAGTTACATGTAATGATTTGCTGTGAACGTGTCGTCAGACTCATCACGAACCTCCAAGGAAAGAGGCCAAGACGTCTAGTCTGTGCATCTGCTCCATCTCCGCCTCCGCTCTAGCTTCCACCCGCCGCCTCGGCAACGACATCAAGGTACGGTATGGCTTCAGCGGCAAGCAAACATTCCGTGCCACAGTTATACGGGATTAAACGTTGCGGCATGTGAGAATTCATGGCGGACAGGGCGGGTGCGCTGGCTCGGTGAGCAAAGAGCTCAGCGGCGTCTTTCAGTCCCACAGATCGACATGCGACAGCGGAAAACACCAATCCGGCGTCAGCGACGTGCATAGACTCCCATCGCGTCATGATCCAAACGGCCAGTGCCATGGCATTCTCAACGACTGTCTTGACTGTTCCTGTGTACACCCATCGTACGCCCTTTGCATGATGAACACGTCTGTTTCTAATACATGTTCCCGACTTTACCGCCATCATACCTATCTTATCCGAGCAACAATGAATTGACACGAAGCCATCAAGCTAAGAGCCTAACAATTCTTCCAGATGCCGATCAGGCTGGAGAGCTCGATTATCTACCGCTGAGCAAGTATGGGCGACAGCAAAACCAACGACAGCGAGAAGACGGAGGACCAGAAGACCCGAACGGCAGAGGATTGGTGGGGTCCGGACGATGAAGGCAATCCTCAGAACTGGAGTACGAGGAAGAAGATCTATCCCAGTACTGTACCTCCGGCCGTTGGCTTCCTCTGCCCTTTCGGTTCATCAGTCTACACACCAGGATCCGAGCAAGTCCAATCCCTCTTCCATGTCTCACGAGAGATCGCCATCCTGCCATTCTGCTTCTACCTTCTTGGTCTCTCCTTCGGACCCATCATTGCCTCACCCACAAGCGAAACACTTGGCCGTAAGATCGTCTATCTCAGCGGCCTCCCACTTTTCGCAGCTTTTACGCTAGGATCTGGCTTCTCACAGAACATCACTTCGCTGACAGTATGCCGCTTCTTCGCTGGCCTCTTCAGTAGTCCTGGGCTTAGCATTGGCACGGGTACCATCTCCGATGTATGGCCACCCGAGAAGCGCGGTCCGCCGATGTCAATCTTCGTCTGCATGGTCCAAATGGGTCCTGCTCTAGGGCCTGTTATCGGCGGCTTTGTATCGGAAGGCGAGAGTTGGCGCTGGACGCAGTGGGTTATCTGCTTTGGGATCGCCATTACCTTCTGCGTCGTGCTTGGCATGTCTGAGACGTACAAGAAGACAATTCTTCAGAAGCGGGCGAAGAAATTCGGTATTCCTGGACCTCCTGTTCCGGATCGGACGGCTTGGCAGACTGTCCAATTCTTTGCAACGAAGACGATCTATCGGCCTCTGGACATGTTGTTTACCGAGCCGATCGTGACATTCTTCGATATCTACGTGGCGTTCAATTTTGGGTTGCTCAATGCTTTCTTCGCTGCATTCACTTGGACTTTCGAGCATGTCTATGGATTTGGAATTCGGCAATCAGGATTGACCTATTTGGGTCAGGCAGTCGGCAGTATTGTTGCAACAGCCGTTATGATATTCGTTTACAAAGTAGTCTGGACAAAAGAGGCGAAGAAATTGAAGGAGCGAGGGGAGAAGATGTCTCCGGATAGGAGATTGCTTGTTGCTCAGATTGGTGCACCATTCTTGCCGATATCGTGAGTCGCTTGTCGCTTCCCTCACTTCAACTCAGTCGCACTCACGAATGAAACAGCTTTTTTTGGTTTGCCTGGACCGCACGCCCATCAGTTCACTGGATCAGTCCCGTCATTGCAGAAGCATTCTTCAGTTTCGGAAACCTGCTGGTCTTCACTTGCGCCACGCTTTACCTCACGGACTGCTACGGCGCGCTCTATGGAGCATCTGCGTGGGCGAGTAACACCTTCCTTCGCTACCTGTTCGCTTTTGCCTTCCCTCTGTTCGCAGTGCAGATGTACGAGGGATTAGGCGTTGGCTGGGCGACTTCCCTCCTTGCGTTCGTGTCTGTGCTTCTGGTGCCTGTGCCTTTCATTTGCCAGATTTACGGGCCTACGATGAGGAAACGAAGCAAGTACGCCTCCAGCGAGTGAGAACGGTAGAGAGAGCAGTGGCTTCTTTGAGGCCTCCTTCATTGTCGCCAAAGTTTCAGATCCACCCCTCATGCGCTTCCGCACCGCATCGTTCGACCGAGCTGCTACAGTCAACTTCAGCATCATCAAAAGCACTCAAATCTTCGAATCATTGCATTATCCGGACAGCAATGGCGAGAGGGATCTGCCCAGTATGCTCGAAGCCGGCATACCTCCCCTGCACCGGCAGCCCATGCGGCACCGAGTACTGCTCCTACAAGTGCCTCTCAGTGGAACATCCTTCGCACAAGTTTCTTTGCAGGACTTTCCACGACTTTACAACACACCTACGACCTTCCCAGAACCATCGCCGCTGTATCGTTCTCCCTGACGACGACATACCCAGATGGGCATGGCTGCCTATTCAGAACGAGAAGAACGAGAAAGGAGAGAGGAAGACCCAACGAGTTAAGCTCGACGAGCAAATGAAAGGCGCAGGCTTCACAGTCGCCTCTGATATACCCATGGACGTGGAGAATTTCGAGACGCTGGAAAAGCATATTCATCTGGTGCATGAGACGAACCAGTCTAATCCGCCGAACGGACCTCTCAACATCGTAAGCCTCTCCTCATCGATGCTACATTCTGCGCTTCTGTCGTCCCCTCCAGTCGTTTCAACGGGCTCGCAGACAATGAGAGGCATTGCTGATTGTTCTTAGGCAGTCGAGGCAGCCACATCGCCTGGACGTGGGCCAATTAGGTGGCGCGGCCCAATCGTCGCATTTTGCGGGAAGGTCAACGGTGATTTTAACATTTTCGAGGTACAGGATATGGAGTTTACGGACTATCGGGTGCTTGTTGCCTATCTGAAGTTCTATAATCTTGAGAATGGTCATCTAATGTGGCAAGCATACTACGACGCCAAGGGAATCGACAGAGATCCACGACGCGAGGATTTTGAAGGAGAGCACGAGTATGTGATAGTCTGATAAGAGAATGATGTTGGAGCTTCGAGAAAACTCGGATATATGATGGTACTGACTCATTCTTGAAGAGCATGGTAGCAGGTCGCAGCTTGTGAGAGCAAACAATTCATTAACTTCAAAAGCAAGCCGGTCCTTTCTTCTCGACGTTTTCTTCTCCTGATCTCAAAACCCGAACGCCATGGCACGTAACAAGCTCTGCCCAATTTGCAGTGAGGACGTCAATCAAAACTTCTCTTGTGCCCAATGCGACCTGTACTACTGCAGTCGAGAATGTCAAGAGGCCGATCTCCTACGCCACGGTGACCACAGCAACATCGGCAACCCACCACCCTCTGCTGTTAAAATCCAAGGAGCCAAGATCATTGCTTCCAACGTTCGACGGACGCACCCCAACAAGGCACTCGTGGAATCGATCCGGATACCACTGTCGCACCCCATATTCAAGGAAGGTACCAGGTGCGAGATCTCAGAAGCTGTCGGTGTGCCTTTGCTTGTCTGTAAGTCTACCGAGCAACCCCCACCATTCAAACGAGTTGATGAGTGGCATCTGCACTACGGTAATATGGAAGTCAGTGAGATGATGCGACAAATCAATAACCCTGGAGGGATGGATTTCGGGAGTTCGTCGAGAGGGTTTGCGAGTGGGGATAGTCTGTACAATGTCCTCGCTGTGCAACAGGATCGACAACCGACAAGACATCAGGATATTGATGATTTTGTTACTTGGTGTACGTTCCATTTGAATCCATGGTTCGAATGGAGTAACGCGAGTGTTGAACGTGTGAAGGAGAAAGATTCGATCGTTCTGAGAAGGATCACGCCCGGAACTTTTGGATACTGGCATCAGATTAGCCGCGGTCCAACTGATGAGCAGTGGAGGCAGAGGCTTAGGGATCGGCTGTTTGTGCGAGGAAAGGGAGCGAGGGATCATCCACTTGAGCCCGTGGGGATGCCTGAGGCGATGGATATTGAGATTCTGCAATTGCAGCCTATCTGGGACGTTTAGGGGAGGGATTAGAAGAGGGAGACAATTCACTCGAACTAGGCTCTTTTTAATTGTGCTTTGGCAACATTTGAGGGAATGGACGTCTGAGAATGCCTCAGGCATGGATCCCGCCCTGCCAGCTGACGATCCCTGCTTACCACACGCAATCTCGCACCTCCTTTCCTGTCAACAACATCCAATCGCGATTCATCGGCATCTCACGGACTGCATCAAAGGAGCACATCTACTGGTGAGATAACTAAGCGTATGTTCATGATGCAATCTCCAGGTCGAATCATGTCTCATCCTCTCTTCAAAATGCCGAAAAGCGCATCAACATGACCACAATCCAGGCAAGCACCTTGCAACAACCACCAACACTGAGGCCATCTCGCAGCACACCAATTCTGAGGAAACCTGTACCTAGATCTACCGGAGCTGTCCCAAAGGTGCCCCAAGATGCCGAGCTCTCCGCTCCACCAACTCCCTCCGACGAGGTGTCCATAGCTGAAGGCGAAGTGCTGAGACCGGATCTGGACAAGCAGCTGGAAGACTTGCAAGATGAGATCGTCGAGGATCAAGGATTTCATACTGCTGCAGCGGACCCACCTCTTCCAGAGGCGAAGAAGCCATCCAGAGCAAGAACGGCGATTGGGAATGCTTTCGCGGATGCAAAGCACTATGCTGGAGGACTACTGTCCCATCCCTCCGTGTCCACAAGACACTACTCGATTCTGAGACATAGCTTTGGTGTTGTCTACTATCGCGGCCTTTCGACAAGTGTCGCTATTACCATATTCTCGGATCGTGATTTGCCACCCGAAAGATCATTCTGGCTTCAGAGACGCGGGTATTCTGGCAAGACTGGCTTGGCTATTGGAGCGGCTGTTGGCACGAGAGCTGCGTGGATCGACGTAACGCCAACTCAAGTTGTCACTTCTGAGATGCTGCCCCATGCGGACGAGCGAGCCTATCAGAGAGATATCAGCAAGTTTATGAAGAAGGCAAAGGAGAAGAAGTCTTTGCGAAATCAGAAGCCTGTCGAAACTGCGATCGTCCGCATACCGCATTCTTGCGAGGATGGCTACTTCCGCATCGTACTCTGCGTTGAACGCAAGGTTCTCTGTCCCTCGCCTGTTTTCAGATGCGCATCTACTTCTCTGGATCCGAGCATGCTTCGAGGCGCAAGCCTACGGACTCTGCCTCTGGAAGTTGGTATCAAGATCGGAGCTCTTGTGGCTCAGAACGCCGCGAATGCTGCTGCTCATAATGCATTGCAGCCAACGATGACGGCTGTACAGAGTGCAGTAAAGCCTTACCAACCGGGTGGCCTAGTACAGACTGCCCTTACGACAGCATATGACAACAGCAGTATAAATCAGAGGCTGGAAAGAGTTAACAGTACATACAAGGACAGACAGACACTCGCATTATCTCCTATCTCGGACAGTGAAGGTGGGAGCATGTACAGAGTCGGTACCAACGGCAGACCGGACCCGCCCTATCCAATACATCTGAGTGGGACTGTCGCTACAGGATCAGAAAACGAAAATCTGCGTTCCCGACTGCTCATGCTGAATCTGACAGGCGTCGATAGCGACACGCTACTTCGGCTATCTGGAATTTACATTGCCTGGGCGCAGATCCGGCGAAATCGGAAGAATGACTATCCCGTATCTGTTGCAGATATCGAGCGCAACTCCTGGTATCAAGCTTTGGTGCTCGTGGCGCCGCTTCGAGACACGAAAGCTACAGTCGTGCAGAAGAAAACAATCTCAATTCATCTCCTTGACGACCTTGACGACTCTCGTCTTGTCGGTTGCCGGCTGAATGCGATGCTCATGGGGTATATCCGCCCCATCAGCGATGCGGTCCACGACGAGGCCTTTGAGCAAATTGCCGACGATATCAATATAGCCCGAAGATGTCTTGACAACCCTGAGTGGGCACCGGAACCGGTTTTGCAAAGGGTTAAGACTGCGTCTTCGACTCGCACAATTCCTGAGCGCGTTGCTGATGTGAGGCTTGCAGGACAGAAACAGATCGACAAAGCGCCTGTGCACTGGCTTGGAGTGAGGACTGAAAGCATGGGCTTGAAAGATCAGCTCATTGGTATTGGAGGTATATCAGTAAAGAGATGAATGATTCCAGCCTGGATCAGTGGCGGCTGCTGGTACGCTCAAGCTCCTGTTTCAAAGTCTATGATTCCGTTGCGATTATTGTGGTCATCTCCTCGACAATGCGCCGAAGATCGACAACAAGCTGGCCACTTCCTGCGACCCGGCCTCCGACCAGAAATGCACAAATTCCATCTGCTGTATTGCTATGGCGTAGCATGCATTGAGTGCCACGTCACTCATTCCCGAATCTTGAGATATTCGTATCCCGATGGACAAAGTCAGAAAGACAAGACACTTTGCCATTCGCAGCGAATATGGCGTACATGTCTCAAGCATCATCTGTGCCGTTGGTGTCCCATCACTGGTCACGTTTAAAAGACAGTATACGGCCTCCAGACAAACTCGAAACGCTGTCCGTTCAAATGGCAGAGTACTGTTGTTGAAGGCCTGGTTCGCGAGCGCTACCGCTTCTGCCTTCGATGGTATCGACTCAAATCGATTCACACGTGCGCCAAAGTCCATATTCTGAACGGCGTAATCGAAGGGGTCATTACCGCTCCAGCTTTCTCCTGGTGACACTGGCATATCAATCCCCATACTACACAGAGCATCGCCTAGACCACCAAATGACGAAACGGAGGACCTGCGGGAAAGCCAACCTCCATGCGATCCGGATGTTTGCAAACTTGCGTTTTGATCGTATACGTCTGCCCATTGAGCAAGTGGCGGAGTACGTATATTGCCATGAGGTACAGGAGCCAGCATCGCAGAGCCGGCGCCACCAAAATCGAAACTCATTGACGTTGCGGACATTGGATCAGGAGAAGATGCCCTCGTGGTCCCGGAAAATAAGCTTGGCGATGGAGAGAACGCTATCGGCGAGGATGGCATGCTCCCATGCGGTCCCGTGATCTGGATAGTCGGAATGCTCAAGGATAGACTGTCGTCTGACATGGGGACTTGATCTTCAGATCCAGATACGAAGTCAAAGTCTCTGCTCGCGTCAATCCCACCAAAGCTGGTGTCCAGGTGCAGCGCGGGAGGGACACTTCGATTCGGACCTGCTTCATTGACACCGTCCAGACTCGCCGTATGCTCGCTTGCTGTCACAGCTGCCAGTCTCGCCTCCAGCACTCTCACTCGGTCCACGAGAGCCGAATTATCTGCAGAACTGTCTTTTGTTAGAGGAGCCAAATGCAGAAGGGCAGATGACACAAACCTATGACTTCTCTCTCTGCGATCTTCTGGTCTTACGCAGCGCACCCCAAAGCGAGCACATGTCTCGCAGGGCACCTGCCCGTTGCATTTGATTTTTCGCCGTCGACAACGAAGACACGCAATGACTGAACTTCTCCGCCTCTGTCTGACGATCACATCTTGATCGTATGCAACCTCTCCGATAGTTGCTCGCCTTGCCAATAGGGGTGGACTGCTCAGGTCGTCGCCTTGTAGCAAGTCTGTTGGTGAATACTGAGAGCTTGCCATTGCAACTTTGCTGCTGCAGAGCCTTGATCTCAATGCCTTTCGATTGTTACATCACCAGAGCCTGGATGCCTGGCCTCTCAATCAGGAACCAATGCCACGAAAAGCGTTGATCCCGACCCATCAGCACAATGCCCTTGCATCGAGCGAACAACGACCGAAGTCAAACCCTGAGGTTACAAGGGAGCAGCAGCAGCAGCAGCAGTACGCTTTCTAGCAATGACATCGGTCACACCATATTCTTCCCCTCTCTACCGCCATTTCCCGTGGCACATATTCACTTCTCCGCACTCAAAGGAGCAATATCAAAGTGAAGTATGAAGCGGGTATTCCGCGATGTTGAGGATTTCTCGCTTTTGCCAAGCTACACAGCCTCGCTGGCCAAGGTCTTGGGGAACGCCAGGTCCGGATCTTCGCTGAAATGTACCGAGATGTCACACGGGGGTAGGAAAATTTCCTGAGAGGATGAACGATTTGGCTGATCGCAGGAGAAGTGGCAGTGGGAGGGTGGGATAGGGTTGGGTGGCTGGCAGGTGGCATGTGATGCGGACGGACGTGTCTGTGCGTCGTTCTCGGGAAGCGTTGATGGTGCAGAGGGCAGTGCTGGCTTTGTTGAAGATTTGAACAGGATTTGAATGGCCTTGACTCCTGCTGAGCTGAAATTGATGAGGCTCAAATGATGGCGGACTCAGAGCCCCAGTAGCATACGCATCGACTCCCACGTAAGGAGGCGAGGGCGGTTCCATATACTGTGGCAGACTGAGACATGATACGTGTCGACCAACATTCAGCTGGAGACGAACAGCACAACATTGGCAATGAGGCGAAGCACGCTGGGCAGGAGAAGGTTTTGAGACGGTGAGGTTTGGACCTCAGGTTGATATGGTGGCAAACTCTCAGAAGAATACGGACGATTGAGCGAGGAGATAGCGAGCCAGGAGATCCAGAATACAACATTGAAACGAGCTTGAATCAGAAAGCAATCAAACAATCGCAGTGCTTGTCACTCATGGTATCATATTCTCATTCTATGTCTATTCCATCCCAATGCCGCTGAAGTGTCAAAAAAGCCCAACCCAAAACATCTACATTCAAGAGGGCAAGGAATCTACTTCCCACCCATCTCCACATTCCCCTTCTCCCTCCGCTCCGCCTCCTTCTCCTGCTCCACAGCCTCCTTCTCCACTTCACCCGTCTCCTTCCTCTTCCTCCTAAGCCCCTTTATCTTCCTACTAGCCGCGTGTGTCCAGCGGCTGAGCGGCCTGTAAACCTGCACAACCGGCCATCCGAAAAACTTGGCTAGCGTAGCGAACCAATGATCCGGGAAGAGTCTGACAACAATCGCCCATGGGAGACAGAGCGCTGCGAGGACAATGGAAATTCCCCAGTCTTTTCCGTCGATGCGTTCGATGCTGAATGCGCGGCCGCCGACGAACATGATCATTGTTTGGCAGCCGATCATGATGACGGAGATGGCGATGAAGAAGTAGTTTCTGTGGACTCCTTGGAAGATATTGAATTTGTTGTCGAGGCGGCGGTTGTTGAACTGATTGAAAATTTGGAACCAGACGAAGGTGTTGAAGACGACGGAGCGGATCTCGAGGCCATCGTAAGGGTAGTTGAGGATGTTTGGCCCGACGTAGTAGAGGATGAAGGTGACGACCAGTTGGTAGATGGCTTGGCCGATTATCATCTTCCACATGATGACGCTGATGAGAGGAGCTGAGCGCTTGAGGGGTTTGCGGTCGAGGATCTCTTCTGTGGGAGGGTCAGAGGCGAGGGCTAGAGCCGCCATCGAGTCCCTGCGGTACTGTCAGTGCTTGTATGATATTTGTGAAAAGCTCGTCGACTTACATGATGAGGTTGATCCAGAGCAGTTGCACAGCTGTGAGCACAGACTTCATGCTATCGTTGGCAACCGCAGAAACGAAGGTGATGATAACAGCCGTAATGTTGACAGTGATCTGGAACTGCAGAAACTTGCGAACAGCATCGTTTACAGCACGTCCCCACATCAGCGCAGTTAGAATGCTCGTGAAGTTGTCGTCCATCAAGATGATAGCTGAGGCCTCTTTTGCTACCTCTGTTCCAGAGATACCCATAGAGAAGCCGATGTCAGCAGCCTTCAAAGCCGGGCCGTCGTTTGTACCGTCGCCAGTGACAGCAACGATGTCCCCCATACCGCGGAGAGCAGTGACGAGAATGCGCTTGTCCTCTGGAGAGGAGCGAGCCAGGACCTGAAGCTTAGGCAGGATGTCGGTCATTTGTTGCTCGTCGAGCGTGCGGAACACTGGGCCCTCCATAACGACACCATCAGTGTAAATACCGCACTCGGTCGCAATAGCTTTGGCCGTAGTAACATTGTCACCGGTCACCATGCGTACTGTAACACCTGCGTGGTGGCATTTGGCAACGGCTTCTGGAACACCAGGACGGACAGGGTCTTGGATACCAACGAGACCATCAAAAGTCATGTCCTTCAAGACGAGGTCGAAGTCTGCAGAGGAAGGGTCGTTCTCCATGGTGCAACCAGCGGGTGGCCATTGCGGGAAGTCGCGAGAGATGAGAGCGATCGTGCGAAGTGATTGTTGTGCGTAGTCGTCGATGATAGACTCGATGCGTTCGCGCTCAGCGCTGTCCAATGGCACCACCCCAGCAGAGGTCGCAATTTGAGTACTGTGTCCAAGAAGAATCTCGGATGCTCCTTTGATCAAGAGGCGGTGCGTGCCATCTGAAAGCTTCTGTACAGCACCCATACACTTGCGAGCAGAGTCAAATGGCATGAGCTGGACGATGTTAGCGTTCGCACGCTCCTCTGCGACAGGGCCCATTCCCAATGCTCGAGCGAAGGCAAGCAGCGCTGTCTCAGTCTTGGACCCGATAAAGCTGCCGTCGTCGCTCTCAAATGCAGTGGAGTTGATGGCAATAGCATCGATCAGACGGCGCTTGTCTTTGAGATTCATCCGCTCTGCGAATGAAGCCAGAGTGGTTTCAGAGCCAGTCTTGTTCTTGTCGTCGAAATAACGCTCGCCAAAGGTCCCAGTGACGACAGTCATGACATTTGTAGTGAGCGTACCAGTCTTGTCCGAACAGACGGTCGTTGCATTGCCCATCGTTTCACACGACTTCAGGATACGAACCAGATTGTTGAGCTTGACGAGACGGGTGGTAGCAAATGCTAAGGCGAGTGTCACAGCAAGTGGTAGTCCTTCAGGTACCGCCACGACAATGACTGTCACAGCGACGATCAAAATATCGAGAAACTCGGACGCCTTCTCAGAGCTGGTTGCAGGATTGCTAGACAGACCAGCCACGAAGCGGAAGAGCAGGACGAAGAATAGCAGGATGGCCGCGCTGGATCCGAGCTTAGCGATGGCAGTAGCGAGACCATCAAGTTTGATCTGGAGTGGCGTGGGTTGCATGTCGACACGCATCGCCATGAGGATCTTGCCGTATGAGGAGTTGACGCCGACGCTGGTAGCGACGTATGTGCCGATACCTTCGAGAACCTTGCTACCAGAGATGATGAAGCAGTCCATGCTCTTGAGTTCAGTGTGTCCTTCTTCGAGCATACGCATGACCTGTTCGCCACTGACTTTCTTCAAGGCATCAGATTCTCCAGTTGCTGAGCTCTCGTCGCACTTAACATTGTGGCCACCGATGAAGATGCCATCGACCGGCACCATGTCACCTGGCTCGAGATGCAGAACATCACCGGCCATGATGTCGTGGACACCAATCATCACAGATTTTCCGGATCGAATGGCTTTGACCTGACGATCTTCCTTTTTGGCGTTGAGTTTTACAAAAGCACGTTCCTTTTGGTAGTCATTGAGCGAACCGACCAGCACGACAACGATGATGGCGATACAAATAGCGCATCCTTCAATCCAGTCGACTGGTGGAGGAGATCCCGGAGGATGGTCGACGCCAAATGTCTCGTAGAGACCCAAAGCAAGAGAGATCGCAGCGGCCACTGTGAGCAGAATAAGGACTTTGTCGTTGTACGCCATCCACATCAGCTTCCATAGTGGTGTTGCCTTCTTTTCCGGGAGAGCGTTGTTGCTGTAGACTCGCAGACGGTCGGTATATGAGCCGGTTCCTGCTGATGTGGCTGCTTGGTGCGCCGTCGGATTGAGAGGGACCTCGTCCCAGCCGATGTGCTTCTCGCCATATTGAGTAGCTTCTTCAAAAGTGACTCTGCCGTCCAGTGTGTTCTCGTCGGCGCTGAGACCAGTCTCGAGGTTCGTCCGAAGGCCACGTTCGATGCCTCTAATGCCACCAAGAGCGACATATGCTCCCAACGACTTCGGATTGAGAAGTTTGTTGAGTTGACCAGGAGAGAAGGCGAACTTGTTGTCTTTGACCTCAAAGTCCCCCTCTGAGCCTGGATCAGGCTTTAGTGCATCTTCCCGCTCGACATCGCTGAAAATGCTAGAAGCGCTGCTGCCCTTCTCTCCGTATGATGTTGTTGGGGCCTTCAAAGTCGAGTACTGTGTGCTCCCGCTGAGCGACCTATCTCGCCCTTGGACACTGGGAGTTGCAAGCATGGTGGGCGAAGTTGGCGAGATGCCCGCATTTGGTGTTGTTGGAGTGGGCGTAATATCGTTGTCGGTTTCTGGTGCGGCCTCGACATCTATCCGCGGCAATGCAGGAGTGCCCGCCATTTTGATGATGTGTAGAACGAAGGCACAGTGATGGAGGAATCGGTACTGTCGTGCCTGAGGCTGATGTAATAGGAAATAGATGATCTCTCACCGCGGCCTCTCTTTCATTTTGTGTTCCTGTGAGATTGGCGGCTAGATTGGCCACCAGGGAGAGGATGGATACCAAGCGAGGCGCAGCAGTGATGGAATCTCGCACAAGCTGCGAACATGGCGTTGGGTCTCAAACTCCGCCCACGCTTTCAACTCACCTGCCTAATACTTGGCAATTACCGGTGCCTTTACTCGCTGCAACGACGGTCGCCATCTCCGCCTGATGGCAGAGCCTCTTTTGCTGGCGTCTGGGAGGCAAAACTCGATGAAAGACACCATCTTGTTCATGATGCTGCATAGCCCGGTTGGGAGCCAAGGACGATGAACGTCAAAGAACGCAGAAGGCCAAGTCGTCCAAGCGCGCTAAAAGACGGTGTCCAGGCCGCTCTTGCATCAGGTGATCCAGAACTCTCTTTGTCCGCCCGCACAGGCTGTTTTTCCGAAGTGATCTCCTCAGGCTTCAAGCCCGACCGGGCATCCCAGCCGCCTCCACTCCCACCAAGACCTCATACCAACCTCACACCATCGGGATCCAAGCGATGCAGATGCACCACGATGCACCATCTGGCCGCCATGCGATTGTCGCGTGGCTCCTGCAACCCCGCATGGAGACACTGAGACACATGGAGTACAGCGCCTGGGGTGCAGTAGTAGTCGCTTCTTTGGCACCTTTCATGCATCGCGGCTACTATCTGACCTGCCGACGGCAGGCCATGAGTGGTATTGTTCCTCCGAGACCTCTGTAGTACTCATGTACCGTTTCCTTGGGTGGCGGTATAAAGTAGGGAGATCTGCATTCTTCAATCTCAACTGGCGGCCTGAGACTTCAACCGCAGAGTCCTTGTCAGTATCACACAGTGTTCTTATCATCAACGACCGATCGCTGGCGGCTAGGAGCTCACACTCGGCATCTCTTCTTCTTTCCGGCCCATCATGGGGTTCAAGCTTCATGCCGACAACAGCGATGACCCGCCTCAAGTGAGAAACTGGCGGGTCCACATGATGGCTCTGATTGTATCGATGGGGTCCTTGGCCAGTAAGTATCACTCAATAAATTGCGAAAGATACTGCATAGCTAATTTGACAAAACCCAGTGGGCTACGATACGTCAGTCATTGGTGGCACAATGGCACTGAACTCTTTCCGCCGAGACTTTGACTTGATCGACCGAACAGCTCACGAGCGTGACACTCTCCAGGGCAATATTGTATCAACTTTCCAAGCGGGAACTTTCTTTGGCGCGCTCTTGACATTCCCGCTTGGCGAGAAGCTTGGTCGAAAGAAGGCCATCATGATAGCTTCTGCCATCTTCTTGTGCGGTGGTACAATCATGGTACGTACCACGTTCTGTCGCAGTGCTTGACTTTGCAGCCCTGTTGACTCTATCAGACCGCTTCAAATGGTATGCTCGGACTCATATATGCTGGACGAGCTATTGCAGGTTTTGGCATCGGCATGGTCTCCCTTCAAGTTCCCGTGTACATCGCAGAAACAAGTCCCCCTTCCATCCGCGGGAGGCTCATCGGGATCTTCGAAATATTATCGCAAGGTGGTGGCATGTTAGGTTTCTGGATAAACTACGCAGTAAACCAAACCATCAGCGACGACACCAAGACCCAATGGATTGTCCCTCTGGCACTGCAGCTCGGTCCTGGGCTCATGCTCATGATCGGCATCTTCTGGTGTCCTGAGTAGGTGATCTCGATGGCCATACGAGGTATGTGCTGATGTAGTCAGATCTCCTCGCTTCTACGTCAAACGAGACAAATGGGAACAAGCCAGCAAGACCCTCGCGTGGATCCGCAACCTCCCTGAGGACCACGAATACATTCAGCGTGAGCTCGAAGACATCCGTGCACAGAACATCATGTTTCAGCCTCCTTCAGATGTTAAGAGTGTCAACAAGTACTACTTCAAGCGTCTCTTTCAAAAGCGAACACGCAATCGAATCGGCATCGGTCTCCTGCTCATGGCCTTTCAAAACCTTACTGGAGTCAACATCATTACATACTACTCGCCTCGGATCTTTGAAACCCTCGGAATTACGGGCACTGATACTAAGCTCTTCGCTACAGGTTTCTTTGGAGTAGCGAAGACGCTTGGCATGATAATCTTCAGTGTCTGGCTGGTTGAGAGACTGGGCCGTCGCCCCGGTCTCATCTGGGGTGCCTTTGTCGGATCTCTTCCCATGTGGTATCTCGGCGGCTACGTGCTCAAAAACGATCCTACCAAGGCCGCAGCAGCTGGTGAAGTGAGTCGAAGTGGCGCAGGTTATTTCGCCATGGTCTGCGTCTATCTCTACGGACTCATCTACTGCGCTACATGGCAAGGTATTACCTGGGTCTATTGCTCCGAGATCTTTCCCCTGGACATCAGGATGCTGTGCGTGGCTCTCACTACGGCGGATCAGTGGCTGTGGTCTTTCATCATCTCCAGGATAACGCCCTATATGATTACGTCTCTGGGTTATGGCACCTACTTTTTCTTTGCGACGTTGATGGTGTTGATGGGATTCTGGTAAGATCTCCGCAGCGTCTTTGACTCCTTGCTCTGTTTACTGACATCATTACAGGGCATACTTCTGCGTCCCGGAGACGAAAGGCAAGACGCTCGAGGATATGGAGCCCATATTCGGTGCTCTGCCTCCTCTCAACCCAAAGATCGTCGAAGAGGATGTTGATGCAGGAGATATGCCCAAGGAGTTTGGTGAGAAGGTCGATGGTAGAGTGACTTACATCGAGACGACAGAACGCCGTTCCAGATCCAGGACTCATGAGCCGAGGCCGCTGGCCAGAATTATGAGCTCATGAGCTTCTAAAAACTCAAGACAAGAGGGAAACGAGCTCTCGCAGAGAGCGGAGCAGCTAATGATTGATGGATGTAGATGAGCGAACTGATGGATTCTTAGATGCTTCTACTGTATATATTATTTCGGTTGAGAATGGCAGCAATATGAACGGCTCTCCTCATTCAGCTCTCAACTGCACCATCTCAAAGCATTCCCACGTCTACCGCAATGACTTTCCCTCCAACAACACCCGCCGTTCCCGGATACGCAATCCCTCCGTTAGTACTCACATACAACGTCTGCCTATCCCTTGCTGTCCTCCCAAACGCGGCTGCAGTGACTCCTGCGAGAACATCGTCTTCCAACCCACCAGCAACAACGCTCGCATTGCCCTCAGGCAGATTGACCTTGACAAGCTCATTCGATGGATCCGTCATCAACCAAACATTCCCTTGTTCATCAAATGTAAAGTCATCCGTCTGCGCACCATTTCTTATCGGCCAGGTTGCTCGTGCGATGATTGTCTCGACTGCTCCTGCTGGAAGGCCACTATTTGACAATGGCACCCTTCCGAATGCCGGTGTATTGAAAGAGTTGGTGAAGTAGAGGTGGTCGTAATGAACATGGATGCCGTTTATGCCTAGAACAGTAGATGGTGCGGAAACGTTGGGTTTGAAGGCTGGGTCGTCGAGCCAGATGGTGTATTGGGATGTGTGAGTGTTGAGAGACCAGACCAGGCCGTTTAGAGAGTCGGCAATGAGGACTAAGTTGTGGGTTGAAGTGATACCGTTGAGGAAGCCGGCTTGTGGGATGTCTGTGATTTTCGCTACCCTGGATTCTTGAGCGAGTCTGCGGCGTCGAAGATCGATCTGCCAGATGCTCCAGCTTCCGAGCATCGGAGTGAAGGTCTCGATTGAATAATTTCCCACGGCTACGATGAAGACATCTGGTTTCGCCTCTGTAATGCCAGTAACGCTTGTGGCGTTGGGAAAGCGATGAAGAAGCTCAGCGGAGCCTGTTTTGGGAGAAATATGCCATACTTCTGGAGAAGTAGCTATGGTGACGATGATATTGCCACTTGGTCGAATTGCGAGATTCTCAACCCATGTTTCGTTGGGGAATTCGTAGACTGTGTTGAAGACCTCGCCGCTTTTCTGCAAGTTGGTTGTCGGCAAAGAGACGGCGATAGCCAAGGTGATGAGAGACACAAAGAGAATCATGGTTATGAGGCGCTGAAAACCTATGGTGCTCTGTCCTGAGATCAGGCAGAACGCATGATCCTCATATATGGGTTTCTTCAAGTGATGCATCCTGCTTTCCAACCTGCCGCGGCCTTAGGCAACGGACGTATACTAGCTATCGCCGACCATATATTGATGCTTTTGATATTCCAGTCCATATTGAGATGGCTATTGCGCCATGGTTTGTAAGTCCTGCTTCATTCAGCAGGATCATGTGATTACTGATCGAAGGATTGGATGTGAAATCCTGCCTCAGGCCCAGAAACCGCTTACCAGAGTTTCTCTTTTCGAACATATCATTTCAGACGCTGCGAATTGTTGTTCTCTCCATTCGTGTCCTTTGGTCATGCTGACTTGACACCCAGATCGCTTGGTCTCCTCCCGACTTTTGGGAGTGCCTTATCGCAACGCAATCCCGCTCTCCAAAACCTTACACTGCGCATCCTCAATCGTAATCGTAGCCTCCGAATACCAGGTCTCTCTTGTCTCTCTCGTCGCCCTTGAATCGCCTCTTGACCTCCCTCCTTTTGGCGCAGAGGTCTCTGTCTCAGCACTCGATTGCTCGCTCTGGTCCGATCCGATAGAATACCAAGTCTCCGTAGGGGCCTTGTTCCTTACCAATTCCGCCTGACTGCTCTCAACGCCTTGACATATGATATCCAGCTCTTCGCAGCTTCGGACCTGGACCTCAGGCTGACGCGGATTATCGTTCCATGTGAGTCGGAATCGTCGCTTTTTCTGTGGTGATTGGCCGGCGAGGGTTGGGAAGCAGAAGCCTGGGTGGAAGATTGCGAAGGAGAAGGTTGCGATGAATATCATGCTGAGGTAGACTGTCAGTTCCGCTGTTTATGTTTCGATCGACGATCTGAAATGGCAACGCTCACCAGCTCTCACAAGCAATGAACCCAGCCTGGCTCCTCATCAGGTAGTTCGGCCATCCTCCTGCTCCCAGTAAAATACGATAGACACACCGCACCACCATTGCGATGTACGAAACGCTCACGCCAACGACGAAGAGCTTGAACTTGAGCGTATCCAGCAACTTCGTCGCCGCAAAAGGGACATTATGCCACGCTCTCCTCGTGCGAATGAGATAGTCTGCCACAAGGCCAGCGAAAGCCAACAATGCGAACGTCTGCACAGACATGCCGACAACAACGATCTTCGTCCCGATATCCTTTCGTCGCGGATCCCAAGTTCCGTCATCGATCGTTCCGCGAATTAGTGTCGTTCCCACAAGAAGCGTCGCGAGGCAGATCAAATCGACCCAAATGAATATCCAGGTATACATCGGAGGAGGGAGGATACTGGTGGTGGCTCCGAAGGTTAATGTGATGTGTTTGAGCGTGGCGTGGATGGCGGCTGCAAGGAAGCTTGGGGCGAAGAGGAGACAGCTCATGTCGAGGTAAAGGCCGACGATGGAATAGGCGTTATGCCTGGCAAGACGTTAGTTTACCTGGGCACACGAGCAACTTTGTTATACTCACCACAGTACGATCCGTCCGGCATAACCAGCGACCTCCGATATGCAACAAAGAAAGAGAAGGTATGCGAAGAAGTATGTTCTCTTCCATATTCCAATGAACGTATGAGCGATGGCAAGGAACACGAAGCCCAGGGCGAGAGCGATGTTCAGGCCGATGGACGGTCGATAGCCGTAGATGCTATATTCAACGGGACAGTCTGGCCCTGTTTCCGTGCAATTGGTATTGAAATAAAGTACCTGGCCAACCATGGTCGATACGAACAACGCCTACCGCCAGCGCATGGAGATAGAAAACTGCAGGACGATTAGCAGCTAGATATGAAACATCACAAGACAATAGATTAAGTGAAATATGATAGGAAGCATTTTCACAAGCAAGAGTTCTCTCCACGTGGGTCCACTACAGCCGAGCAAAGACCTTATACCCAATCCGATGTCATTCTAAATTCTGCATCCAGGCAGTTCGTGCGATGGAATACCCGGTCAACGAAGTACCAGTGACATTAGGAAGAAGGAAGTATCCGATTGACGGCTTAAGCATGTGCCGGCATCAAGGTTCCGGCATATGTCTGGCGATCAACGCGGAGGGCCAGGTCCGGGGACGGTTGACAACGCTCGTTGCCGGATGCCTCTCTCCAATATCAGATCGTCTCAGCGTGTTGAATAAGATTGTAGGAGCACAGACTGGGATCGATTTCTGGAGAGACCTGCGTTTTCTTGAGGCGGATCGCCCACTAAAGTTCGAACTGGGCCCTCACGCTGTCGAAAACGGCTCAATGCTGTGAGAAAGCGCAAGGAGATCTGTCAACGCCCTTCGGTCCGGGCTCCGTTCCTTGTACCAGCGAGCCGGTGGCCTGACACGTCGGAAACCTTGTCAGACTCTAGTAGCCTTATCACGCCTTCTTCTTGGCAGGCGACTTCGACCTCGTTCTCTTCGCCGGAGAGTCTGATTCCGTCTTCTTGACGGATATCTTCAATCGGGCCGTGTTGCTGCTCTCGTCCTTCGATAGCGATTTCACATACTGGAAGGTCTCTTCGCCGTCTAAGCTCTCGTTAACGGGAGAGAACTCGATCCTGGGATTGTCGATCAACGCACGGCGTAGCATCCAATTCATCTCTTGCTCCATCCCTGGTAGATGAGCGATGATGTCGGAGAAAGGTGTTCCAAACCGACTGCGTTGTGGCGCTTTCAAGAAATCGATAGCAGCGGCAACGTGATCGTGCAGTGACACCTGGGCGGCGGTGGAAGGAGCACTGGGCGGTCGCTGCGCAGATCCTCTGCCTGTCATGCGTCCTGAAGGCTGGCGAGTGGTGACTGGCGGTGGTTTCTTATTTCTGATCTTCTCCCTTGCAATGTGCTCGAGCGCTGCATCGGCCATATCATCCTCGCTCTCTTCACCAGAAGTGGGTTTAGCGCTCGTCGCAGTCCTCTTGGTTCGCACAGCCTTCTCCGTTGGAGCAGAGACAGGACGAGTGCTACTCGTTGTAGTGTCCTTATCCGCCCTTGTTTTCCTGCTCGCCACTTCGGCCGTGCTATCCTCGCTCTCTTTGCTGCCTGTGGTCTTAATACTGGCCGCGGCCCTCTTGGTCTGCGCAGCCTTCTCGATCGGGGCAGAGACAGATCGATTTCGCTCCTGTAGAACCTTGATCCGATGCTCGAACGGGTTCACGTACGGATTCTGCAGTTCAGCGATCGTGGAGTTGCAAGCCGCTCCCGGATCATCGCTGCTCGAGAGGCAGCTAGGCGATGTAGCAGCAGACCAGTACTCATTGCCTGGCAAAGAATTCGAATCCCATGCCCAAACTCTGACGAGCAGTTCGTCCGTGTCAAGTTTGGCGCATGGATCGTGCTTACTGCTCACAAGAGCTCGAATTCCTCTCTTCTTCGCGAGGTCCTCGACGGCCTTTCGTGCCGCGGCGGTACATTCCTTCCAGCCGAGCTCAAGCGTGGAAACGTGTCGTAGATCAAGTCGCTCGATAGAGTCCGCAACTTCTTGGTGATACCAGGTGACTTGCTCTTCCTCTTGTTCTCTGACCACCCACACCCCCAGTCCGAGACCGGCAAGGAAGAGGTGCGCCGTAGTGCCGGCTGTGGCAGCACGGTCATCGGCCTCCAGCAGAGCAGACTCGATGGAAATTCTCATGCGCGCCTTGTAGAGCTGTGCGTCCAGAGCCTTACCTGTAGGCTGGTGGGCAGCGTACGTGAGGAGAAAGCTTCTGAAAATCTGAGTGAGTCTCGGATCTTGGATGCGCCCAGATTTTCGCAAATTCTGTGGTAATCCACAGATGACATGATCCATCTGGCCAGGAGCGTGAAATCTAGCTCCGACCAGTCCAACGATGATACCTGCAATCAATGAGCATCGACTTTGTTGTAAGAGTAAGACTTATGCGTACCTCGCGGCTGATGCGGCTTGCTCTTGGTGATAACCGCCTTGTTATTTCTAGCCCCAGTGTTGATGAAGTATGTTGGGCCGCTCGTGCCAAGGAGGGAAGAGAGCATCATCTCGTCATATGAGAGATACTCAGCGAGTCTGACGTATTTGTTGAGTTTTTCAGCTTCCGTCCCCACACGTAGCCACTCAAGGCGGCCAGGCGAGACCTGAGTGCCATCTCTCAAAACAGTGTAGTCCATGAAGTTCACGAAATGGAGAGGCCGCATTTTGATCAGGCGAGCCACGAGATTGTGCTGATTCATGGTGGCATACAGCTGCTTCTCGATACTGGAGCCATGCTGGCGCTTGAAGTGCAGGAACAAGGACACAAGCTCGGGCAGGCGAGGGTGCATGATGACTGAGGTTTCCAATGCATCGCGGGCAATCTGCGTAGGGTCGAAGTTTGCGATGCGGTTGTTCTGGGTCGGTATCTCCCAGGGGCACTGCGTCAAGAAGTCGAGCGGGGGGTCAAGCGTTGCATCTTTCTTGAGTTTCTTCGAGTTGGAAGCTTCGTCCGATTCGTTCGGTTTACGACCGCGTTTGACGGATGCCATGGCGCTGCTCAAAAGCTGTGTGAGTCTGAGTTTGCGCATGCTCGGGGTGTGTGATTGTCTGCTGTTGTTGTTTGTGTGCGGAATGATGGCCAAGCAAGGGGTTCATCCGCGCGCGTGGCTGTCTGAGACTTTCACATGACACCTGGCTTGGCTTGGTTCAGACCATCACTGACCTCAGTCGCACGTTCCCATGGCGCCAGCTCAACATCATTATCGCGAAATGGCAAATCGACTTCGCTGCTCAAGTTATCGCTCGCTGCTCGCCGTGGAATCGTCCGTCTTGCCCACACCCACCAGATGGCGATCACGCAGCAGGTCAGCGGCACTGACACAACAAAGTACACCCACAACCACCGGCTCGCAATGTGACCTCCGTCATTATCCCAGTTGAACATGGTCATACTGAAGAAACTCGCCACGGCTGTGCCGGGGAGGAAGATCATAGTCATGATCGCAATCGTTCTCATGCTGGCATTGTCGCTAAGCCCTATCTCTGTCATCCGTCGAGAGGCCTCGGCAATCAGCAGATTGGTGCGCTCATTCCGCTGTTGAATCAATCCGGAGATCGTGGTTCTGGCATTGTCTATGCGAAGAGGGAGAGACCCGAAGTCGAAAGCGCGTGTCTCGAGCGCATTCTTCTGTGGCGCTATATCCGGCCAAGGCAGGGACGACGGCTTAGATGCCTCAACGACTGCTTCTATAGCAGCTACAAGGATCTCTTCAAAACGAGAGCGTCTTTGCAGATACAGCAGATCGGTGCTGGATCGGTGCAGGCTCCGGCTAATGGGACCAAAGTCAGAAATCTCTCTCGTGACAAGCTCCTCCTCTACGTTGCTGATGCATCGTTCCAGATCGGCTAACTGGCGCGTGATGAGGTTTGAGTGCGCACGCAAGAATGCCTGCGGTACGTTGACGATTTGCAAGCCATGGGACCGCCAGCTGGACAAGCTCTTCTCGCCGATGGCAGTCTTGGCGGGATCAAATGCAGAGTTGTCGTAACAGATTATGCCCTTAATGACATTGCCACGCTTGCAGAGTGCAAAAGAACAAAAGGGTCCGCCGTCTAGAGGCGTCTGGCAGATGAACCTCGGGGAATTGTCACCAGTCAGAGCCGCCGCACCGCCGGCCGGATTGCCTGCGAGCTGATAGTAGACCTCGGGGTTCCAGATGGCATGGGACACCAGCGTCTCTGGCTGAAGTATTTCGAAGCCATTGATCGCTCTCGGCTTGGGCGATGCGGTCTTGAGAGAGAGTATTCTGCTGCCGACATTGGCGTTGAGCTCTGGGTGAGACAAGAACCAGTGCTCTACCTCCTCGTTCCTCAGCTCGCGGATGCTCGGTGGGAGCGCCGCACCATCCGAGCAGTGCAGGTCGACTCCAGTGACACGGTCTGAGTCAAGACTCTGGACATTGTCGACATAATTGCTTGGTGATGATGTTGTTGACATGGTGGAAGTGTGAAAGTTGAGCGGGAGACAGCGCGCAGGCACCCCTAGTCGATCCTGTCTCAAAAGTTCAGGCTTCGCCCAGCCTGGCTAGATTTGTGGCGTGAAACATGAGATTGAACTTTGTTCTGACGCGCCTCGGCGCAACGTCTTCGCCTTATTGAAACTCTGCTACGACAGCAACAAGTCGATACGGATCACATCTGCTGCCAGATGAGCGATAAACGTGCTCTTCAAGTAGTACCTCCATCGTTGGGAGAAGCAAAATCTACGCAAATGCGCTGGTCCGTCTGGCACACAGTGGACTGAGGCTTACGAGCACAGTGCTTAAGAGGCCGCCCATGGCCAGGCAGAATATGTCTAAGAGCGCTACACGACCTCGAGAGGCTTGCCCGAAGGCAGTAAAGCCACGCGACTTTGGGTTGTGAGGCATCGTCCAAATATCTTTGAGACAGCTTTCAGGTTCAGACTTAGAGACGCAGGAGCGATGACTGTTCTCAGCAGCTACAACGGAGCTGTGCCACTTGTCCTTGACGGAAGTCCATCGCGATGAAGCACGAAGTACATCAGGAACAATGACTTCTGGCCCCACTTGTCCACTGTAAACATCAAGGCGCTACTAAAGACGTCGAACAAACACCATGGCTAGGCGGCGAGACTCTGGCTCAATGGCCCTCCTCCTGCTCCTGCTGTTCGCTTTCAGCTTCATCCTCAATGCACATGCCGTCGACGATGCGCGCCAAATCAGCCCATCAACCAGAGTCACCGTTGATTTTGGCCAAGCAACTTACGACGAAGATTGACGTTTTCGACTGCCGGACCCTCAGCCTGCTCACGACATCTTGGATCGCATTCAGTCGGCCGATCCCGCATATCAGCATCTCAGGTCACTAGTCATCAAAGGTCAGCATGACCTAGTCAATGAGACTCTAATCGAAGTTGCTATCTCCAAGATCTCAACCGGGCTCGACGAGCTCCACTGGCTTCTTGACGCACCCATCCCAGGGCGGACTTTGCGGACACTCGAACTGACACACCCGGAGTACCAATTGTTTTACGATATGCCCTTTGGTGGGTGGAACTGGCCGAATGCGGGTTATCCTGACGAAAGCGAACAAGAACGACTGGCCAGCGACCGGGTGGAGCTGCGGAAGAGCATTCTAAATTCCACCAACTTGTACTCGCTCAAAGCGCACATATCGTATGGAGATCAAAACAACTTCGAGGACCTTCAAGCGGTCTATGATGTACTTGCCAGCTGTTCGAATGTGCGTGAGCTTGATCTATCTGTCTCACGGCAGATTTCATGCACCCCTGGCTATCATCAGTGGTCCTGGAACATTGATGCCGATTCAAAGCGACTGCCGCCTTTGGAAGTGGTCAAGGTCTCGGGATATGACTTCTTTGCTAATCATAACTGGCTGCCTCCTCCACCGCCACCTAAGATGTCGCGGACGCAACTTCCGTGGTATTGGCCTCTGGTTCACATACGTGGCGTACTTAGACACCAGGCAGATCGCTTGGTCCAAATTATTACAGAAAGGCTGATTCAGAAGACCCCGGAAGGCGTCCTCATCCAACCTGAGATCAGACAACAGTGTGAGCCGCACAGCCTGGACGCGTGGATGCGGGTCATGGACTGGTCTAATGTGAAAGAACTTGCCTTAGACAGAGCGTCACCAAAGGTACTCGAGAGGATATCGACCCTGCCAAATTTGCGGTCTTTAACTCTGCGATCTGGAACTCCCTCGGACGCGATTGTGTTCCCATCGCTATTGAAGAACCTCAGTCACCCACTTCAGGAACTCCATCTGGAAGATGTGGAATTTGCCGAACATGATACACTACTCTCTGTCTTGGCCAATACCTCAGGCGACGCTCTAAGGGCTCTCACGCTACAAGAGAACGCAGAGACTAGATTGCGCTACTGTCATTCTCACGAACCGGAGATTCAGTGTATACAAGGTCAGAAGATTGGATACCTGCCTCGCCCACTCCTCAATGCATCGCAATTGCATTCCATGGCGAAAGCACACCCAAATATCGCTCATCTGGATATTGACATACCTCGCATTACCCCGAATGGCACAGACTCTTCCACCTGGACATTGGACTATGATGGTGTTTATGCCGCGGCTCTCCAGCCCAGCCTCACCAATCTCACGCTGAACATTGACTCACCAGAGCATGTTCGCCTCAGCTCAGGCTTCTATGAAAACAAGTACGGCCATCACCATGGTCGCACATACGGAACACCGCCAAGCGATCCAACGATCAACCGCTCTATGTTTTCGACAACCTTCGAACGCATCATTACTCGACGAGCTCAGCTTGGTCTTTCCCAGCTACACCAGCTTGAGGTCAAGGTCGGTCAATGGGATCGGCAATATCAGGACTGGGGTATGATTGGTCCACCAGATGAGTTGATCGCTCGCTGGGTATGCCAAGCGTCACGATGTGATAAAGATGGAGGATGTTGCTTTGGCGGTAATCGTGGGCTGGACTTCGAGTGCTGGCTGCCGCATGGTATCATTGAGCCGTATTCGGAATATTGGAGTACACCTGATGTTCTGCCTGCTGATTGCGCCAGACAAGCCGAACGGCAGGCGCTGGATACTCATGATGAGTTGTAAGATTGTAGTCTATCTCGAGACTTCTGGAGAATATACATGAGGATGCCCGTCATACTCTGGCTTCGTCTGCAACCGCATTGTGACCCCTGCAAGTTTACATATGACCCTTTCCCGTCGACAAATTAGTCCTTCCAAGCCGGGCACACTTCTGGATCCCTCTTCGAAGTGGTGCCGGTCAAATTAAGGCCGCTCAGCGGCGTAGTCGAAAGATGCTGGCATTTGCGCTTTACGAGAACGGCGTCTTCTTGGGATATGATCGGCATGGCGAGTGTTGAGATGGCGAGGGCCAAGATTGTGGCGATTGTGAAGCGCATGGTTGCAAATGTAGTGTGATGTTGGTTTTGCTGGTTGAAGGGCTGATAATAATCAGCTGATGTGCAGGCTCATGAGTACATGAGCGACTTACAGGTAATTTTGTTTGCTGATTAGATTGTAGAAGTGAATTGAGCGAGTGACGATAGCTGCTCAGCAGACTTTTGCGATTATGCTCATCCCAGGACAAAACGAACCAGGACGAGGTCTTATACACATCTCAGGATCTCCCACCATTCGCCCGCGTCATTCAATATTGACTACAAAGTCATGCACCTATAGTCGTTGACAAGCATCACAGTCTTCAAGTCAGACGCATACGATCAAGAACTCGCGAGGACCACCGTTTCTGTACGCTATAACGGTGATCATCATCGTTGCGATTTGGAGGAACCGCCGCATCCAAGATCTCAACGCTGTATGCGAGCAATGTCTCACTGCATGACTTGGCGCTCTCATTGAGATTGTAGACTTGGGAAGCATTGTGTGGTGGAAGGATGTGTTTCAAGGGGGTGGACGTTGCAAAGCTTAGCATATAAAGTGCCGAGTGTGCATCTGGACATGACTTGTGGGTTGCGTCGGAGAGATTTGATATCGCTTTGAGATACGGACAAATCTCGATCGCAAAAAGAAAAGAATCCGGCATCTATGTATTGTTCAACCGGGTTTGTACCAGGACATCGAAGCGATGGCACTCTGACTCCCAGTCTCTGAACAAGCGCGACACGCAAACATACGCAGCTTCACGCCTTCAAGTTGCATCCGACCTGCACTGAGCAATTTTCCAAACCATTGACAAGAAACAGTAGCTGCGGAACGATCCTGACCAAAGGATGGTGACCCATTGAGCATCAAATGTTGCAGGTTAACAAAGCAAACCAAGCTCTGCACCCCATCCTTCCCATTCGGGTTCTCGAGGTACCTCATGCAGTGGAACGTCTCTCCGGAGACACGAACATGCAAGGAGTCTGCTCCTAAAGTAAGCCAAGCTTCTTCACCATCCAGTAGGACTTCACCCATTAGTTTTCCGTCGACCACAAGCAAAGCATGGCATGCACGCGACGGACACACGACTGATATATCAAGCCAGGTTGAGCAAACATGCTCCTCTGTAAGACGTTCCACGACGAACGCCAACATTCGCTGTATTCGACCTTGCGCGTCTCAGTCTCGTCGAAGTACGTCTCGGAGTAGGTATCGGTTCTCCTCTTCTTGCCTCTTCACATAGCTTGCTCTCTTGCGGATTTCTTACTATTCGTTCGTTGTTCGCCTTGACAAGCTTTCTTTCTCACCATGGCGCCGAGCATACGTGCTATCATAGTCTTCTTCGTGGGTTTTCCCAGCACTGCGATTGCGAGAGTGCCTTTGGCAGATCGCTCACCCAAGATCTCGACTAGACAAGACACTCAATGCCCGGCAGTATGGAACGACGTCAGGGCCGATCTTTGGGAACGCTTCCAAGGCTGCTCAAGAGGTTCTTCATTTGCTATTCGATTCGCCTTTCACGATGCAGCAACAACGTCGCAATATGTCCCTTTCTACGAGCCGGCTGCTGGAGGAGCTGATGGGTCTCTGCTTTTGAATGACGAGGAAGCAAATCGAAAGGACAATGATCCTATGCAAGCTTTCCGCGGAAACCTCTCGGCGATATACACGAAATATCAAGATCAAGTCTCTGCAGCCGATCTCGTTCAATTTGCCGCCAGCCTGGCTATTCGATCATGCGCCGGCGGACCCGTGGTCAAGACAGTCGTTGGAAGAACAGACAGCTCAATAGCAGCTCCTGATGGATTGCTACCACAAGCCTTTGGACCAAGCTCTGACGCTACAACTTTGATCCAGCTATTCCAGGACAAGGGCTTCACGGCAGAAGATCTTGCCGCCCTGGTCGGCGCACATACAGTGGCTCAGTCGTTTGCTGAACAGGACAATGGCATCCCTGAGGGGGGGCAGATGGATACAACGCCCACGCAGTGGGATACTACCTACATTCTACAGAGAGTCGCAATACGACAGTCCGCCCCCGAATACGTACAAGTTTGACTCGGATGCCAATTTGAAGAGTAGTAATGCGAGCACTGGGCAGTACTTTGTGCAGTACGCGGAGAGCCAAGGGGCGTGGGATACGGCGTTCGTGAGGGCGATGGAGAAGATGAGTTTGCTGGGTATCCCGGAGGAGAAGCAGGAGGATTTAGTGGACTGTACGTCGATAGTTGAGGCTCAGCAGCCGTGAGAGCCAGCCGTTGCTAAAATATCACTCGTGTCCAACACGATCTGCTGCAGTGCTAGGTAGCCCATTGAAATCATCAAAACGCTTATCGAAAGCAGAAGCAGAAGCAGAAGCTTTTGCAGCTTTCAACAAATCAAATCTGCCTCCCACACTAATCTGACCTTCATCGTTCTTTTATTGCTCTAGGCTGCGGCCTGTCCACACTCACCACCAACATACCCAACCAACCGATTCGCGATGTCCGCCGCATAACAATTCCTATCAACCCCAATCGAGTTCGACCCAGAGTTATACATCCTCGCCGCGGTGTAGAACCTACTCACATCTGTCTTTCCACTCGCAGAAATCAGATCTTGCAAATTCGCTCCATCCGCGCCACCTGATTTGGTGCCATCAGAGACCATCTGGAGGATCTGGTTATATGGGCACGGATTCTGAGTTGTCGGATCGGCACAAGTTCCAGTGCCTGCATGGCTTTGCATAAGGCCTGGATTGGCGACTGCATTGTGGGTTGTTGGGACGCGGACGTGACCTTTGCTTTCTTGCATCACAACCGCGAGGATGAAGCGGGCGTCGACGCCGGTGGAGTTGGAGACCGCACTAATTGCCTGATGGAGTTGGTCTGTCTCGGCTTGACTGTTGTCGGTCTTAGCGATGATAAGCGAGTTGAGCGTCCACAGATCGGCAAGACTGAGCCATTGAGACTGGTCAGGCCAGCCAGCGGAGACTGTCCCATCGCCGGTGTAGGGCCTGTAAGTGACAGGACTCGTTGGCATAGTGGAAGCAGTGGTATTTGGCTGGCGGTATGTGAGGCTCATCTCGGTGATGCCTATCTTGAATGGACGGTGAGGGACCGCTGCGGTAGCTGAGACAGCCGCGCATACGGTGAGAAGCTGGAAGTGTCAGCAGTAATGTAGAAAGACATGGATATAGTCCTTGTCGACGTACTACTTGAACACTGTGCATGACGGCGATGTCTCTGAATGGTGTAGCTGTGAATGAGTTTTCGGAGTGCTTTGCATAGCCTTGGTGATCAGGTCGGAGTTCGAGATCAGAATATCTACCGTAGAGCATGCATGTGGAACGGTGCTCGTGGACTCGAACATTTCATGCACCCGTCCACCAATGCGTGACCTGTCAATGTGTTCTCGATGGCAATCACAAGGTCTCTGCAAGTGTCACTGAACTCGTGCCTCTTTCATCGTCCTCTATTTTCAGAAGCCTCCTTTCAAGTTGGAACCGCGCTCAGGCTCAAGTCAACACCCTCACATTCGTTGAAAGGTTTACATCTGGCTTCACAGACTGTATCACTGGCAGGCATTGTGCCAGTGTTCATATACTCCTTCACGTGTTTCCACATACAGTCAGATGGTGGCCAAAGAGCCCCATGGCCAGCACCATCTTGCTCCAGCATGACACTCCCTTTGAAGCGCGCGGCCATCTTCCGGGCGTTCTTAACGGGTGTCGCGGGGTCTAATCTATTGTTCACGAACAAAATCGAAACATTGCCTTCGAAAGGTCCATCGTAGCGCCACTTCGTTCTCAATGACTTCGGCCATGTCCAGCAAGGAATTTTGTAGTCGGCTTGCAGTCCTCCAGCCCAGCCGAAGCGAGTAGTCAGGTTGGTCACGTACCCTTGGAAGCCACTGAATGGCTCGTCCGAGAGAAGAGGGCCATCGCTGCAGTGGACAGAGGGTCCGACTTCCGCTCCTTGGTATTGCAATTGAAGCAGCTTGTCTGTGAAAGTGTCCTGGGTAGGAACAGGTCGCATCCAGAACGGTATGCCGAGCTTCTTCTCGGTGTACACATCATTTAAGAACTTGGCATAAGGCTTGAAGTAGAACAGGGGCTGGTACGTCGTAGTCAAAAATCCATCTTCGATATCGAGCTTGGTGATTGGTGTCGCTCGGCCTTCTCCAGTGGCGTACGATGGAAAATCGGCTAGCTTATCGAGGAGCGCATTGAATCGCTCTTTGATGCTTTCAGGTCCCTGATCCGTATTTCTGTAGAAATCGCAATCCCCCTTGGCGCCGAAACAAGTTTCGAAGAAGAACTCTCGGATTGCCTCGTGATCGTCGATGCTTGCTTCGTATCGTGAGATCCAATTTTCAGCATCTAAGTTGGCATCCAGAACCATTCGACCAACGTATTCGGGATACATAGATGCGAATACTTCCCCGATGAAAGTTCCGTACGAAGTTCCAAAGTATTGCAGCTTGGGTCCAGGTCCAGAGCTAGCCACATGGACATTTAGAGGCTGTTGGCAATCGATGCCTGGTTTCCTTCTGTTGGCATTGGCGAGCTTGTGTGCATCAATCTTTTTCAGAATCTCCAGTACATCCCGCGCAACGTATGCTGTAGAGACATACTGTCGAATATTGTCGCCGTTGGGGTATTTGCCATTCTCCGTGGTGGCACAGAGTTCGCCACGTGCCTTCTCAGCAACCCAGTTGAACTTTAGTGCATAGTCGCTTGTGTCGAGGCCGCCCACAGCTTCCTTCTGGTCGAGCCAGACTTCTGACTCGACGGCACTCCCGAAGCAGTAGGCGTTAGGGATGGAGTTGAAGATACCTCGAGGATCGAAAGACAAGATCTCATAGTGCTTGGGACCCTCTAGCTGTCTCTGTAGCTTTTCGGCATTTTCTAATGCCCATAGTGTACCTGGCCCGCCTGGTCCTCCTGGGTTGGTAATGATTGTGCCGCCATGGCTGGGATCCGACTCTGGTACTTTGGCAGGTAGTCGAATGATGGGTAGAGAAACGTTGTTCGGATTGCTTTTGTTTCGCCAGTCCAGAGGTACAGTCAGTCGAGCACAGTGGAAGTGGTTATCATAACAGCTCTCGAATACGAGATCTTCTGAGCTCGTCAGAGTTGTCCAGTCGAACTGTGGCTTGCTGGTGGTAGAGGAATTGGTGGCCTGATAAGAATAGACCAAAGCGGGTACAAAGCCATGAGCCAGGGTTGTATATGTGCATAATAGCAATAGACACGTATTGGTGAAAGACATCTTGTCCAAGCAACTGTATGTACGTTGAGGAGCAACTCAGCTGTAGATAAGAACGCGGGCAACGAGGTGAAGTCGGTGTCTCTGCCAAGTCATGATGTGGTATCAGGCTGCAACGAGGATCCCGTGGCGTGTCGTTCAAGGTTGCTCCATGGTATGCTCGTCCAAACACCTAGTAGAGAACGATACGATGAAAGGAAAAACAAGGAAGATTGCCGTCGAATGGCGATGCGAAGGTTGATGCTGATCTTGCATCTGCTGACTACCTCCAAGATTGCGGTAGTTCTGAGACCGCGCAGCAAGAGAGCCTTGCCGGCCTCGGAAGGATGGGCTTGGCATGGTGCCATTCCGCCAGCAACTTCCTGTCCGCTCCGTTCAACTGGCATCAATATCGACGACATCTCATCAACATCTCCTCGTTCCGCTTGAACCGGCGTCAACGAGCGTGCACAAGGATATGCTACCGGCTCGAGAGACCGAAGACCTTCCAAGCAGACTCGTGGGGCCGATGTTCGCCATGTTGAGGAACATAACCGTCCAATATTGGGGCTGGAACATACGCTCATGAACAGAAATGAGATCAATAAACTAGATGCAGTTGCTCGGCGGTGCATCAACGCATCCCTCAAGCATTATTCAACTTCGCGAGGTCGCCGCCGTACCTCTCGCCAGCTGGCTTGAAGTTCTTCAGAACACCTTCAATCTCGGCAAGCTCGCTCTTCGTCAGCTCCACCGTGGTCAAGTTCTCCTTGACTCGCCCGACAGAGGATGCTCCCGGAATCGGAATGACCGTTGCACCCTTGGAGCTGAGACTCCCTACCCAGGCAATGGCAACCTGAGCTGAAGTGCACCCTTTCGCAGCAGCGATCTTCTCAACCTCCTCGACCAGCTTCAAATTATTAGGGAACGCTTCAGCAGAAAAACGCCCATGATGGCGCCGGAAGTCGTTCTCAGCAAGGTCATCTCGACTCTTGATCGTGCCAGAGAGCATGCCGGAGCCAATGGGACTGTATCCAGCAATCGAGATTCCATGTTTCTGGCAGACTTCGATCAGCTCCTCGCTGAGAGGACACCAAAGACTCGCTTCGACCTCGACTGCTTCCACCTTGCCGACTGCCGCAGCTCTCTTGACAGTCGCTGCTGAGACTTCGCTCAGACCGATGCCCTTGAACAATCCTTCATTCTGCAGCTTCAGCAACGTCTTCATGGTATCCTCAATCGAAACCTTTGGATCGATTCTCGCTGGCTCGAAGATGTCAATCTCCTTCTTCCCGTTCAGAATCTTGTTACAATTCTCAACACTCTTCCTAATCCCGGCTTCTGAACAGTCTGGGTTCGCTGGTAATTGAAAAGCTCCCTTGACGCTCAAGACGACCTTCGAAGCATCTTCTGGGTACTCTGTGAAGTACGCTTCCAGTAGCTGCATGCTGTTGTTGTTGGGTGGACCGTAGAATTCTCCGGCGTTCCAGAAATTGGCACCCATGGAGAGTGCTTGCCTCATTGCTGCGAACTGGTCTTTGCGGGCCAGGGGAGTGGGCTTTATCGTAAGACCTGAAGAAAGGTCAGTGAGTTTGCCAACTGTAAGATGTTTGAACTTGAGTCACCCATAAGCCCATAGCCGACAGGTCCAACTTGTCTTCCGAGAATTGTTGGCATCTTGATCTGCGTTGATGAGTTGTTCGTGAGTCGTCAATTGAATTCTTCTAGAACCTTGGGTAAGTATCTTCTGATTGCTGCTTGATTCTGTCATGAAAACTCCAGTCCATTGCAAGAGACTCGAGCGCTTTTATACCAAACACTCTTCTCTCAAAACCGAGCTGTAGCTCTGCTATGTCATTGGCGTGCATGCCAACCAAACCCTTCGCAATCCCCATCCTTAACGGCTTAACGCCGCAGGATCATCATGCCCATCGGTTTCGGACCGCCCTGATCCTCCCACGCCGAGAACAGAACAGTATGCCCGCATACCGGAATTTACACTCACACAGTTCATCCGGTTTCTACCAAATTGGGCATGGTGAATGTGCAGCCGATCGCGGTAGAATGTGTCGCCGTAGTCGCTGGTTAGTTGCTCCGGGGCTAACGACAGAGCAAGAATGCATTTTGCATGTTTCCAGAATGAAGGATCACTGTCAAAATCGCGAGACGAATGTTTCTGGCTTAGTATTCGCGTTGCCATCGCCCTGGCTCAATCATATGAGAAATAGGCAAACGGTGCAGACTCCTGCTCATTTCTCTTGAGCTACAGCCTCGCTACCTCTCCAAATGAGAACACGTTTCGTCCATCTTTGTCCACACCGACCCTCCCACTTCTATTCACAGGGTCAACATCCCAACTACAAAGCTCCCGCAGCGTCTGCTCATCTGCATGATTTGCTAAGAAGCGATGTCCATTCGCCCTCAGCCTTCCCACGACATGTCCTCTCAGTGGCGTCCCATCCCTGTTGAACTCGACCGTGTACGTCTATCAAGCAAAATACACATTAGCGTTGTGTCCTCCCAAACTCGGAAGATCGAAGACTCCGAACTTACCTCAACCGTAGCATCCCCCTCTGCCTGTTCCACGATAGTCGGAACTTGGACATCCGTCACATACTTCGGCAGGGGATTTTCATCCGGATAAGGCAGGCCATCGCATCTGGGACTTCGAGAGAGTAGGATTACGTGTTGGTATGAAACCCAACCTCCATTCGCCAAGACCAGTCCTGTCTTCCCTTTTCCTTGTCGGAGTTGGCGCACCATTTCAGTGATGGCGTGCATGGAGTAGTTGTTTCCCGCCCCTCCAAAAGATGTCAAGCCGCCGAGCAGTGTGATAGGTCTCTTTGATCCGGAAGTTGGCAAGCCGAGATGATGAGCCGCCAGCTTCGGGACGATGGGAAAGCAAGAGTAGAAATCGAAGAGATCGATCTCATCCTTTTCGACTGCGGATACATCAAGCGCAGCGTCGAGTGATCGCGAAATACAGGGACTCCACCAATATGTCGGCCGCTTCCAGAACTCGAAGGAATCGGATGTCCCTGCTCCGCCTAGGGGGTATATCCATTTTTCGCTGGGGATTCCCAACTCGCGGGCGTAGTCTGTCGATGTGATCATACATGCTGCTGAGAGATTGACTGTGTTGAAAGCGTTCATTAGGAGAGGATAAGGAAAGCAGATCATGCGATTCCTGGCCGAGATGGTGCCGATGCTCTGCTCGGTCTCAGCCGGAGAGCCATAATTCCAAGCAGTTGGGTTCTGCTCGGCGACTTTCGCGAATTCGGTGTACATTCTTGCGGATTCGATGGTGTTGTCTCGTATTGATTGCCCTCGATGTGCGCGGAATGCATTCTCGTACAGAGGGTAAAGTTGGACTGGGTTTCCGATATTGTGGTTTGCGCCATAGTCTAGATGGTCAGTATATCGAGACATATGTTCAAGTCGTTCGGGGCTGTTCTATTGCCCGGCTACCTACCTTGTTTGAGCTCTCGCGTTGTGGGTGAGAAGACCGAGTTGACATCTTCGGTGGGTTTCGTCCAGCCTGGTGGTGGTAGACGTTTGGCTTGGGCACAGGCGGTCACTACACTGCTGATCAGTATTTGAAGCAACACTATGCAATGGCCGAGAGAGAGGGTCTCGCCTAAAGGCAATTGATGGACATACATGATGCCAACGCCTCTGCTCCCGTAACTACAGCAACTTTGTTCTCGCCCCTTGATATTCTCCGAGACGCCTCATCAACGAGTCGTGCAGGTTGATGGCCTCCATGCTCGCTGTACTCAGCATGTAAGGGTTTGAAGGCCAGTCTCTCAGCGATCAAGTTCGGATAGTCGGCTGGCCATGTCCACGATTTGACAACGTCTACGCTGTCTATTGAAGCTTGAAGATTCGCGAGTTTAGCAGCTGGAAGATTCGTATCCTTGATAGCTTCCTGAATGGCTAGTACCATCAATTGGAGTGGCTCGATGGCATCTTCGACTTTCTTAGAGCGGTTGACAAAGTCGCCAACGCCGATGATAACAGGCGTCTTTCGTGGCGACATTTCGGAAGCCGCATGAGTAGGAGTCGCTTCTGTGTTCTTGCCGTAAGTCAGTAGAAGACCGCGAAAGTCTCTCAAAGAGATTGGATGCCATCGGCTACCCTTCAGCAAAGTGGCATGCCCTTGTCAGAGTTGAAGTGAAGTCGGCAGGTGGAGAAGGGGAACCTCGGTCCCATTGCCGAGCCCGGAGCGAGTCAGCCTTTCTCGACCGCGGCATCAACAACATCAACTTCTGGTCTATTGCCTCAATCTCGACGACACTCTTCAAACGACGCAGGCCGCTGTTAGCGACCAACGTGGCAAAGATGCGAAAGTGTGCTATCGGGTTTGAGACGACTACTTCCATCTAAGTCCGTTCGTCTGTCACTTCATCGGCGCTCGGTTTCGGGATCACAGACATTGCCCGACAATGACAACATTGGTTGGGAAGATTGACTGAAGGGATCATGCCTTAGATTTCAAAGCACTGCTTGGAACTGACCTATCCACTTCCTCACCCGCGTCAGACCTTGAAGTTCATTGTCCATTACAACATTGACGTCTTTGTCCAGATGATGGGACTCAGGGCTGCTCTCCCGTGAGTCTTCCTAGATTCTCGAAATTGCGACCTTGCATCGTTTTGAGAATCGATCTTCACATTTCTACGCATGTGCTAAGAGCCACCCTCCGTCGATAACCAACGTTGACCCCGTCACATATCCATTGCAAGCGAAGTTTAGAACTGCTTGCGCATAGTCTTTTGGCTCACCAGCGCGCCCAAACGGAATGCCCCAGCCGTCGTGTCTTCGGAAGTGTTCCTTCGCTTGAGCGGAGTCTCGCGCGATTGGAGTCATCTCTGATGGGAAGTAGCCAGGAGCCAGTGTGTTCACCCGCACTTCGAGCCCAGGCCGCTTGAGGTCCACGGCCAGCTGCTCGGTAAGCGAGATCGTGGCGGCCTTTGCAGCGTTGTATGAGAACTGTCCGTTCTGGCTCTCCTTTGTGATTCCGGAGATGGAAGAGACATTGATTATGGAGCCAGCTTCTGAGTAGCCGTGGTCTCTCGCAGCGACGAGGAGAGGCAAGAACGCAGCGGATGTGAAGTAGTAGCTTGCCACATTGATTTTGTATACGTTGAGCCAGTCGTCAAATGTCTGGTTGTTCATCATCGTCTTGCTGATTTCTGCGACACTCCCTGTCGGAGCACCTGAAGGTCCGTAGTTGACAGATGTTATGCCTGCGTTGTTGACCAGTAGGTTGACATATTTCTCTTTCTGCGATATGAACTTGACACCCTCTTCGATGCTCTGCTTATTTGTGCAGTCCATTTGGAGCGCGATAATGGAGCCGCCGCTGGCGGCGTCTGTGAGCTCGGCATCCTTGAGCTTTTCTTTTCGTCGTCCAGTGACATATACTTTGACTCCGTTTGCAGCGAGAGCCTTTGCTGTGATGAGGCCCAGTCCAGTCCCGCCGCCTGTTACGATAGCCACCCAGCCCTTGGTGTTGAAGAGGGAAGCCGCGGAGAGTTCGGTAAGGTTCGCCATGGTGTAGAAGATTTTGGTATTGTGTTGAGAAGCCTTGTTTTTTCCTCTGCTTGTTGAACTTACCTTTATCTTCGACCCTACATGTGCATCGCCGGATAAATACAGCGCATTCAATTCCCACTTTCCACAGCCGGCATTCTGATTCGACAGCCACCAGCGGAGTTCCTCCGTGCAACCCAGACTTGGAGGGTGACTGTCCCCCTTCCACCTGTCACACTTCTTGCTGCTGTCCGCTCATCGGTCCGACTGGGAACGCCTCCCATAGCGAAGAGACAGTGTCGACAGCATGACTTGGCTTCCAAGAAAGCAAGCAGAAAGAAGTACAAGCGCGGTGGAAGGGAGAAGAAGAATTTGGTCGGAAGTCCGACGGAACTTCTTGACCAGACTTTGACAAATGTCTTGACTCGACCAAAAGTCGTGTGCAAGTGAATGATCATCACGTCACGTGGTCCGAGCTGCAGCTTCCCCAGCACGACTCCAGCCTCCCAGGCAAGTTCTACAGCACTGTACTTTCGCATCACCGTTCACATTCCATTGCAATGCGCCGGCGAACTCCTTGCTTGCTCCCATATGTATATACATCTAATGTATCATGGGACAACCCCTGAACCATACTTCTACTGCCACCGCGCAACCCGCTTACCCACCACCGCCTTATAGCCGCTCGTCCTCGGGTCCTCTCGTATACTCTCGCGATTTCGCATATGAAGACAACGGACCTATCATAGTGCTACCGATGCGCATGGCTGCTTTGGACATTACCAGTGCGAGCGCGAAGACTTTTGCCGAGTGAGTCCCTCTGTCATTAACGGGAAGAGTGCATGGTGCGAAGATGGGCTTGCGCATGGAGACCAATGCGGAAAATGGCGTTGATGAAGGGAACACAACCGGGGGTGAATCGCAATATGATGCTAAGACCTTGCGCCAAAGGTTGCTTTCTGGCCCGACAGTAGACGTCTTCGTTGGGCCCGAGCGAAGGCATTGGAGCTTGCACCAACAGCTTTTGCGCCATCATTCAGACTACTTCGATCTCGAATTCAATGGCCACGAGGTTCCCAGAAAGGACGCGCAGAAACTCGAACTCCCTCATGACGATCCTGCTGGCTTCGAACTCCTCGTCAAATGGCTCTACCAGGGCATTCTTGAGGACAGCTCCCAGCGCGCGACCGAAGAGGCGAAATACGAGTACGCGGTCGCTTGCCACAAACTCTGGCTGCTATGCGACAAGTTTGATATGGTGCGCTTGAAGAATTTGGCCATGGACATGTACCGAAAGTGCTTGAACGAGAGCCAGCTGGTACCAGATGCCGAAGAGATCAACGACATCTATCGCAAGAGCCCGGTCGGCAGTCCCTTTCGCAGCCTGATGGTCAGAATCGCGGCACGACAGATCATGGATCCTGAGATTGAAAGAGATGCAGACGCATATCGCACGTGCTTCGAGAACAATGCCGACTTTGCGGTCGAGATGGTGACCGCAGTACGCCAGATGTCTGGCGGCATTCTCTTCACCGACCCCACTCGTGGAGACGTATGCGCCTATCACGACCACAACGATGTGAGCGGCTGCCCTATCCAAGGCAAGGGCAAAGCACGACTTCCGAGAGTGAATGGACAAGGTACGAAGGATAAGGGCTGAGGTGCTGGTGATGGGCCAGGCTTGGAACAACATATGCTCATGATATCAAGGTCCTCGATACGTTCGATATGAGCGATCTTTGTCACCACCTCCACTACCTGAGCTTTCGACAGAGAAGCGAACGCCGAGGAAGCTGAGAAACCCTTTCAAGTCGCCAATGACCACTGCCAAGCAGGACCCTCCAACCACCCCAAAGAGCTTGCCATCCAAGCTCAACGGTCCTGGCTCAAAGGTGACTACAAGGCCTGCGCCGAAGCGATCTGCTTCCGACAACGGCACGCCTTTCGACGACGACAAGGACAAGAAGATCTTCAATCCGCAGCCAGGACTAGTATTCACTGTACCCAGCTCAACAACAGAGTCCACTGGCTCAGCGCACGACTCTCCACTGCAGCCTCGAAGAGGTCAAAAGATTCTTCCGCGGGCGCCAATTGGCGTCTCGACAGCGAAGCCACCGTCGCGTGGACAGACAGTCATTGGTACAGGCAGGAACGCGAGCTCGAATACCAAGCAGAACGACTTGGACAGACCAGTGTCAATGACTAAGCGCAATCAGCAAATGTGCAAGACGTCAGTCAATGGGGTGCAGCAGACTAGCGAAAACAGCAACCAAGCTCAGTACCAGCAGCCCAATTCTCGAAAGCGCAAGATCGCAGATCGAACGCCCAAGAAGCTGCGAGAGAAGCAGCCTCCTACCGTGGCTCTTTCAATCGGGAGCGCAGGCAGTGCTAGCAGTAGGGCCGACAGCGTCGTTGGCGGGCCTAGGAAGCTGAGAGTGCACAGCATTGTTAGGCGGCTAAATAGCGCTTCAAGTCTACACACTGAGGATGATGGGAGAGTGGCCTAGCGTCTAAGTGCATTATTCATTTGTCAGGATTCTGACGAATCTCGAGATACACAATCCAAGCTATGGGGCGGAGCTTCAAGGCGCTTGCGACCGCTTTTCGACGCCTTCTTGCCTTAGGATGCTCGAGCGCACTCTTGCTCTGCCTGTATTTCTGGCAAGCGAACTTCTGGCAAGTCATGAAGGACATCGCACGTCTTCGAGTCATCGCGTACACTGGTTCAACTCCCACTATCAAGCGCGGCCTCCTGAACATAGGTCTGCCTAAGAAGGAGATTTTATAAGCAATGAATTGAATGTTGCCGAAGCTGCTGCGCCTGGTGATACAACATCAAGGCAGTCGCCGCCTTGCCAGCGCCAACCCCAAGCCTGAACGTCTGCATCATCTATATCCCTGACCTTGAAAAAGTTAGATACGGAGCAAACGTAGCCTCTGTGCAAATCTGAGTCCAACTGAAGTCATCTTTTTAATCCACGATGGCGTCCGTTCCCGATTTTCAACTCCTCTGGTTCCTAATATAAGTATGGCGTCGTCCGACGACTGGCAAGCGAAAACGCCTAGACTTCATGGCGATGCCCAAGTTCCACACACGACGAAGAAGCCAGCTGCTTTTCCTGGTGAAAGAACGCCGCCTCTTATACAAACCTTCACAGACCTCCAAGCCACTGGCTCGTCTCGTACTCTAAATGGCAATCTTGTCGTTCATGGCAGGCAAACGCATCTTCCTTGGTACCCCCTTTACTGATCATGTGGACCAGGAGACTACTTCGAAAGTCGCTCTGTGCCGATGTCTCAGGGCCTCGATCTTGATCGTACGGAGCTGGAGCAGTTTTCCGCGGAGAGAGAACTGGCCATCATCATGCGATTACTGGCGAAAGTCTTGCAACATCTGTTGCGTGCGATCATTTGATGGCTTGAGCACTTGCCGCGCTCGCCCAGCATGCGTCTCTTGTCTATGTTCGAAGACGGACTTGGAAACTTTTCATTCATTGATATTCGACTTCTAAGTCACTGGACAGTACGTCGCCTACTTGAAGGGCTCTGCGATGCTTTGTTGATGTCAATGCAGGCCTTTGAGCATGTCCTCCAAATTTCTTTCACTCGCTCGCCGCACCAGTATGGCGCTGAACGAATTTCTCGGGGCAGCTATCGTCTTTACAACAATCATCTCGGCAAGATTATCGATCCACGGAGAGGTCCTACTTTAGCATCAGTGTTTCTTCCAGGTCATCTCATTCGCATGGGAGTCCACTTCGAATGGTACGAAGTGAAAAAGGATGCATGCCCGGCCTGTGGGGCTGCACAATTGCACGAGTTGTCGAAAGAGCAAGAGTGGTATGGTGGACTGGAACCCTGTTGTGGCTCAGATATGCTGATCACTTGATAGTCGATTCTGTGGACTACGCTCTGGGCAACTCCCAACTACGACCTCGCTTTCGTCAATAGCGGACCATCGACAGCAGCTCAGACCGTCAAGAATGTCGCTGGACAGACCAGAGCACTTCAAACAAATCAGTTTCGGGGCACCGCCGACTGCTGGGGGTGCTATGCCGCGCGCATTTGCCACAATTGATCGGCCATTGTCTCTCGCCAGACGAAAAACGTCATGACACAAGCTTGTGCCAGTCTACGACAACTCCAATGACTATTTGTCGACAAGATTGCAATTAAACCACTTTATATCACAGAGCAGCGAACGAAACGAGACTTTTCACCCCTTTGCCCCAGTCCTGATCAACTCCGCCGCCCGCTCCGCCAACGCATAAATCGTACTCGTTGGATGCCCACCCATCTGAAAAGGGATCACACTCGCATCACAAACCCTCACATTAGCCGTCCCAAACACTTTCAAATTGCCGTCAACAACACCGCCCCATTCTCTCGGCAACATAGAAGCACTCCCCACTGCATGCCAACCCGCTCTGAAATTCTCGGAATAATACGCTTTCCACTCATCATCACTCGCATCCTGCGGAAGAGCCTCCAGACCCGGTCGAGTCTCAGTCGTGGTGGTTTCATTCTTCAATGGCTCGGTTGCGAAGAAACGACGAACGAACCGTGCAGAGGCGATGTAGATGTCCCAGTCGTATTCGAGCATGAACCAGTTTGGATCGATTTTGGGAGTTGGGCCTGCGAGTTGGGGATTTCCGCCAGAAATGTGGACGTTACCACGGCTCAGAGGGATCAGAGGCCAGAATTCGAGATTGAGGGAGGTGTTGTTCATTGCTTGGCCGGTGAAGAGTTCGACGGCGGGAACTCGGGCGTTGAAGATTGCGGAGTATTGGACTTGTAGTGACCTCAAGATCTGTTCTGCGGAGAGGGAGCCGTTGATGCGTTTCGATACCGTTTCTGCGTATTCTGGGAGAGAAGAGTTGATGCGTTCCTGGACTTCGTCCGCATCGTCTCCAAAGACATCGTCATACGTGAGATGCAGAAGGTAGTTGGTGGTGACCTCGTCGCCAACTCTTGTTGGGAATGAGATCGTCGAGTTCTCGTTCTTCCCGAAATAGATGTCGCCTTGGGCTTGATCCTGGAGGCCTTCGCCAACACCGGGCAGATCAATCTTAGTCTCGATACTGCGGTTGGCGAGGATCTTGGGGTTACCGACGCCGGAGAATTCGAGGATCGTGGGAGAGCGGTAGACTCCTGCGGACAAGATGACTTCTTTCGTCGATTTGACGGTCTTTTGGGCACTGGCACTTCCAATCTCGACGCCGCTGGCTGTCAGGTCCTCACCCTTGTTATCATCCCAGACGATCCGGAGACACGACGTCTCATCAAGAAGTTCCAGGTTCGATCGACCAGCAACAGGAAGATAGTACGCCTCGCTCGCCGACTCCCTGCGTTGCTCCCTCTCTCCCTCAATCCGATACGTCGCAGGGTACGTGGAAAGACCTCGAGCGTCACCTCCGTTGAAGTCCGTGTTCACGTCGATACTGAACTTCGATGCGGTACTCTTCAAAATCTTGAAGAAGTCCGGTGTGCCAACAGCAGGGTACGAGACATTGACCGCTCCGCTGAAGCCATGGTAGTCTTCGTTGATGGTATTGCCTGCGTCCTGCTGTGCATAGCTCGGTGGCCTCATCGATTCTGACGATTTGTAGAATGGAAGAAGTGTCGACCAAGACCATTTAGCGTTGTTGACTCGGCCCCAATCGTCGATTGAATGGGAGTCCGGGCGGGAATAGACTTTGCCTGTGGAAGAGTCTCTAGTCAGCAGTCCGTGAGTTCATGTGTCTAAACTGAAGACGTACCATTGATCTGACTCGACCCTCCAACTGTCTTTCCAGCTGGAAGCCTTTGGACTTTTCCTCCGGCGTAGATCTGTGGTACGCTGTTGTAATCCCATCCAGCAGTAGTACCGTTCACGCCGGCTTCAATCACGAGAACTGTCGTGTTTGCATCGGCGGACAATTTGTTTGCCAGAGTGAGGCCTGCAGTACCTCCACCGCAAATAATGTAGTCGTACTCTGATTTAGATTGCGCGCATACGCTTGCAAGGAAGGCAAGACCGACGAAAATCGATTGAAAGGAGTATATGGACAACATCATGAAGATGACAAAAACGAGCGACACAGCACATCAAACGATCAAACTACCCGTACGACAACAGCAACATCTCATCTTCAAGTATCTCGCTCCTCGGTTCCATGCTCCAAGACTCCCAAGATCTGATTACGATCCGGATGCCCCAGGCTGTTCAGTAGTTCCCACGCTACGGCGACCGTTCAAATAGCCGACGATCATATTGCCTATTTTGAACATACCATCCATGTCCATATACCAGGAACCCCCAAATATAGTCTTTCTTGGAACTTCAAGTCGTCTTGAAAAGGGAGAACTGTAGTGTTATTTCGTCAGTTTCGGAACGATTGCTGAGCGCATGTGGAAGTCGTGGCCTTATGAAAACACGCCTTGGATCGTGGACGGCACACGCTGATTATCCAAGTAATCCAACCGCAAGCTGCCGAGTTATCGACCTGCTGCGAGAATAGATACAGGAAAATGGAGGTCTGGGGTTGGGGGACTGTAAGCACTACGCAGTTGACCAATTTCCTTATCTCGCCTGTGTTAATACACATGGAAACCGGTGTTTGCCCGTGCACACCCAATGGGTACATCGAGCCAGCGTCGTCTTGGTAATGCATGAAAAGGGAGGTACTGTTCCATGGCTCTCCGAGCATTGCATATCGATGCGTCCGTCACGCGAAAGTGACGTAGGGGCTCCATTGATTGACCTACTCAATGATTATCCCTCTCGAACCACTCCCTACAAGCCTCCTCATGCTCCTTGAACTTTCCATCAAACGCAATCACCCTTCCATACAAATCCCCATCTTTATCAATCTTCGTCAAGAATTTCCACACACTCGCCCATACCAGATCCGCATAGCCTACTTCTTTTCCTTCAAGAAACGGCCCTTCAGGATGCTCTCCCAGCATCTCTGCCATCTCTCTTAGGACAGGATCACTTTTCCTCCAAGCCGCCTCACCCGACCACTCCGGATGATCGCGCATATCGTACAAACTTGCACCACCAAAAAGTTTCGATCGTGCGAGATGATACCATTCTCCATCTTTCCCTGGCAAGAGCCAGTCGGGTATTCGCCACATGTTCGGAATGGCGAGGGCGAGAAAGAGTCGGTCGATGCAATCTTGGGCGCGTTCTGGGTATCCATTTTCTCCCGGTTTCGAGAGTCGCAGGCTCGGATATTTGGGTGGCGGATATCGCTCCTCGAGGGCTTTGGCTATGAGACGAGATTCCATCACGAGAGTCCCATCTGGGAGTTTGATGGCGGGGACTGAATAGGAGAAGATACAGAGATCAGGGTCGTTGGGTTGCATGCCGTAGGAGATGAAGCGTTCATGGAGCTCGTGGAAGGCAATCCATTCGGTGCGGGAAGGGAGGCCTTTGTAGTTGAGCATTGAGCGGGCTGTAAAACATTAGCCGTTGAATTGAGCTAACATTCAGTGAACACAAGAAGTATACCTTTCCAAGCATTTGGAGAGAAGCAGACCGGATGGTCGCCTTTAGTCGGTATGTCGTACAGGACGATCGCACTCGATACCTCGCTCATCTCGCCGGCACTTCTGTTGCTGTTTCCTTCGAGCAGGACTTAGTTGAGACGTTGCGGCGCTCTTATACTGATGCGTGACGTCTCACACAGTCGGTTTCGGTGGTCCAACAACCAGCTAGGTTCGCGGTACCATGAAGTAAGATCCACAGCTGAGCAATCCTGCAGGACCCAACCCTATTCCAGCGCTAAGAACCATAGTCTTCAGCTCTAGTACTGGCTTAGGTGGTATAGCGACAAGGCACACATCGTGTTGCTGTATGTGCAGTTCGTAATGCAGACTTGTCTCCAATGCCTGATATGCCGGGGGCTCTCTGCAATCATTACTGTAGATTGAAAGTTCCAACTCTCGTATCCTCGGCCATGTCTCGTCCTGGAAAAGAATCAGGTCTCATTGGCACTGCACATCAAAATGCTTCAATCCTGTTGATCCACATTTGCATACAATCTGTCCCTCTCTTCGCTGTTCGCGACAACTCCCTTCCCGCCTCCACAGAGCCGTGCGAGCTGGTCCCTTACGAACTGCCTCGTAGGAACGTCAAACACGTCGTCCAATTCTTGAAGCGTCTTTTGTTTCGTTTCCGGTACAAAGAGGAACACAAATGCCCATGCGACCAAGTTCAGGAAAGCGTACAACAGGAAAGCTCCCATACTTCCGAGAGTGCCTAAAAGAGCCGGAAATGTGAGACTCAGGACTGCCGCAAAGAGGTTGGTCATGGCCATTGCTGATGATGCGCCGAGTTCGCGGTGAGAGAGTGGAAACACCTCAGCTGAGTATGAGGCTGGAACAGGTCCCATTCCGGGAGAGTAGAGTAGGCAGAAGAAATAGATCATTGAAGTGGTGATTCCGATTCGTAGATGCTCGTTCGTGGCGGAGAAGCCTAGTCTAGAAATACAGTTGTTAACGTATCCATAAATCTAGCGCTTTGCCGTGAACTTACCCTGCAATCGCCAAGGCAATGGACATTGGAGGCAATGTCCACAGAAGCAGACTCCTCCTGCCGAGTGTGTCCATCGTCCAAATAGCTGGCAATGCCCCGATGAAGTTCATCAAACCGAAGATAGTTGAGGCAAGCTCAGCAGCGTAGGTAGAGAAGTTGGCTTCGACAAAGATGTTTGACGAATAGAAGGCGATGATGTTGATACCGCATAGCTGCTGTGCCAGCATGGTCGTGTATGCAGCCAGTGTTGCCCGGCGAATGCGAGAGACGGTGAAAAGCTCCTTAAAGGTTTTCGCGAAGGACCGCAGATGGTCTTCATTGTCGTGGCGTCCGCGCTGCAGGTAGGTGGTCAAGACGTCCCTTGCCGCTTGGATCTCCGAGCTCCTCAGCCTGCAGAGACTTTGGAGTGCCTTCTCGTAGCGTTCGCCGTGTTTGATGTACCACGCGGGTGACTCCGGGCACAGGAAGGCCAAGACCAGAAGTGGTACAGTCGATATCGCCGGCGCTGCTAGCATGGCTCTCCATCTCGTTGATTCAAATATCTGTGTGCTGTTGTCAATGAGAAGATTCGCTAGAAACCCAACAAAGATCCCAAAGGCGCAGAACATCTGCCATGCCACGCTCAGGCCGCCTCTGATACCTGCAGGAACACACTCGGCGAGAAAGACATTCGCCGAACTGCTCACGATCCCCAGACCGACGCCCAATACCAATCTCCAAATCAAGAGCACTTGCCAGTTGCCAGCAGTTGCTCCAGCGACATTCGCGACCAGACAGATGGCAGCACCCGTGAACACCGCCCCTCTTCTCCCAAAGCGATGATTCAGCGGCGCGACAAGCCAGCTTCCCAGAAGTCCATTGGAGAGGTAGATCGCGGCATTGATGAAGCCCACAATAAGCGTATCATGTAGAGATTTGGATCCTATGTTGAACAACGCAGGGTAATACAAATTGGCACCATTCATAGCCACCTGGGCCCAGCCTTGCCCGATGGACCCCAGACCCGTAAGGATGATGATGAGCCACATCTGCAATGGCTGGCTCCATTTGTGGGATTGCTCGCGTTGGAGGGCGCGGAGCTCATCTTTCGTGATTCCAGGGATGTCTTCTGGGAGAGAAGAGTCTTTGGCGAGGAGGACAGCTCGCTGCAGGAGGTCGATCTTGTGTTCCAGGCCGTGTCGTTCCGCGAAGGTGGTGGCGGCGGTGTTTGTTGACACGTCCGTCTGGGACGCGTCGAGCAAGGCGTCTTGTTCCATGTTCGATAAACAACACGCAGCGAGATTTTCATCCGCACTGATTCTTCTCATCTGTGTATATGGCCGGCATCATGATGATGTCGACGGGGATGGCTCTAATGTGCACTGGAGGAAGGGAGGTTCGAGTCAATGTACCTGGGAAGCGGAGATGAGCACATCGGCCGTGGCTCCGCGTGGCCTCAGGCATGAATTCACATGCCGTGCACGTCCTCTGAAACACCTCTTACCACTCGGTTGAGCCTTTTCAGTTGATTGAAGTACTACTGGCTTCGCACTCCTGATGTAATTCGGTCAATTCGTGCTCAGTACATGCTCTGACATAGTACTACATTACTACCAGTATCATGACAATCTGCGAACTAGGCAGGGCAATGACAAAGCTTCTCTGAGACAGGATATACATAGAGCCCACACAGATCGGTCAGCACATATTCAAAGCCCCAAGGTCCTTCTCCAACTTCTTCGGATCAACCACCGTAAACACATGCCCAGGACAGAAAGCATTGGCACATTTCCCCAGCTTCTCCCCATGAGCCAACAAGTTATTCCCAACCTTCAAAACCTTCCCAGCCCAAGCCAGTGCCTTCATCTCCGGCAGCTTTCCCAGAGCTTTGAGTGCCTTCTCTGACAGTTCCATACCTTCGACCCAAGCGAAGCAAGCAGTTTCCCCGATGCCCACGAAAGCATGGGTTGCGATGTCGACGACGCCGGTGCCGTTGTAGCATGTGCAAAGGTTGTCGACAACAATTTTGTCTTCGGGGTTGTAGTTGCCTTGACAGTTGATTCCGAGGCCTGGAGACTTGCCGAGAGTAGCCTGGCAATAGCCGACACAATCGTTCGCTTTCTGGCAAGTGACATGAGCAGCATTGGCAGCTTCGGCACATCCTTGGACGTTTTGAGAGCAGTCGTTTGGGTCAGTCTGTTGTTGCACGGCAGGAGTCGGCCTCGGCGTAGGCTTCGCTGTGGCTGCCATGGAGGATTTCATTTCCTGCAGTGCTTCGCTGAGGATGACTGCAGCCGGCGAGAGAGACGTGCTGGTGCATGAGGCGCTGTAGTAGCTAAGCAGAATTGCTGTTGCTGATATGGCGAAGGTTCGCATTTTCCCGTTTACTTTGGTCGATAGAAGATAGAGTCTCAGTGATACCGACTTTGATTTCGATATGGCAGCGTGCAAGACCTAGCGATGAGCTTTGTGTAGAGTGTGGGTAGACGAGCGAATTTGTGGAATCCGGCGACCATTTTATAAGTCACATAGCGAGTCTTGTGTTAGCACAGGCAGTGCAAGGTAATGCAGGCGGCTTGGTATGGCATGAGGCCGACTTAATGCCTCGTTGCGGACCAGAAGGGCTGTGATAGCTCTACTTCTATCTTCTGCAAACCTTTTCAACCCGATTCATAGCCCAAGATAGTCTAGGTGCTTCTTGCTTGGAGGTTCAAGCATTTTGGTGGAGGCGTGTTGTCGCTTTCGGCGGCCCAGTAGTGTCTGCTAGAGGGCGTTAGCGTGATATCGACAGCAACATACTCACGGCTTGCAGCTCCAGCTACTATGTATATACAGCCTGAACCTTAAACATGCAGTCAAGCATTCGCGATGCTGAGACGGAACACGTCTTCTCGAACCACGAGAGTCTCGTTCGCATCTTCTATAATTGAGGCCAGAGCCTAAGCACAGCTTTTACAGATCGGGACCATAGTTTCTGCCTCGTTGCAGTGCTCGCGGTACAGGTAGGGCATCAACGACGGCTCATTAGCCAGCGTAAAGGCCTAGTGAAGCTCCAAGGCAGTGCAAATGCAGCAACTTCCAGATCTCAAGTTGCGTTGCGGTCATGGAGATCTAGAGGTAAATCAAGACCGCCTCACTCGCCGGCACCCTGACACTCACACTCCCGTCAACAACTCTAGCCGTCTGCTCCCGAGCACGTCCCTGTAGCCGACAAGTCTCATCAAACCTCTGTTCTCCCACGCTTGGCTCATCCATCTCGTCTCCATACCTACGAAGACTTAGATCAGACCTTGCAGCATACTGAAATTGAGGAGCGTACTCACCTCGAAGTCGCAGACTCTCCTCTGAGCCTCACCGTCTTTACCGTCCTCAACCTCCTCTGCAGGCCCGTCAGGACGAACTCTTCTTCCGCCCTCTCCCCACCCGTATAGTACTCCGAGTTGTACAACACAATTTTGCTCAACCTCCTTCCAGCATACAACGCCCATCCAGCGAAAGGCTCAGTTGAATCATCCAGGGGTGCGAGTTGAGTGATCCCATCGAGCGCCTTTGCAACAAAATATGCTCCGTAGTATGGGTAGCCTATATTCCCATGAAGAACCCAGCAGTACGCACAGTGGCCTATGGGGGCTTGGTGGAAATTGATGAAGGCTGCGCCGATGTGCAGCAGGGAGAGGGAGTAGTCGACGATCCAGAGGGCTGCGCCGAAGGTGGGGGAGATTTGAATGCCGCCTTGCGTTGCTGCGAGCATCATGATCAGTCCGACTCTAGGCTGCTTTCGCCTTTCTGACTCGACTCACCACTATTCGTCTCCCCCATAATCCACTCCTTCCCCACCCTCTCCGCCGCTTCTTTCTCCGGAATATACTGTCCAACATTCTCTGTGATCCTCCGGTGATCCATCAACTCTTGGACACTTCCTCGCTGCTCGTGCAGCTGAGGGTAGTTGTGCGAACAGAACTCCCTCACAAAATCTATCGAGTCTCCCTCAGCGGGAGCGAGACCGCGAATATTGAATCGCGTTCCCCAGTAGACGCCCGCAGAGACGAAACCGGTCTTGTCATTGAGCGCCGCGGAGACGTCGCGTTGCCAGGAGCGCTGAGATGCGTAGTCGTCTTCTGCGGTCCATTGGCCTCCGTTGATGTTTATGGGGGATCGCGCGTTGTAGACTACATACAAAGGCTGTAAGTCATGTGGAAGGCGAAAGAGGGTGAGGATTCTGACAATTTGGCTCATTTCCGAATTCGATGGCGTGAAGATCCGGAATCTGGCGATACGCCTCACGGGCTGCGGAAATGATGAGGTCCTGGTCGTTGGATTCACGATTAAGACCTGTGATCTGATGAGCTCAAGTACCATCGGGTACTGCGCCAGTGCTTCCGACTGACCAAGTGTTACGCTGCCTTCATATATGCTGGCGAGTGTGAAGAACGCCGGACCGTACCGGATATTCGACGGCCACAGGCCTTGACTGCGCACGAAGGTGATTTCGTCTTCCAGTTCTGGGTCATATTTGGACATATCTCTAGTGAGGTTAATTAGCTTTCATCGATCGCCTATACGGTGTTCTGAAAATATTGATACTGTGACGAGCCTCCAATCCTCATCGGAGGCCACTCGCCATCTGAGTCTCTAAGATTTTCAAGGCATTGAAGAGTTGGCAGGTCATTCATGTATTCTGGAAAGCTGAAGAACTCTACTCTGGTAGTTCGTGTCAGCTCGGATTCTGTTTGACCTCTGTCTACACGTACGAGACTCCAATGGGTGATGGACGTAGGCGTGGGCTTCCATCATCTGGCGGCTGAAGCGGAACCTGGAACTCGATGGCGTCGACCAGTCTGGTTGTCGCACAAAGCACAGTCAACAGTAGGAGAAGACCCATTTTGTTTGTGAGCCAACGGCGCTGAAAGTGTTCGCATTGTCGCAGGGGGTAGAATTGTTATGTTGAGCTGTTTGTTCTCTCATAATATTTTCTGCACAGCTGTGCATGGTTTGCCGAATGAGTTTGTTGCATTCCTGACTCGATATGGTATCTTTTCGCTCAGTAATGACCGCTTCCGTACTCTATCGGGCAATCTCTCGGGTCGGCGAGGACGGATTCGATGATCAAACACGAGCTGAAACACCGTCACGCGCCAGCAGCTGCCTCTTTTTGAGAGAAACCCTCGAAGATGTCTCCAGCCGTGCTGGGCGATGGGGCGTGCCGAAAGCCAGACACCTTCAAATGCTCCGCAGCTCGTTGAAAAGCGTATGAGCGTCGCATTTATGTGGCAATCATATTGGGCGAAAAGCCAACTTGAAAAGGCTCCAATGCAGGGCGGGAAGTGCATTAATATGGAGCATTTCCTCTCATTCAACGTACATGCCTTCAAACCAGTCCGTCGCTGATGCACAGGTATGATACAAGCCATCTGATCGCTCCATAAACGCCGATCATGTCAGAGTTGCGCAGATTATCGTCTCCGCAAGTACCAGTTGAATCCCAGTGCCATTGTCTCGGTTGAAAAGGGTGTCGGCACTTCAGCCAGACTGGGTCTCGCAACTGGATGCCGCAGGTAGACCGCGGAGCAAATATTTTGGTTGACCTCCAGGTATCTTGGGATGAAGGCGAATGCACTCATGTACTCTCGCGGCTCCCAGGGTGTCGCATAAGGTTTGCTGGCATCTATCGGATTCGCGCGTGCTTTCTCGAGTGCAGCGTGGAGGAGCTCGGCGTCTTTGCGCGCTCGGTATTTGTCCTCCTTTCCAAGCTCCTGCGCTTGCGGATTTGATGAAGTGGTGTCTGCTTTCGGTGCCTCGCCTTCTGGTAGTGAGTCTTGTGGGACCTTTGTCAGGATCTCTGCCAGCGCTGTCTCGAAATCTTCCACCTTCTGCTCTGCCTTCTCATCCTCCAAGCTCTTGATCTGGGAGAAGAGCTTCCTGACGTCTTGTGTGAACTTCCGCAGCTCTTGTTGCCGCTTGCCAGACAGTTTCAGCTTTGAGTCGTCCAGCACCGTCTTCGCTCTTCTTACGAGCGCCTTCAGTTCTGTGCTGTATTTCTTGCCCGGGCCCGTCTCCAGATCCTTCTCGTCTGCCTCCTCTTCAGCAGCAGCGCCTTTGCCATCACCTTCCAATGCTTCGCTCTCATCTTTCTTTTTGGCCTTCTTGACTTCCCTGTCCTCTTCCTTCGCCGCCCGTTCCTCCTGCCGTCTCCTGATAACCTGCAACGATTTTGGGTTGTCCTTCTTGAACTTTCTCGCGCCTGTCGCAAACATGACCATCTCCGGATCTACACTGAACATGTCGCCAGGGTTCAATTGATACCCCGGAAATATCATCTTCTTGCCGTTGACTTTCACAAAGCCGTGTGTGACAAATTGTCTTGCTTGACTCGCACTGCTGGCGAACATGGCTCTAAAGATGGCAGTGTCTAACCTACGTTCCAATGGCCAGAAAGTCATGTGCATATACGGTGTTTTGTTTGCCTGGAGCGCCTTCTGATTGACATTTCGCGGATCTTTCTCCAGGCCCATTCCTCGACCACTCGCCTGTTCTGATCCATCATTCGCAGCGAGGTATCGATGATCCATGGGGACGACGGCGGGCAATCGGCGGTCGAACATGCGCGTCCATGTTCCTTCGCGGACGTAGTAATTGTGGTAGGATCGGAGCATAGACTTGGCAGCCCATTTCTGCTGGAAGAACGTCTTTTGGGCGGCCGCAGGTGTCATTACGCGGGAGAGATTGTAGAGATTCCATTTTGACCAGTCTTGACGGAGATTCTACTCGTCGTCATTAGCAATTCATTGGGCATTGAGTGAGATAGTTGGAGAGACTAACAGGCCGCTTCAGGCCGTGTATCTTCTTCGTCCGCGGCATTGTGAGTGGATGGAAGAAGGAAGACGCGTTGGTCGTGTGCTTTCCAACACCTCGATGAGAGTCGCCTGTCGCTGCTTCCCAAAAGTCCGCGGGAGTGGTCACGACTTCCGCTCAGCAGTCTCGAGTGCCGGCAATTTTCATATGCGCGGTCGGTCGGTCCCGCACCTGCATATACCCCGCTAGCGCGGTGAGCTTCGAATCCGCAGCTGCCAAAATTTCAGACTCACTTCAATTGAAATCACTCACCGATTGACACACACTTCCACCAACAACCACCAACCAATTACTACGCCGCGCAGACTCATACCACTGCGCATTGAGTCAGATACTTATCAGTCACTACTACAAAAAGCGCACACGAATACCGACATCCGCGACACCAAAGATCACCCCACCGACACCTTCCAAAATGGCCGAAGGTGAAGCTGTGGCCGAGCCGCAGCAGGCGATCGCTGAGCAGAAGACCGAGAACTTGAGTAAGTCAAATGAGACCGCACAGGCGAACGGCGGCAGCGAGAACAAGAAGGAGGAGAAGACCGCCAACGGCGACAAGGATGATGAAGAGCACGTTCACAAGGACCGCCGACGTGACGGCCAAGATCGCTCAGATCGTCGCGATGGAGACTACGACCGACGCGATCGAGGTGACCGTGACCGCCGTGGTGGACGGGGCCGAGGTGGAGGGGGAGGTTTCCGTGGACGAGGTCGCGGCGGCGGTGGACGAGGACGTGGTGGGCGCAACAACGTCCGCACCCGCTTCCAGCGTGAGGAGGAGAGCAGCGACGCTGCTGAGATCCGTCGCCAGGTTGAGTTCTACTTCTCCGACTCCAACTTGCCTATCGACCGATTTCTCTTGGAGGAGACCGGCGGCCCAGAGAACAAGCCCATCCCACTCAAGACCATCCACCAGTTCAAGCGCATGCGTCACTTTCAGCCATTCAGTGCTGTCGTGGAGGCCGTCAAGAACAGCGAGTTCCTCGAAGTCAACGACAAGGACGAGGTCTACCGCAAGGAGCCACTTGACGAGAAGTTCACCACCGACACTCACCACAACCAGCAGCTTCTCACTACTGGGACCATGAAGCGCAGCATTTACGCCAAGGGCTTCGGTCGCGAGAGCGATAGAACCGCTTTCGAGATTGAGGAGTATGCATCGTCCACCCTTACTTTTGTAACGTGTCACTGACTCTCCCAGGTTCTTCGAGCCTTACGGTGCTAAGGCGGTCCGCCTCCGACGTGCTGAGGATGGTACCTTCAAGGGCTCCGTCTTCGTCGAATTTCAGGATGAGGACACCGCCCAGCAGTTCATCGACATGGAGGATAAGCCAAAGTTCCACGACAACGAGCTGCAGATCATGACCAAGCAAGAGTACGTCGACATGAAGTCCGTCGGTATTCTCGAGGGCACTGTCAAGCCGAAGGACACCACCCGCAGCGGCTTCCACAGCTCCCGCCACGGAGATCGGGAGGGCCGTGGTCGCGGGCGCCGCGGCAGCTTCTCTGGCTACAAGCGCAAGAGGGACAACGATGCAGATGACGATGTCGAGGACAAGGACAACTGGCGCGAGCGTCGCGACAAGTTCCAGCGTGGTCGTGATCGCAGCGCTTCCCGCTCTGTCAGCCGCTCCCGCTCTCGCAGCCCATACCGCGGCGACAAGAAAGACGCCGAGGAGATCAAGGCAGAGACCAAGACTGACAGCAAGGAGGAGGTCAAGGAAGCTGAGAAGACCGAGGCTTAGAAGGCCAAGGCTCATTCGGCTCTCCCGACCAAGGCGGAGGCCTACATCACCGGCACTAAGTGCAAGGCTGATGATGAGCTCGTCGATGACCAGGCTCGTCCAACGCAGGAGAACGGCAAGATCGAGCGTATCATCAAGAAGCCGAAGATCACCTCTACCGAGAAAGACGAAATTCCGCGTGCGATGCTGAAGGAGGTCGACGGCAAGACAGGCGATGTCGAACAGGAGAAGGATACAAAGGTGGAGGGCAAAGACAGCTCGAACGAGATCAAGACTTCGGCTTCGGCCTACACCGACACCGCTACATCTCCTTGAGCAGCGCGCATCTCTTTACGAATATGCATGACCATGCATGGGCGAGGCGTTTTGGAGCGACGGCGAACAGGCGGAAAAGTTCAAAGATGCCACATTGTGGATATGGGCGGATCACTTTTGACTACTTGGCTATTCGAGCCGAGCTGGAAATGCTTCTTGAGACTACTTACGACTGTACATTACTTCGGCTGAGGCTGCTACATAGCTGCTCTCGCTCCCAGAAGCAAGCCTGGATATCCAGGTAGTCTTTGGAAGATGGGTAGCGATAGCTCGAAAATCATGGATGATACTCCTGATACCTTACCTTCGTTGTCTTTCTCTCTCTATCTCATCTTTCTGCATGCTACCGTGGGTCTCGATCGCTTATCCTGTTCTGTAGGAGCTGCTGCTCTATATCATTCCAGGCTACGCTGCAAGCTGTGCTGTCAAGGAGGGAACTCGGAATTGTCGATACATGTATCAAGTACCATCATGAGATCATCCATTCTTGATACTGACCAAGATGAGAGACGTCATTAGCATTGATGATGAGAGCATTGTCGATGATGAATACATTCTTGAATATGCTCAGTGCTTTCGTAGAAGTTTACGGAAGCATGGAAGCTCTGTGCCTGTAGCGAAACTGGGCGGTTCCTTGGCGAAGCTGGCTCGTTGTTTGTAGGTGTTTTTCTACGACACACGGAGAAGGAGTCTTTAGCCTGCAAAAGGCCAGTGAGTCGCAATCGTACGGGTGATACTCCTCGATTACTGTTAGCACACATAGCCTCTTTCTCACGGAAGCTAATCCCCTGAGAATCACTACCTCACTACTGCAGGCTCAGTCTAGAGGGTGGTTCGGTGAGAAGTCAGGTCGACTGAATGAAAGGTTCTTCTTGGATGAGATGAACAATTGAATGCAGCCGATTGATTGCTGACATCGAAAACAGTGGATAAGTCTGATGGATTTTCCGAGGCATCCCTCACATTGTCGCCACCATTGGAGTCGGCACGGCGTCATAAACCCTCTGCGCCCAGCTCTCGACATCTCTGACCTCCACCCGAAACTCGAACGGTAGGCCATGCTTCTTGTGAACATTGGTCCAATGACTTTTCACTTTGTCCTTTCGGTAGTACCCATGAAACTTGTCTATAGCATCACAGTGCACGCAGTCAAAGCTTTCGTGAGACATGCCATGTATGGTCTTCATGTGTCGTGAGAGATCGTCCTGCCGCGTGAAGCTATGCAGTTGGGACTTGACACAGCCAGATATTGGGCAGGAGCAGGATTCGAGCCGTATCTTGGTCTGGCTCAGGCGGCCGCTGAGTCGATCTGAGAGTGTCGATTGCAGTGTAGGGACCCTTCTTCTGGTGGTCAGAGGTGCGTTATTTCCGACGTGACTTTGCTCCGTCCGAGATGTAAGTGTACATTCTTCATGCGAAGAGCTTGCCGTTTCCGTGGAAGATAGGACAACCAAGTCTGAAAGCGTTGTGGAGAGACACAAGCTCCACGAGTCGTCTACGGGCGTGGAACGATCAAGACTTGGCACGCCAATGCTGACCCTCTTGAAATGTCGTGGTGCATCTGACGGGCGCGCCAACCGACAGAAGGGATCAGGGTGACCATATTGGAGGGCATTGTCAAATATGGCGGTGTCAGAGCCGGCACCGTCCCACGGGCTACCGAAGTAGGCTGGCTCCGTATTGTCTTGAATGAAAAAGTATTTGAACTGACACGAATCGCTAACAGGTGTTAGATCAGTGTGCCTTCACGGGGCGTAGCAAGAGCTTACCAGGTGCTCTCCGCATCAAGCAAGGGCTCTTGAACTGCATCACATCGTGGGCACGCGTGTTGCTGCGTGACCTCATCCGAATCAAAATACATGCTCATTTGCACACGACAGCCCGGGACGAAGACAGTGGCGAAGTCAATGCGCTTGCAAGGGTCGATCGGTCCATTCAGTGAGCTTGCGTGTAAGCGGTACATGCTGTTCTTGACTCGTTGAAGGCCATATTGACCTGGGCGAGATCGAAGATTCTCACAAACGACAAACTCGAAGGACTGAAGAATGTGTCAGCGCGCGGTTCCTATTTCGGCGGCCAGTGTACAATCCACGTACGTTCCACGTTGATATCAGGGAGATGTCGATCTCGGAAGTAGTTCCAAGCGCGTCTTCGAACATGACAGTGAGAGTGGGAAGGTTTCTCGGTACGGCGCCCAGGATGCTAGCGAGCGGTAGGAGCCCCCTCTCCAGGATGCACAAGAGCAAGGTCATAAGCCGTAATAGTTGAATGAGAAATGCTTCATAGTCGCGAGCAGCTTGGCCTGACAGATGGTACAGACTCCCTGGAGGTGAGTTGGAGCCGTAGTAGTTCTGGGCTGCTGGCCAAGTTACCTCCAGACCCTGAGAGGTCCCATCGACCCGTACCTACCTCTGATGATCACATCGCCGTTGTGAACCCGAGAGTTGTCTCTCGATACTAGAGCGCTGTACATGCGGTCATGTCCATTGCTAGGCGTATCAGACCTGCTCTTTTGTCGTCTGTTTTCCGGCTCTTGCAGGTTTTGAGCAGTATTCCTGCGTCTGACTGTGCACGCTGCTTCTTTCGTCTGCGAATCGCTACTCGACGCATGGTCTTCGAGGTTCCGGAGCCAGGCCTCCACCAGCGCAGCTCTGATGTCTTTCGGTGGCATCCGCGGTCGGTGTTCAGGAAACGTCTTGCATTACCGCCGTAGCAAGAGAGCGGGAAAGAATCCATGTGGCCTCTGTCATTGTTCCTAGGGGGCTGAATCCGCGGCATCCAATTACGCGCGTGGATTGTTCTCTCGCCTATCGCAGCCTGCGTGGTACAGAAGACTAAGCACGCAGATTCCAAGAATTGGCGTACTGTGATCGTGCCTCTGGCGATGTCCGATGTTCTGTCGGGGCGGAGGACGCCATGTTGGCTTTGTAGTCGATCATAACGGCTGAAGCACTGACGCAGGGGGAAACAGGTATACCAGATGGCGCGAGTTGGAATAAGTTAGTACTGTACAGTGCAGTGTCGTTGGGAGGCCTCAAAGCTGAAGTCTGAGGTGAAGATGACTAAGCACAACAGGCTGCCTGGGGCACAAAGCTCTCCCAAACGCGTCTTGCACCAAACGTACGCCTCGGTAAACCTTACGCTTCACAAGCCGTACCACGGAGCAGCGAGCGTCGAATGTCCACATAACCCCGAGTGTCGAGCCGATCGCACCCTGAGGGTAGAGAACAAGAATGGCAAGTCTGTTGGGACCGAGAAGCCCCGACGGTGCGAAGAGGCGGGCACGAGCATTCAAGAGGCTGAGTCGAACGTCCGGTCATATTCTGGGCGTTTTGGACATTGCAGAGCACACTGAGTGAAGATGGCAGAAGAAATGGACCATGTCGCACAGTTGGATACACGACTCGTTGAGCGTGCAGGACTCGAAGCCGCCTCCAAAAGCCCACGAATTGTGGAATCATACATGCACGCATAGTCGAGCCCGCTACCGACCACGTCAAGAGCGATCATTGCACGCGTACGGCACGGTGTAGCCCAATGTCTCGAAGACGGGTGGCAGAGTAACACGAAGAATCGGCCCCACAGGACGCTGATAAGACTATGCCGATTTCCCGGACTGTGCGTGCATGTATTCAAACGAGTGGGCGGAAACCTGCAGTTCATCTCAGTTAACACAGTCTATGCAAGATAGGGAAGGTGGCAAATGGCCGTGGCGATTGCGGTGGAACCGTTGCAAGCCGTCATGCAGGCACAACAGGCACTCAATCTATCTTCTTGTGCTAAAGCGGCAGGCGAGAAGCTGGCCGACCAATTGGTTTCTGCAGTCAACACTCCGCAATATCCTCATGCTTCACTCTTGGGTCTCAATCCGCCTATGGTGTGTTTGAGGATCCTCGCATGTCTGCCGTCGCCTGCTGAGCATTAAAGAGAAGGATGATTTGTCCTCAAAATTCCAATCATTCTTCGTAGCAGAGTCTACCCGGCCAGCGACACCATGAGACAATTCATGTTAGCCATATTTGCGTTCGCAAATGCGGCAGCGGCTCAACGATGGCATCACTCAGGAGGTCGAGGCCACAAATGGCATCACGGTCCTCCAGGCCACGGCCTGGCTGCACCAGCAACAATGGGCAACTCCACCTTCACCCAGTTGATTGATCACAGCAATCCCGACCTTGGGACTTTCGAGCAGTTCTACTATTGGAGTACTCAGTTCTGGGGAGGTCCTGGCTCACCTGTTGTCATGATGACTCCGGGTGAGATCGCGGCTGCTGGTTATGAAGGCTACTTGGGAAACAGAACTATCAATGGTGCCATCGCGCAGAAGATTAAGGCTGCCACTCTAGTCGTTGAGCACAGATACTGGGGTCAATCGTCGCCCTTTGCCAACCTCACGACTGAGAACCTGCAGTGAGTCGTCCTCTTCAATGTCGCCTGGAGGCAAAGGCGAACGGGCACCTCGTGGACGCTCGTCGCTTTTGGAAGGCCATGAACGATCTGAGCTGATCGCCTTTCAAATCGAGTGAAGACTTCCTCTCAAAAATCCCGGCTGACAAGCTCTCTAGGTACCTCACTCTCGAGAATTCGATCTTGGATCTTACCCACTTCGCGAAGAATGTCAAGCTTCCGTTTGCTACTCACGGAATAAACACGACTGCCGATGCCGTTCCTTGGATCCTAATCGGGGGATCCTATTCTGGCGCCCTCACAGCTTGGGTTGAATCCAAGGCGCCTGGCACATTCTGGGCCTATCTGTCATCCAGCGGAGTAGTGGAAGCCATTTCCGACTTTTGGCAGTATTTTGTGCCGGTACAGGACGGCATGCCGAAAAACTGCAGCACAGATGTGTCAAAAGTTGTTGATCATGTAGATGGAATCTTGGCAAATGGTACTACCATCTCAATGCATTCTTCCATCCCACAGCTGACAAAAGCCTAGGCACCACTCGCGAAGTCAGTGCTCTCAAAAACAAATTTGGCCTTGGAAGCGTCCAGCATAACGATGACTTCGTGACAGCGCTGGAGTACGGGCCTTGGCAGTGGCAGTCAGTCGACTTCACTGGTGACAGTGGCGGATTCTACACCTGGTGTGATTACATCGAGAACTCGGTTAACCAGACAAACGCGGCTCTCTTACCTGACGAGAACGGCGTCGGAGTAGAGAAGGCTCTCAATGGCTACGCAGCCTGGATAAAGAACGAGTTCCTCCCCGGCTTCTGCGAAGACACGTATGGTTATCCGGAGTTCGCAGGACGAAACAACACGAAGTGCTTTGACACTTATGACCCAAGCAGCCCGCTCTTCACTGATATGTCTGTCTCGAATAGCTTCGATCGGCAATGGTGGTGGATGCTCTGCAACGAACCATTCGGCTACTGGCAAGACGGAGCTCCTCTCGGACGGCAATCGATTGTCTCTCGCCTTGCGACGGTGGAGTACAATACGCGGCAGTGCGCTATGCTCTTCCCTCCTGGACCTGAAGGCCAGACTTACGGTATTGCGAAAGGGAAGACCGAAGAGCAAGTCAACGCTTGGACTGGAGGCTGGTTCATTGACAACACGACTCGGCTGGTGTACACGAATGGGCAATATGACCCTTGGAGGGATTCAACTGTGTCGTCTACTTTCCGCCCGGGTGGACCACTGCAGAGTACGGAGCAAGTCCCGGTCAATCTGGTGCCAGGCGGGCGCCATTGCTCCGACCTCATCATGGCTAATGGTGATGTGAATGAGGACTGCCGGGCTGTGCAGAATGCTGAGATTGAACAGATTGCGGAGTTTGTTGCTCAATGGCCCGGGGAATAGGGTGCACTGCGCAACCAGCTATACCGCAATTTCAACACACATGAGAGCTTGATAAAAATACTGGGTCTTTCCGTTTATGATATATCATCCGGTCTTCGCTCGAGCGATGCGGCCCTTCCGCGTGGACTGTCATCTACCATCCTTGTCTGCAACACACACTCCGTTACCACAGTTCGGATCATCGTCATCACCTGCCTGTGGATCGCCGTACCCTTCTTGACAGATCAAATTCCATAATATCTCTATCGCCGTCCAGGAGTAGCTGTCAGCGTTGTTCGTCGCTTGCGCCTTATCCATTCCGCGTACGTTGATCGGACCATACTCGACATCGTCAGTCTCCTTTGACAGCGGTGGGCTCACGAGCAGCAGGAAGTGCGTGTATTCGTGTAGTAGGATCGATCCGAGCGTTTCCATTCTCCAGGAGACACGTGGCCCCAGACCCTCGCAACTAATCGCTGGTACATTCTCGTACCCTTTACCAACACCACCGTGTCCAAAAGCCGCTTTGTTGCATAGGATCAGCTTGGGAGTGGAGGTGTCCCAATCTCGGAGACTCGCCATCTTTCCAACGTCGTCGCATGCCATGTCCCCTTCGTCGTCGGGGTAATCCGGTGTCTGAAAACAAAAGACCCATCAGCTCGCCTGCAGCAACATTTAATGTGAAAATCACCCACGATTGTGAGGTCTCCAAGCAGAGGGCTGCCTTCAGTGCGCTTGTCGCTAAGGATTTTCTCGAACACCGATTTTACAAGTGGGAGATCACCAGGATTGAAATACTTCTTGTAGATGTTGTCGAACGACACATTGTCGATGAAAGTCGCGTAATCGCACATGACAAGCGCATCATAAATTGCGTCCTTGATCTGTGTCTCCTGCTGGGCTGTGAAGCCAGGAGCAATGCTTGGAGACGCGCGCTTCTGAAGTGATCTCGTAGCGTTCGTGTCGGTCGGTACGGCAAGCGCATAACTGCCCAACAAGAAATGGATCAGGCAGAGAAAGAACAACATTGGAGTAAAAGTCATCCGAAGGCAATGACCATAGGAAGATGGTAAGGTGAGTCTTCGAAAGACTGGATGAGAATGAATTAATATAGAGATTCACAGTATTGAAGTTCTTCTCGACCTATAGACCGGTGAACTTGGACGTAGCACAGTCGCCTGAGGCGAGTCAAACAGTGCGACCGCCATTCCTCATCAGCTCACGTTCAAAGGGTATGTATTTGGTATGGTCTCAAAACGTCGGGGCAGATTACTGGAATGCTGATGTGTCTTCAGCTCTGAGCTCGATTTCATAAGGGCTGATGTGCGCAGCTACGCCTTGAAACGCAGTGTAGTGCAATGGCTGCATTCTTAGCGGCGGACACTCCGCCACAGCAACTCGACTTTGACCGCTCGACTTTTGTGACCCTTTCCTGCCGCGGAGACTCCAGCAGTTCTCACTTGAACCATATATGCTGTGTAAGAACGCCAAGCGCTGTGCCCGCGCATGAGACCGCCACATCACATCACCTCTCCGCACCTATACATTTCGGCCCAACACGCTACCTTCTCGCAGTCAGACCAGCTCCATGGCAGATTCAACTATCTCGCCGGTGACAATCACTGTACAGATGGCCATCGAGCCACCTCACTTCCACATCAGCACCGACTCCGGAGCAGAATCGCCTCGAATCATCCTCACTGCGACTTCCCAAGCCGAACAGCCCATCACCATGTTCACATGGCCAACCGTCTTCAACTTGGATCTCAGCCAAAAGCGAGCTAACTTCACTTGTCGGGACCTCACGTCAGAGGAGGACATCCATCTCGAGCTGACGAAAGGCCCCAAAAGGCCCGCTTTTAGTCGCGAGGCTGGTGAACGAGATTCTGCACACTTCCATACTCTGGAGCCACATGTGCCTCTCGTATTTGAAGGGCCGTTCAAGCTGGCAACACGCATTACGGACAAGCTTATGCCTGGACATCGTTATCGGTTTGCCATTCGTGGGGGTGAGAGTATCGAACGGTGGTGGTATGGGAGAAAAGAGGAGGTCATGTCATCTCCTGGAGAGGCGGCGAGTCTGGAGAAAGCGAGTGGTGCGCCGATTGTGCTTCAAGACAGCGGTGCAGTGGAGTTTGAGGTCCTTCGATAGAGGCATGGCCTGCTGTCGACGACGAGTCCCGCGATTAACCGCTTTCCTTGGTTTAAAGGGGCTCCGGCATCGAGAATCAAGGGATTATGGCAGACTTGTTAGCTTTGGGCTGCATTACTTCGCCTCCGTCGAGACTGATTAAGTCATGAGCTTGGTTGATGTATGCACCTATGAAGCGGCCAATGGAGAGAGCGATCGATGTGCGCCGATTAACAGGGGTGGCCGGAACCTTCGACCTGACGAGTTTTCGTACATTCCAAACCGCTGATGGAAGCAGCGGTGAGCAAACTATCATCTTCCTCGTACCTGAGCTCGGGGTCCGTGCTCCCGCTCGTGCCCAGCGATCCTGACTTGCAGGCCTGAGGTGGACAATACGAGCTCGGGCGTAAATGCTCTTGACTTTTGTAACAGTTGTTCGTCGCTCCTTTAGCGACATCTTTGAGCACTGATAATCCTTGGATACCTCGGCTTTCCAGGCATGTTGACGATGACCAGGATAGGCCTTGAACACGCTACCCCTTTTGGATTCGTCAGTTCGTATGGGATGCCACCCCGCCGATCATGGCATGCTGGAGATGAACGATATCGCCAATATGCCTCTCGCTGTCCCTCGCCACTTCGAATGGCTTTGCAGGAGCTAAGTTCACGGCTTCGTTGCCTTCGGTGCGAGGATTGTCACATGCAAGATAGGGCGGACAAGCCGAAAACGAAGATAAATCAGGCAAGCCGCGCCTTCTCGCGCCTCTGCTAGCCGTATGCATCTCACTTCATCCGGATCGAGCATCATGGCGACAGCCACCACCACGAGCGTGTCCGTCGACAAGTCGGTTCACAAGGACTCTATGCAGTCAACATGGCGATACTCGGACAAAAGCACGTGGACTTTCTACCACCGCATATACGACTGGATCCATCTACAAGCGACCGATGTTGGAAGAGCGACCCACATCCCAAACAAGACAGATCCTATGCCCTACATTCCCACGTGGTCTTCTCACCTATACATTGTGTCACATGCTATCGTTCCACTTGTGATGCACCAAGCCTACCACGTCCTGTCTGGCTCGATGAATTCTACTGTGGTGTTTCTCTTGTATGCCATCTGGTTCAAGTTCAGCGCCATCAAGGAGATCTGCATCATCAAAGATATGGCTCATACCTACGGCTACCTTGACAGCTCCCACCCACGCGATGAAGTTCCAGACGCAGCCGTCGTCAAAGTGTTGCACTCCCTCTTGGGAACAACAACCGTTCGAACACTTCTCGCCGTCCTTCTGACTTACTCGCCCTCTAAGCCACCCTCCACAATGACCCCTTGGTGGCTAGTCGCCATCGAAATCGGCCTGTACCAAATCATCCTCGACTTCTGGTTCTACTGGTACCACCGCGCCATGCACGAAATCGACTACCTCTGGAAATACCACCGAACGCATCACCTCACCAAACACCCCTCCACCCTTCTAACAATCTTCGCCGACTTCGAGCAAGAAGTAGGAGACATAGCCCTCATGCCCATCCTAACCTTCTCCACCCTCCGCATCCTCGGCTTCCCCATGACTTTCTACTCCTGGTGGTTCTGTCACCAATACGTCGTCTTCTCCGAGATCATAGGTCACTCCGGCTTACGACTATGGTATACACCTCCGAACCCGAGTATGTGGTGGGTTTTGGGGATGTTTGGGGAGACGCTGGTGATTGAGGATCATGATTTGCATCATCGGAAGGGGTATAGGGGACAGGCGAGGAATTATGGGAAGCAGACGAAGATGTGGGATGTTTTGTTTGGGACGGCGGGGGAGAGGGAGGAGACGGGGTTTGTGGACTGGACGAAGCCGGTCGTTTTCCGGCTGTGGTGATGGGGAAATGATCTCTTGGGAGACGATGATGAGTGGTCAGATAGGCGATGGCGTTCTGATTTTGTGTCGGCTTGCATGGTTTGCTCTTGACTGCGTATCGCTGTCCTGCTTACAGCACCGTCTGTAAGCTGAAATGTCCTCATTCTTCAAATATGGGAAAGGCGGACATTAGGAGTATGTAGTATCACGGCAACAGAGATTCGAGGCGAGTTGCCGATTTGTGACTCAATACAAGATGATCCGAGCTCACTTAGTTTGATCAGAGTACAAGCAGCATCATGGGGTGCTCTGGGGAGGATGGTTGGATGGTTGCAGAAGTATATCTCGGAGTCCCAGACTCACCAGGCTTGTCAGGCTATTGCATTTCGGGCCTAATGCTAATGGGCTGGTCTGGGAACGAGATAGTCCTGAAGCTCGACTTCTACTTAGACTAGGGCATCACTCCTACGCCAACAACACCATTCAAACAGAAATTTGGCTCCTCCTCGAAGGCCTGAACTAATGCTTTCCTTGTCCTGACTTTGCAGCCCTTCCAAGATGCCTGTAATACGAGCCAAGCAGGGTGTTTTCCCTCGAAAATATACGCGGCGAACTCCTCGCCGTCCGTAAAAGGCCAAGCAACTGAGATCTTCTCTATTTCTACCTCTTGGGCGCCAACCGACTGCAACGCATCACGGAGATGCTCGGCACTGCAGAGTCTATTAGGATATGGATCCGGCACGCAATAGCTAGAATCCAGAGTCCGACATGCACGCTCCCAGAGTACGAATGGATAGAGAACGTCAGGAAAGACGCCGCAAGGCACTGCGAAGCCAAGGACACCACCCGGACATGTTACTGCTGCCATCTCTCGCACGGCTGACATTGGATCTGATACGACGTTGAGCAGCATATTGGCGATGGTGTGCGTGAAGATTGGTTGCGGGAACGCGCCGGAAAGCGCCATCACATCGACAACGCGGGTTTCGAGCCTTGCGGCCTGGCAAGAACGCAGAGTGAGCTTGTCAAGCATGCCTGCCGCGCGATCGGTAGCAACGATTCGTCCGGCGGGCGTGCTGCTCGCTACATACATTGTAGCCGCTCCTGTTCCAGCTCCAACGTCCGCGACGTACGATGCTGAAGTCATTGGTCGGAGCTGGTGAGCCTTTTCGACTAGGCGTGCGGCAAGACGAGATGAAGATGACTGGCTACCGTCACGGTAGTCGCTGGCGGCTGCACTCCAGCCTCCGTCTGCATGTGCCATGAGTACCTTGGCCTTCGCGCGCAGCTCGAACTTCTGGATCTTCCCAGACGGCGTCTTGGGCATCTCTGTCACGATGAATATCTCACGCGGCACCCATGTCTTTCCAAGCCTGGTTGCAACCCACTCGCGAATCTGCGTCTCGCTCAAACTGTTCCTGTCCTCGTCGAGGATGACAAAAGCAGCAACGACTTCGCCGTATTTTGGATCTGGGATGCCAACGACCTGCGCATCCTGGATGCACGAATGGTCGACCAGCACAGCCTCAATCTCTGCGGGATATATATTCTCTCCTCCCCGGATGATGATGTCCTTGAATCGGCCGGTAATCTTAAAGTATCCATCTGCACCTTGTTCGCCCTCATCGCCGGTTCGGATCCATGATTCACCAGTGACAGGATCCTGCTGAATGACATCCCTGGTCTTCACAGTGTCGTTCCAGTACCCTTTCATCAAGCCGAAGCCAGTAGCGATCAGTTCTCCGCGCTCTCCCGGAGGTAGTTCACGCAGAGGGTCGTCCCTCGATACGACTCGTACGCGGACGTGTCGTAGAGCCCGCCCAATGCTGGTAGTCCTCTGCTCGAACGTGTCTTCGGTAGGACAAGTCATAGTTGCAATACAAGTCAACTCACTCATGCCCCATCCAGTGGTCATATGAGGAATCAAGATCTGTGCCTGTGTGAGCAGAGATGGATGAACTACAGATCCAGCAACGAAACCTGTCCGTAGACGACCGAACTCTTCTTTTGGGATGTTGTGCTTGCTGATATGGCCGAGTACTTCCACCAATATTGTGGGTACTGCATACAGCGATGTGACTTGCAGTTGGCGCAGACTCTCCACTGTCGTGGCCGGGTCAAAGGCTTCCGCAGGAAACACCAATGTTCCGCCATGGGAGAATGTTATGGCCATGCCGAGGATCGTGCCTGAAACATGGAATAGTGGCAATGGACAGCAGGCGACGTCTTTCTCGGTGAAATGCATCGGCTCGCCCGCAATCTGGCCCATGTTGGTAATGTTCCCATGCGTGAGGCACGCTCCTTTGGGTGCAGACGTCGTACCTGAGGTGAACTGAATCAATGCAACATCCTCTGGGCTCAGTTCATGATCACTCAAGGTGTGGCTATCTCGCAGCACATCATCCCAGAGGGTGAAGCGGCTTGCTAAAGTCGCCAAGTTCACTCTGCCACAAGAGTTGTCGATCACGAGGATGTGCTCAAGACTGGACACAACATCGGATTTGCTGAGTGCCTCAATGATCGTGATGTTTGAAGAGGTTCGTCGGTATGGGAGGCCTGCCTCGGCAGAGATGATCAGGCACTTCGCCGTGACATGTGTCAAAGCACCGATCGCTTGAGCCTGCGTGTAGGACGGGTTCAAAGGTACCGCGATAGCGCCCATTTGATAACACGCCAGGATTGACATACACCCCTCGAGGGTGTTGCTTAAGCTGATAGCAACCCGGTCTCCAATTCGAATGTTCCTTGCCTGGAGCGATGCAGCCAGAGAAGTCACCAGTTGATTCAGCTCGCTGTACGTCGTGCGTCTCTGGCCTGCTTTGTCGATGAGAGCCGTTCGATCACCAAACTTGGACACGACATCACGCCAGCTTTCCCGCAACGTGATGTCCAGGAGCGGCTTGTCGTTCAAGGCGGGATTGCCGTCTGTGCATTCCATTGTCACTGGAGAGGCGTGTTCTGAATCCGATGCAAGACTGCCGCACAGGTCCTCTTCTGTGACGAGAATGCTCTCGATCTTTGGATCTTTGAAGATTGGTGCGATTTGGATATGGTGTTGCGCCATGGTGCCTGACTGGTAGAGCACGTTCATAACGATCAAGTCTTCAAGGCACTCGCAAAGGAAACGCGCCTGTTTTTGAATCCGCAAGGTCTTGCCGTCCATGATACATAGACCTACGTGGGAGAACTTACCAACAGCCTTACCGAGCAACGCCTGCAAAGATGGCTGTAGTGTCTCACTCAGCCAGTCAGCCTTGGCCGCCATCCAACGGGTTTCATGATCAGATACCTATGCAACAAGCTCATGACACCGAGTTGGAGGTGTACACTGCTTGTTCCGGACTTCCAGGCTCGCCTACTTGGGAGAGAACATGTTGTGCGCCGGCGATCCAAAGGAACAGGATTTGCAGAGGCGATCGTCCTCTCAGCTGTATTAGAAACGGCCCAGATACATCTTCCACCTGTGCGCCATTGAATCCTCACGCGAGAGGTTGCCCCTATCTACGCATGGCCTCAGCTCTTCTCGACGACCAGAGATGTTGTGCTCGCGCTCCTTTGGTTTTCGGGCCCGACAACAAGCGATATCAACCTTCAAATCACATTGGCATCACGCTCCGCTGACCACCATCTTAAAAAACGTTGAGCGCCGCTATCATACATTCGTGATCGAACTTGATCTCGAAGACTGCGCAAGCCGGACGACCGAGGAATTCCAGCCCGAAAGAGCGATCAGGCCCCGAGATCACAGCGTCTTGAGGGAGTATGGCATGTACGCGACTGCCACAGCCGCAACACCGGCCTTAGTAGGCGGATTCACGCTCATATAAGCCTCACTGAAGCGTCGAGATAGAGACTCTCCATCAGTGCTCTACAGTGAAATTTGTCTTTATATTCTATGACACGACGGGCTCAATCGAGCCTTCATCATCTCACGCCGCTACTTCGCTGAGTTCACCAAGATGACGAATCTCGAACCGAAAGCTCTTGTGGTAGCTGTGGAAGCAATGGATAGCAAAGCAGCCAATTCAGACAATGGATCGATACACGCCATCAAAACGTCGGCCTTCCTGCGAAGAAAATTATCTCGGGTGCGAGATGCCTGGATCAGTGACTACTCGACGGTGTACAAGCTGCTGATCTCTCTGGTCATCTTGGTCAACATTATAGCCATTTCTCTGGTCTTGCTGGACCTGGATCCCACCCTGCCGCCGCTACTTTCTTGCGCTGACGCGGCCGTGGCAAATATGACTGTCGCTGTCTTCATTCGCCAACCCTATGTACAGAATGTCTTCTATCGCACCTCCTGGAAGACGCCAAAGTCAGCCCCACTTTGGTTGCGGCGACAACTGGTGAACGTGTATCAAAATGGTGGGATCCACTCCGGTGCTGCTTTATCTTCTGCACTGTGGTTCCTCATATTTGTCGGACTTCTCGCCCAGGATGCTGCAAATGGAGCGCACGTCAGCGTCGCCGTATTGATATTGGTATCCCTCCTCGCTGTGACTCTCGCCGTCATCATCGTGAGCGCCACTCCGCAGATGCGTCGACGACATCACAACTTCTTTGAGCAGACTCATCGCTCGTTAGGCTGGCTGGCTATTGCGCTCTTCTGGCCGACCCTGGTTTTGTTCGTCCGCGACAATCTGCAAGCTTCCAACGCCAGTGTCGATCTTGGGTATAGTCTGGTGCAGATGCCCGTGTTCTGGCTCCTCATCTTCCTCAGCATCTGCGCAATCTGGCCGTGGCTTCTTCTTCGCAAGGTCCGCGTAGTTCGGACCGAGAACTTCTCAGACCACGCTGTCCGCATATATTTCGACCCAAAAGAGAGGATCCGTCCCGCTCATGGGGCTGCAATCTCCCGATCACCTCTTCGCGAATGGCATGCCTTTGCAGCGATCAATGACTTCGACGGCACCGAAGGAGGTTCATCGTCAATCATCGTCTCCCGCGCCGGCGACTGGACTGCTGAGACAATCCGTTCCCCTGCACCGTACTACTACATGAGAGGAATTCACATGACTGGAATCGTCTCGACGGCGAAGCTCTTCAACAGAGTTGTTCTCATGTGTACAGGGAGCGGAATCGGTCCCGCCCTGGCTGGTAGGACACTGTTCGATGACCTATCTGTGCGCATCATATGGTCTGCTCCGAGCCCTGAGACTACTTTCGGGTCGAAGATCTGCAATGTGCTAAGGAAATGGGACCCTGAGGCAATCATTTGGGACACGAGGAAGGACGGACGACCAGATCTGATCGAAATTGGGACAAGGGTTTATGGAGAGCACAATGCTGAAGCTCTGTACTTCGTTAGCAACCGCAATCTCACAGTCAAAGTTGTCGGCGGCCTGAGAAGAAATGGGATGGCGGTCTACTCACCGATCTTTGACTCGTGAGCATGTTCTGGGAGCACCAAAGTCTACACGCTTCGAATTAGAGTAAATGGAAATGATCTACAAGAAACGACTGCAATTGGAAATTTAGGCTGTCCGGCAAAGCAGTCGATGAGCAATTCGATTGCTTGGCAAGAAAATTATCATATGTATGTACCTTCACCGCCACCATGTATTGTTTCATGTCACGACCGAGCAAAGCGGCACAGCTTGAAGCGTCAGCGCAGAACAAGAATTCGGCGGAGGCGTAGAGCCAGCGAGGACCAGCCCATTGTAGTCGCTGTCCTGGTCATCAGCGCAGAAATAAAATTGACTGCTTCCATCCCCATTGACCGCACACGAGATGGCCTTCGGCACACCCTCCACAATCGGGCCACTAGCCAAGGAACATACAATAGGATAGCCCCCATACTGTGCCGGGGTGGTGCCATGGCCCTGGAGGAAGATTGTCCCCGATTTGGCGGCGTCGTCTGAGTCGAAAGCATAAGCGTAACTGTTGCCGAATTATGTATCTATGTCACGAAGATTGTTGTTGTCGAGGTAGAATTGCAGCTGTGGACTGCCTGTGAAGTCATTGATGTATCCGTGAGAGCCATCCTCGTAGGCGTATTGGCCTGATCTTGCACCCGCGGCACTTTGCAGGTAGAACGTTGGAGTTGGGCCGCTGCAAGTCGACAAGCTCGTGGTCGTAATCGTCTGGGTCGTAGTACTTGTTGTAGTTGTTGTGGTTTGCGAAATGCTACTTATCGTGTCGGTTTCTGATGATAGGTTAGATGGAGACGTTGGATTTTTCTTCTCATTTTGCTTACCGGTGGCAGACTGGGTCTGCGTTGGTGTGATCGTGGTAGTCGTAGAAGGTGTGCTTGTAACAGTCACAGTGCGCTGAGTCTCCAAGCAAGTGCACACTGAAGCAACAAAGTTGCCCGCCATGTGGCCTACGCTGGCCCAGGCAGCGGAAGCAGTATTGAGAGGAGCTTTGGAAGACGTGCTCGTTCTTGTACTGAGCGTCGTTGGACTAGCTGTGCGCTTCTCGAAGCCATATTCGAAATCACGCTTTCGAAATTGATACGGAACGGTCTGTATTGTGGTGGCCGTGACTGCTTCTCGTTAGCTTATGAGGTCTTGAGAGCTCGCTGAGCCCAAGGGCAGGTGACAAAGCTCATTGCCGGTCTCTCGCTAGATGTCGCATTCTAAATGCCTTAAACGCGACAACAGCAGCTCAAAGAATACACAACCGTAGGAGAACAAGATAGTTCAAGTCCCAGCTTGTCTCCTAGAGCTTGTCTCCTAGAGGCGATGAAAGTCCATGCTAGTACCGTTACGCTTGGCATACTCAAAATTGAACGTCCAAGAGAGAGGCAATGAGTCTTGTCTCCTGCCCTCGGTCCACTGTGCACAACACGCCATACCGATGGATGTTTCAGTCTGAGTGTCTGGAACCACTGTTAACAAGATGTACCGGGGTTGCGCTTCCGAAGGGAACTAACTCGTGCTGTAGTATGTAGTAGTCAGAACTGTAGCGACCGTCTGCCTTTGGCGTTAGTGTGTATCCTCGAATGTGAATGATGCGATCGTACAGTAGTGAGGGTGGCGGCGGAAGCAGTGGCGGTGATCGTCTTAGTGGGCGCTGATGCAGTATACGTTGTCGGCGGCACCGGATACTTTGAGGTACAGTACTCGCTGGCAATCTGAAAACCTGCGAGTTTCGCTGCGGCGGAAGCGGGCAGTCCGCCTTTGCACAGGGTGTTGACGGCATTGACAGCTCCAGCAGCGCAAAGAACGAGTGACAATATCGTGCGTGTCGCCATTTCGTACCTCGAAGGGAAAGACAGTCAAGACAATTTGCTTTTGGAAACAGATACCAGGAACAACAAGCAGAACAAGCTCTCGACAGAATCAGCCCTGTAGAGCAGTCCCGCCTCTTTAAGCACGTGGGAAAAGAGGAGAATGCTTGAATTGAGGGCACAAGTAGGCGCTCCTGACAGAGCGTTTCCGGCAACAGAGCTTCCTATACCAGAGCTAGTGCGCATTGGTAGACTTTCTCAGACAGCCACAGCACAGCAACCCGCGGGCGCGACTCTGCATGCCAGGTGCCGCTTTGCTTTGCTCTGCGATTGTTGCTGGGGCTAGGACTAGTATGGAGGAGTCTGGAGGCTCACATAGACTCCATGATGGCTTTCTTGCATGTGTGCTTTCTTGCAAAAGCGCAGCGCGTCCATGTCCTATTGTTGTTGGTGCCAAAGGTGCATCAATGAGTCCTTGCAGGACGGTCACGTAGACGAAAATGGTGGTCCAAAATCCTGCAGAGATGGTGGCGCTTCAGAAAGAAGGTCTGGGCAGAAAGCCTGGTCTGGGCAGAAAGCCTGGTCTCAACAAGGATTAGCGCTACTGCACTGCAATTTTGACCACGTGTTAGTGGAAATATGCGCCGCCTTACCAAACGGCTGTTTTCTCAAACAAACCGACTATATTTGGCTAACTTGGTTCGAGTTGGCGACAGTGGGCGGGACTCTCAGGCGTCCCGCACAGGAGAAGTAGCGCATTCACGATGCTACAGCCCTTTTCGAGCAGTGGGCAGCTCGTCCCGACCCAAGAGATTCTGGCTTTACGCGTGTCGTGAACGCTGGTCCCATGATGTCGTAGCAGCGTTGCGAGATCATTTCTCACTTCCGACGATGAGACGTGACATGGCCAGAGGTTGAGAATGTATGAGCGGACAGTCCTGCAGTCCCAAGGAAGGGGCGAAGTGGAAAAGGAAGGAAGGATGAAGGATGCGTGTTGTTGATGGCAAAAGCTTGCTAGCGTGCCAAGAGATTCAAGACTTCGAAACGTCAACCTCACCTGCTCGCTCTCTCGCTTTCTCTTTCATGCAACTGAGCATCAAGGAACAGTCTCCCTGCTCAGGCTCCCTTGGAAGTCTTCAAGCCTGACGAAAATGAGCTCCTAGAGAGGCAAACCTTGGGATGCACAGCACTGCTCTCGACTGCCGAGAAAGATGCCTTTGTGGAGCGCTGGGACCAGCCATCGTCAGCCCTCATCCGATCATCCCAGACGCACAAATTTGAGTGTTGCTACACGAGCATATAAAGCCTGCGAAGACCCGGCCTTACCAAACAGTCAAGTCAGAGAGATGAGCACCGAAATTCACTTCATGGAATTGAATGGAGCGAAGATGGAACAGCGTCTCTTTTCAGCCCTGCGAGATCTTGACCTTTCGTGCGTAGGATCTCTTGTTGATGAAAACTGCAGCACCAGACGGCAGGAATAAAGGGAAGGGAGCATGGGTAATACGAAGACTTTGATTTGATTACTGATTGTTCAACCTCCCCGACCGGAGGTCCTTCATGGACGGTGGATTCAAGACCCTTACTCTCATCTTGTGAGGCACAAGGCCTGCGGACGATGTGCTGTTTTCGGGCTCATCAGCATGCGGACCTTTTCCACGGCACTTCAACATGCCTGAGAGTCCAGTTGGTGAGCCCTCCTATGGAGCCGCACTGTGCCAACCGCAATAGAAGTGAGTTTCGGACGATAGAGGAACAACATTTGATATAACTCGCCGGCAACGCGCACTTCGATTTGTCTTCATCGCCATCATTCCTGGATCTCTCCCACTGGCTGAGCCCAACACTATCACCGTATCGCACACGATGCTCCTCTTTCCTCGGGGCACTCTGCTCCTCGCAGTCTCCCTAGCCACAAAGGTCCACTCGCAATTCCCCTTCTCATACGACGGAGGCTGCACTCCAGGCGCGTACATATGCAAACCGTGCTTCAGCGTCGGTGGACCTTCCGGCTTCTTCGTACCTCTCGCCTTCAACCCCCTTTAACATACTCATCACATGCTGACACAAGATTCATCTTCAGGGTTTCGGCTGGTGCCACACCACAAACTCGAACGATCCGTCTCCCACAGGGTGGGACTGCAGAGCAGCTGAAGGATGTACCAACCCCAGCCCACCGAAAGTCGATGAGAATCCGGGGACTTGTGATCTTTCGGGGTACAAGTGCAAGCGATGCTATAGGAATGGGGTGAGTCGACTGTTCAGTGATTCAGGACTTCAATTTGCACAGTGAGGTTGACTAGTTGACAAAGCGCCCTCCTTTCTTTGGTGCTCCATATGATGGATGGTGCCATACCGACAATGGACAGACGTTCTCTGGTTACATGTGTCGGGACGCAGAAGGTTGCACGAACTAGTCACTGGCTGGCATTCGGGATAAAGAAGAGAAGGGAGCAAGTTCACTTCGACGAAGACGAGAACCGTTCATAATACCTATCCATCACCCTTGCCTTCGTTCACGCTACCCTTCTCACGTAGCGAACCTCCACCCATTATCTTCTCCACTCTCATTCGCCCTCTTCTCGAGCTCCTTATTCTTCCTCATACTCCACCACCTCGCCACAAGACAAGAAATAACAGACAACCCACACCCAGCAACAATAACCCCTCCACCAGTCTGATACCTCGGCTCCTGACTCGTTAAAAAGAAATACGGCGTAAACCAATGACTAACACTACTAACGCAATTCGCAATCGCAATCAGCGCCGCTCTCTTCGTGCGAGGTCTCGGAACGACAGTCGTCTCCCAGGAGATTTGGATGTTGAGACCGACGAAGGGGCCGGAGCAGAGGAGGAAGACGGCGAAGTAGCGGGCTCCGACGTTGAGTGTCGAGATCATGATGACTGCTCCGATGAGGCAGATTAAAGTGGTGGCGACGATGTGCCAGCAGTGCTCGAGCATACGGCCGCTGGACCAGGAGACGGCGAGGGTGACAAGGTAGGCGAAGAGCCAGGGTGGGGCTTGGATGAGGTAGGTGCCGACTGTTGAGAAGCCGAAGGTGTCGACGATCTGTTCAAAAATGAAGCGTCAGGGGTTGCAGCATTGTGAGAATGTTTGCTTGCGACACGCTTACAGAAGGCAGAAAATCCTTAAACGACTGCGACACGATCAGAGCAAAATGCAAAGTCGCAAACATCCACGTGAAAGGATCCTTGCAAGCTTGCACCACACCAGTCCAATACCCGCCCTCTTCATCCTCTGTGATACCACCGGCCGATTTTGCAGCGCGGTAAGCTGCCATCTCATTCTCTTCGGCGGACAAGAAGTAAGTACCGGTGCTGCCAGGCCAGTTTGGAAGGAACCAGAAGCCAAGAACTGCGACAAAAATGCTAACTATACCTTCCAGTAACAAGAACCATTGCCAGCTATGCAGAACTCGGATGCCGTCCATATTTGTGAGGATACCAGCAGCCAGGAGACCAGACACGACGTTGGAGATGATGTTCCCGGCATGCCAGATTCCCATCCTCAATGGAGACTCCTGCTTCGTGTACCACGAAGACGTCAACAACGACACTGCTGGTAAGAAAGGTCCTTCCGTCAACCCGACAAGGAAGCGACACAGCATGAATGCCCACGGATCCTTGACAGCGACCATACAAGTTGTGCCAACGGACCAGCCGAGCATAACGAAAGGCAGCAGGAATCGAGGCTTGCCTTTAGCGATAATGACGTTGGCCGGAATCTGAGAGACGATGTACCCGACATAGAAGAGCGAGATACCAGCGGACCATTCCACATCTGTCATGTTGCCAATGTCCTCTTGCATACCGGCGAGGCGGGCGTTCGAGACGTTGATTCGATCGAGGTAGCTAGGAAGCCGTAATGTCAGTCTTGCCCAGCACCCTTCAGGCGTGACCATGAGTAGCCTTACTTCATGAGTAGCATCGCAGTGATGCATGGCAGGAACTTCCAATCCAACTTCCTCACTACGCTCTTGTCCAACTCCTTCAACTCATCGTAAGATTTCTCGCAGATGAAAGGGAAGCGGTGCAGTATTGCATCTTGGACAGGAGCCGTCTCAACAAGCTCAACAGCTTTGGGTTTGTCGATAGACGATCTCGCCGAAGCCATGATGGCGGTCATGTTTCTCCTTCAATCAAGGGCAGCGACGATTCAGGTGATACTTGAAACTATCAAACTCGTTCTGCCCGGCCATCCTGTGATATAGTTGCTCCAGCCAAGCGGTCCATGAAGACTGAGAGCGACGGCCAACTCCCGAGCCAAGAGACATTTGGCTGTAAAGGCGGGCAGCCATGTGGCACCGTTTTCCCCAGGTCAAGCCAAACTCCAGTGTGGAGTTGCGGAGAACAAGACAACCGCCACGTGGGAGTGACAGCTGGCATGCGATTCTGTGAGCCCAGTCCGAGTCGAGTTGCCATGCCAAGTCTCAGGTACCAGGGAGCGGGCGGTCTCCGTCCGATGTGTAAGGCCTGCCGGCTATCTTCTTGGCTTGATCTATGGGTCCGAGCATAGCTTCAGCATCTCTACAATCTTTCTTGGTAGCTTGCTCGCCTGCTGAGCTCCCTGCAAAGACGCATGCGCTTTACCTGGGGAGCGGAGTCCAGCAACCGCGCTGCGAAGCATGGTGGCTGTAGCAGATGAAGCGGAAAGGTAACTGAGGAGCGAAATGCCCAGCATGTGAATGCTTATGTGTGTTTCGGAGCCCACCACCTCGTTGCTATGTCTTGAGAGATCCGCACTCATCGCAACGACAGATGCTATCTCGTACGGATCGAGTACACTGGCAAGGTGAGTTCCCTCATCGTGCCTAGCCTGGAGACATCGAAGCCATTCGTGACAGGTATCAAACGCATCTGCCAGCTCGTCGTGATCGAGTAAACGCGGGCGCGGACCAGCATGTCTTCTCGAGTGGTACCATACGGCGACGAGCAAGCGGCATTTCAGACGTAGAAAGAGCTCCCATGATTGCGCATCAGATGAGTTTGTGTCACGCAACGTCGTTGTCTCAAGCCATGTCTGATAAGCGCAGGTCAGGAACAAGCTGCTGTAAGTCTTCTTGCGTTTCAACTTGGAGAGTAAACGACAGTGCTCTGAAAGCTCGTGCAGTATTGAATTCCGCTCACTAGACTCGCCATGGGACACCTCGTCGAAGACCTCGCCTGAGATGTCGAGCTCTTGAATATTGGGAGGGCTGCCAATCACAGAGCTAAGTGTATGGTCGAGGACGTAGAGCGTCTTCATCAGGCGGCGCCCATTTCCCGAACTTGATCGATGAAATCCCCACGCTACAGCCCTTGAGATCGCAATGCCGATAAGAGTCGTAGCAGGACCACTCTCTGATCCATGGAAAGCATGCAAAGCGGCAGCGACAAGACATTGCACAGTTGTCAAAGGGTCGTCGTCTTTGATGCTCTCACAGAACTTTAGAGCTCTCGCCCGGCACTGACCTGTGATGAGCTGCTGACCAAATTGTTGCGTATTGCACGACCATGTAGTAGCCAATGCAAGATAAACAAGCACTGGGCGAGAGCTTCGTTCAGGTTGTTGACGATCAGTGGCTGCTCTTGCGCCAGCTGATGGTGCGAAGACTTCTTCAAAGTAGCCAGAAAGCGTCTCTGGATCGATGAATGGGTAAACATTGAGTACCTGGTCGACGTAGACTCTCAGTAGTGGCAAGACTGTTTCCAGCGAGAGCACGTTTGAGGACCGCGACAACGTGGCGTTCCCTTCGATGTACGCATTGACAGACTCATACGCCTGCGGCCGCTTGAGTTCAAGCCATGCAAGTCCGCTTTGGACTATGTATGCAGACGATAAGGGCGTCGGACCAGCAACGTTCTCAGATTCCTGTTCCCTCGGAGTGGCATTCAGAGCAAAGTGGCCGAAATCTGCCAAGGCAGTATGCACGGAGTGGTGTCCTTCGTCCGTGACTCGCGGTGCCTGCCCGCTCGTTTGTGGAGACCCTGGGGTAGCACTGGAATGGGTCCGTGGTCTCTTGTTGCTCTGTAGAGCCTTCAGATAGTCGATACTCCGCTTCAGGGAGCTTATGTAACTTTATGGAGAGCATCAGCGGACGACGCCATACGACTTCACACGGAGGGCAAACCCTTCGCCAACCAATGCTCCTCCACTACCTTCACCGGACTCTATTGTCCTCTGCAGGCATGTAGTGCCTGCTTCTTCGCACATTGTACATACTGGCGCTTTCCGGTCACACTGGGAAATCGATCAGCGCCCGACATCAGGTGGCATCCAGCTACGAGCGGTCGGCGAAGCTACCTTTTGCTTTCGTTTGTGACACCTCTCGCAGGCATGGCGCCTGGTTGATGAGGCGTTAGCCATGGGTGTTGTGTGTAATGCTTGTGCTCCCAAAGACACTCAGCGCAGAGATGACCCAGTGTGAAGTTGAGTCCTCGGCTGGACGGACATTCTCCGATGCGCGGCGGGCGCTCTCCGAAGGAAGCTGCGCGCTTGCTCAAGCTCGTCCACCGTGGTCGGAGGCAATGTGCTGCAAGGATCAGGAAGAATGGAGCTTGTAAACATATCAGCAAGATCATTTTGCACTGCGCGTTCAGCATAACGAGTGATACCTTCTTCTCAGCCAATCTTCGGCGGAAAACTACGATCACCATCAACAACACTCGCAACAGAAACGCCATGGCACACGAGGTGGCTCTTCACAACTCGATCCGCGAGAAGCTCCTTCGCAATGAGATCGCATCTACTCTCAGCGTCAAGCTTGTACGATCAGTCGAGATTCCAATGATGGCCAAGACCGCTGGCTTTGATGGCATTCTGATCGATATGGAACATTCGTCTTTCGATCTAGATACAACTGGTCAGCTCTGCATGGCAGCGCTCTATGCAGGCATCGCGCCTATTGTACGAGCGCCGAGCAAGGATCCATTCTTCGTCTCCCGGATCCTAGACGGAGGCGCTCTCGGTGTCATTGTCCCGCACATTCGCTCTTTGCAAGATGCAAAAGACGTCGTTGCTGCTGTAAGGCCATTGTGCACCCCGAGTTGAGAACTTTGACATTGTGCTGACTTCTTTCATAGGCCAAGTTTCAGCCGATCGGCCATAGATCATCAACGAATGGACTTCCGCACTTTCAGTTCCGATCGATTCCAGCAAAGATAGCCAACCCCGTCGTCAATGCAAATACGCTGGTAATCCCAATGATTGAGACACTGGAGGCCCTGGAGCTTGTTGACGAGATAGCTGCAGTGGAAGGAGTCGACTCGCTGCTGATAGGGACCAATGACCTCACCGCAGAAATGGGCATCCCCGGCCAGTATGGGGATGAGCGATTGACAGAGGCGTACAGAAAGACAATAAACGCGTGTCAGAAAGCTGGCAAGTGGCTAGGCGTTGGAGGCCTGCATGCTCGACTGGACCTCGTCGAAAAGTTTTGCGCAATGGGTGCAAATTGGGTCATGGCAGCAACAGACGGGCCACTTCTGCTAGGTGGCGCTAGCAAGAGAGCGACAGAGATGGAAAGCTTGAACCTGAAGGTTGCAAGTCAGAGGACGCGTGCAGATTCCAGAATAATGGACGGCGTCGATAAGCTGCAACACGATGGGATTCATTCGAATGGCGTGAAAGCCAATGGTGTCGAAATCCGAACGAACAGTGTTCTCGTGAGCTCAGTATAGCGTTTAGGTCCATAGATGGGTATAGAAAGTATTCGGGTGATGTCGCCTGTCATGAGCTCCTCCATATCGACGTTTCCTCAGCTTGCCAAGGCAGAAAGATTGCTCTACACCAGAGCATCGGGTGATGTACGAATGGTTGGATGGTGTTGGAAGCTTCGGCAGGTGTCCGCGGGGTCCTAATTTGAGTATCGGAGCTGGTCCGCGTTGTGTTTGCGGCTGTCTTATGGCATGGAGGCTCCGAGTCGGCTGATGACATACCGCGGGGCATCTACCGTTGCCAATAAAGTATCGAGGTCAGACAGTGCTGTGAAGAAGCAAGCAAACTTTGAAGATCACCCGCTTAGTTCCAGTCCAGAATGGCTCCCGCACGCATCGATGAAGCGCAGTACAACATGTCGAGCACCGACAAACCGGCCAAGCTCAGACTATACATGGTCGACAAATTCCATCCGGAAGCAGTGAAGCACGCGCAACAGCTTTTCGATGTGGTCCTGCCAACAGATCCAGAAATCCAGCATTGGCAGGAGAGCGCGGAATACCTCTTGGTGAAAGGCTCGTATCTCACCGCGGGCCAAATAGAAGGAGCAAGCAAGCTCCGTGCTATCGGCAAACAAGGCGTGGGGCTCGACAAGATCGATCTTGAAGCTTGCAACAAAAAGGATGTACGAGTGCTCAATACTCCTGGCGCCAACGCGATTTCAGTAGCGGAGCTGGTCCTCGCGTTAACAATGTCCGTTGCCCGCGAGATTGGATCCATCAAAGTCCGACAGCAGGCGGGCCACTTGGTGCATAAGGAATCTTGCAACGGCCAGACTCTGCACTCGAAGACGCTGGGGCTCATCGGAATGGGAAATATCAGCAGGGCTGTTGCCAGAATCTTCAGAGGGGCTTTTGATGCTCAGATCGTGGCATACGATCCTTTCTTGCCAGAAACCGCTTGGGAGGACGTCCCCCATATTCGATCAACGACAGTAGAAGAAGTGCTGAGGACTGCGGACGTTTTGTCGATCCACGTGCCATTGACTGCACACACCCGCAATCTTGTTGCGCTGAAAGAACTCCGAGCGATGAAGCCGACGTCGATTTTGATTAACGCTGCGCGGGGTGGCATCGTCAATGAGAGCGACCTCGCCACAGCACTCCAAGAAGGGTCGATTTGGGGGGCTGGCGTTGACTGTCATGAGGAAGAACCACCGTCTCAGGTCAAGTACGAGCGACTCTGGTCTCATCCCCGCGTGATCAGCACACCACATATAGGGGCAGCAACATCAGAGACGCAGGCTGCGACCGCGATTGCGGCTATTGAGCATGTCCATCGATTCGCGACTGCTCCCAAAACTGGATAGACGACACTACTCAACAGGCCATGTTGTTTCAGCTCAAGTTTCCAAAAGGGTCCTGCATATTCCACTCTGTAGGCTGGGCCAAGGCCTCTGCATTGAAGTCGCCCGTGACAAACTGATTCACGTACGTCTCCATATCAGAGAACAGATGTCCTGGAGAGTATGTCCAGTCGTCTGGGAAGGGTGGTTGGATAATGGCAGTGTCGAACGATCCGATGCTGTTGGATTCCATGAGATCATAGCCCAGATAGTCCACATCGATATTGCCATTCGCGCCGAATTGTCCGTACTGAACTGGGAAGTCTTCCATTATGACTCGTTCTCGTGTCTTCCAATCCGGAAATGCGGTGTCGCAAATCAACTCGAACAGTGATGCGTATGGGAGCGCATCGTGAATCTCTGCGCCCAGGTTTCGAAGAAGATGACTGCATTCGACCAGCGTAACTTCCACCTGGCTCTTGTCAACATTCTGCAAGTCTCGTCGAGAACTCGACAACCCGCCAGGAGAGAAGTAGGCGAGCATGATTCCGGCCGTGAACAGTATCTGGAAGTAATGCCGTGTGCAATTGATCTTCTTGGCCCAGAACATTCCGCTGTACAGCGTGACCACCTTGGTTGCGCAGTCACAGCACCTGGCGCAGAGCTCTTTTGGTGGCCCGTGACTGTGACACAACATCACATTGATGGCGCCTCTCACGAGGTGCAGCTTTTCTTTCTCGGCAAGAAAGTCGTACCATTCCTGTTGTCTGTAGAATGTGTCCTCGTAAGCGAATCTCGGTATTTGCTGGCGCCAAGAATCGATCTCATGAGATAGATTCTCATATGCGCTAAAGACCATCTCAGCCGTCTCGAGACGCTTGTGCATAGAGGTCTGAGGTTTCTTGCCTTTTGAGTTTGCAAAGTAAGCTGCATGAATTTTGGAGGTGATCCGCCGAAGACCTATAAAGGCAATTGAAACGGCCATTGGAGATTGTACACTAGTTGGCACTGCTTGTTCGTCAAGCCCGCCAATCGGTAGGGCAGATAGCTGCTCATCTGAGAGATTCACAGGTAGAGCCACTTCAATGTCGTCGTCCGAGATCGCAAATGGCCTGCCTAACAACGTTGAGGTATGTCTATCAAGGATGTTGCTTTCCCAGAATAGCCGTCGAGACTGTTGTTCCTCTAATGCAGGAGTTGGGGTGAGTGGCCGGAGGTGTAAGTCCAGCTCGATACAGATCCGAATGCATATGCGACCAATCTCCCAGGTCGAGACTCCGGTGTGGAAGTAGACGGCAAATCTTGCGAGCAGCAGTAAGTTCTGCAAGGCATTAAGACCGGCAAGTAAGTGAATCTGGTTGATGTATTTCCGTGCTGCCAGGAAGAAACTGTAAGGGTGCTCAGAGATCAATCCACGACGTCTGAGTGGCACAGCCGAGATGGCACAAAGCATGAGGAAGGTGTACACATCCTGTGGGCTGGGCGACACACCAGACGTTTGGCCATATGCTCTGTCTAGCAGGGCGGCGACCTCGCTCTGAAGCATGATAGGCCTTTGTATGTGCGATTCACCGAGGCTAGATACGGCACTCGTTAGCGTGAGCCTCGATGAGCGAGCTCCTAACACTCACTATGTTGCGAAAAGGTAGGCGGCCGTCTCATAAGTCGGCATCTGCGCGGGCGACACGTTCGGTTGTTGCATGTGCGGTCGTACGAGGAGGCGACTTAGCCGTTGCGGGTTGAAGCGTGGGTTATTGAAGATGGTCTCAATCACGTTGATTCCGCTCGCCTCTCCCACGAACGTTTCGGGTCGGGCTAGAGGAGATGCTGGTGGCGGCGTTGAGACATTCCTGGCATCGGCATTGCGTCCTTTACGCGTGCCAGCTGATCGTTCTGAACGGAGAGCAGCCTCTTGTTCCTCAAGCTCTGCGATTGCTCTGATGACTACTCAGCCATGGCTGTCCCAATACGTCCGCTCATGACTGGCATACTCTCTTGAGAACTCCTCTCCGGTGGTGGTATCCACGAAGAGGCATTCTAAGTCTGCTTTGGCGCAGGTAGAACATCGTGGCGCGGCCTTATCGCATACCCGCTTCCTGCTGCGGCAAGTCTTGCATGCTGGGAGCTGGAGTCGGGTTGCCATGCTGTTGTCCTGGTCATGTTCAGATCCAGACGCGTAGAAGTCGATCCGCGGGCTTCGGCGAGTTTAAGAGCTCTACGCTCTGATGACATTCGGTATAATCAGTTCTCTGAAGGAGCCTTCAGAGCTATGAGTGTATGTGATATTCAAGGAGAACCCTTCGATGGCGTTCGAAAGGTGAAGCATGATTGAGGCGGAGGAGTGTGGAAGGGCAGGAAGGGAAGTCTCAAGGAAGCATTGACCAGCGCGATGAGCTGACGCCAAGACAACGCCACCTCCAGTCCCCAACCTCGCTGACGGACCTCGTCTCCGTTGCCATCAACAACAAACATCTGTATCATTCAAGATGGACGAGAAATCCGGCCTGGGGCATGTGCAAGCTCGGCCAGAGATATGGCAGCAGTCGCAGGGTCGTTCATTTCCCAGGAAGACCATAGCGGCATTGCTCATCCTCGCCCTCGTCATCTTCCACTTCACACCTCTCAGCACCGTCGTCTCACCTCAACACCACATATGCTCGGGCTTCAAGAAGCCGTCAATTCAATACGCCGGCGAAAAGATCTCTTGGGAGCCTTGCGGAGATGTTAGTGGACGACCTGTCGAATGCAGCACTATCGATGTGCCAATGGACCAATTCAATGCCACCAAATCAGGCAACAAGACATTCAGCATCCCCTTGATTCGCATTCGTGCGGAGAACGCAACCCAGAATCTGCTGCTCAACCCTGGTGGTATGTAGGGCCCTCTCCGTCAGCCTTTGATTCGCAGCATTGATCTCATTTGATCAGGTCCCGGCGGCTCCGGCATCGAATTCATCTTCCGCCGTGGGAAGCAACTCTCTGATATCGTGGGTGATGGCTTCCATCTCCTCTCTTTTGACCCACGAGGTATCAACGGCTCAAAGCCTTTGGCGTCCTGCTACCCTACAGATGAAGCGCGGAAGCAATTGTCTGACGTTCGCGACACTGAGATTGTTCACGACAGCCCAGAGCTGTACGCCTGGACGGCCAACATGGTCAAGGCTTGCAAAGACACCATGGAGGAATTTGGTGGATACATCAATACCCCGCAGACCGCAGCTGACATGAACTCCATCTTGGACGCAGTGGGGCAGGAAGACATGGTCTATTGGGGTTTCTCGTGAGTCGATGCCGTTCACGGCTTAAGCCAGAGTGCTGACCTCTAATGTCCAGCTATGGCACCATCTTAGGGCAGACTTATGCGAGCCTGTTTCCGAACAGATCCAAGCGCGTGATCATTGACGGTATAGCATCTTCACGAATTGTTATTCCCTCCAGGTCGACTGACAATGACTCCAGGCGTTGCCAACAATTTCAACTGGTACGGCGATCTCCTGGAAGATGAATCATTCACCGACACAGAGAATGTGTTAGACGGCTTCTTCGACGAGTGCTTCCTTGCCGGCAAGAACTGCTCGCTCTCATCCTTGGCCGACTCACCAGGCCAGCTGCGCAGGCTCGTGTTTGACAAGCTAGAGGAGCTCAAAGAGCAGCCCTTGAGCGTCTACGTGAACAACACACTATACGGTACACTTGACTACCCTAGTCTGCTGTATGCGGGTATCTTTCCGGCTCTCTACAAGCCAGCTTCCTGGTACTCGCTGGCCGAGAACCTCGCCAAGCTGCTGCAGGGCAATGCCACTGAAGCTTGGCTGGCTTACGGAAGAGATGAGCCTTGGGACCTTGAGGGCGACGCCAATCGTTTTGTAACGATCAATGATGGCTGGACAGGACCAGAGTACTGGCCTCAGGACAGGAAGTCGCTACTCGAGTTGATTGTTCCAGCCCTAAACTACAGCATTTTCGGGCCCACCGAAAATGGAGACATCTATGCCCGGGCCGCGTGGCAAATCGAGAAGACCCATAACTTCACTCAGCAAGAGAACGTGCAGACTGCCCACCCTCTGCTGATTCTGTCGACTACCTATGATCCGGTGTGCCCTCTAGTATCCGCCAAGGCCGCGCATGGAGCTTTCCAGGGCTCGCAGATCGTGGAAGTCCAGGGCTATGGCCATTGTTCCGTGGCTGTGGGGTCGACTTGTCTTGCCAAACGAGTTAGAGATTTTCTCTACCACGGATCTTTACCGACTCGGTATACCATTTGCAACGTCGACGCGCCGTACTTCATCAAACCGGAAGAAGACGGAAAGATTGTGGCACAGATGGATTTCGAGGACTCAGTGAATCGGACGATCCACCTTGCACAGCTGGAGATGGCTAGAGACTGGCAATGGTCGCAACCACGCCCTTTGTGGTACTAAAGGGCGTGGACATGGGGTAAAACCTACCTTTCCTGAACAACACCTTGCGTATCAGTTGTCCAAGCTCGGTGGATCTATTTGATGTAGAAGTCTTCCATCGCCAGTCAGCTCAAGAACCTCCTGCAGACGCATCACCGGGCAGTGTGACTTCTGATTGCATCTAGCACCACATCAGGCTTTTCGATATGTACGCCATGATTCGCTCCTTCTACCACCAACAGGCTCGCATTGGGAATCTTCTCGGCCAGAAACTTCGAGTGCTCTGAATCTGTAAGTCAGCGAAATACCCCGAGCTGACCAGCCTCCAGCCCAACTTACCAAGTGGACATATCCAATCCTCGCTCCCCACGACTACCAATGTTTTCGCAGTGATTTTCTGCAGATCGGCTTTGTAATCAAAATACTTCTCTTCTTCTGAGTATAAAGCATCTGATATGGATCAGCATCAATACTCTCACCCTAACCCAGAAGAACTTACTATGCGACTCCGCCACATAAACATTCTCCAGTGCCGCCCTCAACGCAGCATCCGCATCAAAGCCCGTGCCCTTATACAACGGCGCCATCGCAAAACTGACAAGGCGAAACTCCTCATCACTCTCAAGCCCATCTTTGAAGATCTTGTTCCGCAGCATGTCCTCCGAAAAGCTTGGAACTAGATGCAGTCTCTTTCGCAAATTCTCGATCGCGCCTTCTTCATCTGCGACATCTCAGCCAAACCCTTTTCACGATACTGAGAGCTTTTGATCATCCACCTACGATGCCAATTCGCCGCCGTCCCCCTCAAAATCAAATGTCCCACCCTCTCCGCATACTTGATCGCATACCGAATCGCCAAAAATCCACCAAAGCTCCCTCCACATATCACAACCTTCTCCTCCGGCGTCTCAACAAAATGTCTCCGGATACCTTCGATATCATCGACAAGCTGTTCGAAGGTATAAGGTTTCGTTCGCGAGCTCTGTCCATGCCCACGATAGTCGAAGGATAGAACGTGAAAAGAGTCGCTGAATTGACTGTAGATTTTGAAGTCGGAGCGGTGATCGCCTTGGCCGCGTCCGCCGTGGAGAGTTATGAAGAGAGGAGAGGAGGGTGAGCCTGCGGTTTCGTAGGCCAATGTCGCTCCGTTGATTGCGACGAACTGGGCCATGTTGAGTTGCGGATGACTTCGGCTGCTTCAGCTGCAGTTCTCCTACGTATCCGGATGTCTGGTTGGAATCGTGCAAGAACATTTCTCCTGCCCTATCGACAGACTAGAAGGCGGCCGTAGATGGATCCACTTGTTCTCGGAAAATCGTCGGGTGAGTCTCTCTAATGTTCATATACACCATGCTCGCGTCTTTGAATTCAAATGCAACATTGGTAATAAGCTTGCAAGAGGCACTCTGCTGATGGGCGCAGGGCGAGCTTGTTGCAGTAATCAATCTAGGCAACGCCTTCATTGTTGCATGTGTTGATCGCAAATTACATTTATACCCTGTCGATACCGCCCACGCTAGGCCATGTCGTGATCGGCCAGAGTCGATAGAACGGCCCACCCGAACACCTCGATCATTCTCCTCGTCGACTTTGCTCAATCTCGTACAGTTCACCAGTCGCCACGATGGGTGTCGACGAAGGCAAAACACAGATCGTCTCGAGCACATCGCCAGCAGACGATGACAAGCCATCACAAGCGCGGACCATCAACGCTTCCGATACTTCAAAATGGTTCCACTGGCACGAACAAGGCACTTCTAAAGAAGAGAAGAAACTCATCTTCAAACTCGACTGGTTCTTGCTGAGCTTCTCATGTCTGGCGTTCTTCGTCAAACAGGCATGCCCCCTCTCACCCCCTTCCCACCCATTACCCTTCACTAACTGACCCTTTCCCCAGCTCGACGGCACCAACGTAACAAACGCCTACGCCTCCGGCATGTCCGAAGAACTCGGGTTCGGTCCAGGTAACGAACTCTCATGGATGAATACGTACTTCAATGTCGGGACCATCATCGGCGGCTCGATTTCCAATTTGTTCATCACCGTCGTTCGGCCATCGATTTGGTTGCCGGGGTGTACGTTGGTCTGGTCGCTGTTCGTGCTTGGGCTGTTTAAATGCAATACAGCAGCTCAGTTCTATGTACTTCGGTTCTTTATAGGATTCTTCGAAAGTGCTGCTTGGCCTGGGGTGATGTATTGTTTGGGTTCGTGGTATAGGAAAAGTGAGCTTGGAAGAAGATCGGGGTTGTTTGTCATGAGTGGTGTGTTGGGGCAGATGTTCTCTGGATATCTGCAGGCTGGTCTGTATGCTGGTATGGGCGGGAGGGGAGGGTTGTCAGCTTGGCGGTGGTTATTCATCTTCGATTTCATTATCGCCATACCGGTAGTGATTTATGGTTTCGTAAGTCAACTCCGCATTCAAGTTGGATTTAGCCAAGATGTTGATTGGGACGCAGATCTTCTTCCCAGACACCCCGGAAACCACTCGGGCATTCTACCTGAACACCTGGGAACGCCAGCGAGCGCGCGAGCGCATTGCTGAAGAAGGTCGTCAGCCGGTCGGAAAGTGGAACTGGACCGTCTTCTCTCGAATCTTCTGCTCCTGGCAGGTCTATGCTTTTACTCTCGGATACTCACTGTGGACGTTGACAGCCGGGTCGTACGTGATGCAGTACTTCACGCTGTATCTCAAAAGCACCAATATGTACTCGGTCGAGCAGTACAACAGCATACCGACTGGCATCAGTGCGGTCAATTGGTTAGTCATGGTCAGTTCGGGATTCATTGTCGATAAGATTGGGCGGAGAGGGCCAGGTAAGTCGACAGTCGATTATCTTCTCTCGATATACCTGCTGATATGGCTCAGTCTGCTTCGGCGTCGGCTGCATCTTGATTTTCGTCTATGCCGTCCTAACAGTATGGCACGTCGGCCACGCTTTCCGAATGGCGGTATTCATCCTTGTCGGTGTCTATGGCTGCTTCACACCGATATTGGCCGGCTGGGTGAACGAAGCTTGTGGAGGCGATCAGCAGAAGCGAGCCTTCATCCTAGCCTTCATGGTATCAGTAGGCCAGGCTGTGGTGATTCCGTTCCAGCAGCTTCAGTTCCCGAGCTCTGAGGCCCCGGCGTTTAAGAAGACGCATGGCTGGGGGAGTGCATTGGCATTTGTGGTGGCATTGACGCTGTGGACTGGGTTGGGCATACCATTGTTGCAGAGGTGGAGAGAAGGAAAGGATGGCATCCATAATAGCACTGTCGATGAGGAGGAAGCAGGCGTATAGTAGAAGCCTCAGGCATACCTCTAGAGCGCCAAGACTTGCTCCCACCATTGTGTTCATGCACGCTGTCTTGCGCATCTCTTCTGTCAACAATCTGTATCTCTTGAACATCCACACGCTCATGCATGGGTCTACATCTCTAGCTGCCTTACGTGGAGCTACGATCTACTACGCCAAACGCCTTTCTAGCCTGTCCTTACCCCGACGCCGAGACCACGTTGCGACAGAAGAGCGCCGTTTGAAGAGTTGTCTGATCCGATATGCAAAGAATCCAACAATACTGAGCCATGCCACTATGGACACTATCATGAGTGGAGCAAGATGCTGCGACGGTTTTGGAGCTTTCTGGCCTCGAGACAAGGTGTCTTGGCCTCGTAGCGAAATCAGGCTGGCCCCATATTCGATATCAGCTGAATGACAGGCTCGACGTAACACAACATGAAGGCAGCAGCAGGCCTATCAAATCTTCGAAGCGAGCTGCGGCTGAGGCTGTTTCTCACCACATTACTGCGCTCGTGACGGCCGCCATTGTGCATTGTGCACACAAAAGACCGTTTCACTGCTCAATTCGGTATAGCCTGGTAGAGCAGCATTGATCAAGGCTACCCGATGCAACGCCCTTCGGTCACCCATATATACTGCTGCGCCGCGCAAGGCTGCTTCGCAACGCTTTTTCAGCTTTTCTCATAACTAAAGTCTACATCTGTTGCGTCACGATGGTGACTTTCAAAGTGGAAGATGACCTGGACATTGTCTGGGGACAGCTGATCTTCCAGGTAGAGGCCATAATATAGCAGCCAGTCTCTCGAGATCTCTCGGTCAGCAGAGATGACATCTTGCAAACGATTGACAAGCGGCATGCGAACAGAAACACCAGAGAAACCTTATCAAAGGTACTCGACTGTTTGGACAAATTTGGATCCGCTATCGCCAATGCGGCTGGCAATGTCTGTCAAGACGAAGTCTGTGCGCTCCCCAGCAATCACTGACCTTGTTTCTCAGGCTTTTCCAGGTACGACCCAGTGTTATGGACTCATCAGCTTGACCATCGGCGCGTTGGGCAAGTACAACAAGATCTTTGACGAATTCTCAATCATCATGGATGAGGCCGCCACATTTCTCGGGCGATTGCTCAAATTTCTACAGAATCCCAGCGGAGGGTACTTCCTCGAAAAACAAAACCGAGCAACGGTCTATGACATCTTGCAGTACTTCGTACTCGTTCTTGCGCTCTCTTTCTCATTCGTCAAGAAGAGAAATAAGGTCGGTCTGATGCTCAAAGTCGCTTTGTTCGATGAAGACGCAGGAGTCGCGGAGGCACATCGGCAAATGAAGAACAAGATTTCGGCTTTCACCTGTGAGGAAATTGATCAAATCATGAAAAGTGTTTCGAGGATGGAAGGAGGCGTACAGCAGCTTAACGACAAAAGCGACCAAACGAATGCAGCCCTTGCGAGACTGGAGAAGTCTGATCGGGACAACGCGCGGAAGGGCAAGGAGTCTGAGGATCTTGCTCTTATTCGTGATTGCTTCGCGATCACTGCCGAGACCTGGTCGGATAAGTTCCACTCCCTCGCACCGCAAGTGGACCCAGATACTGGCGGCTGGCTCATACAAAACGACAAAAGACGAAATTTTGCGAAATGGATCGACGCCGAACAGCCCGCACCCACGAATGTCTTCACCTTAAAGGGCGATTCTGGCTTTGGAAAGACATTCCTCTGTACTCACATAATAAGGCACCTACAAAGCCGCTATCAAGAGAACAATCGGGGACTGAAGGCTATGGTGGCGTACTACTACTTCGATACTGCGAGTAAGCACGGACAGTCAACGGACAGAGCCATCAAATCTATCCTGTGGCAATTAGCATCTGCTCGAGCATTATTCGCGAAAGCGCTCGCGAGGAAAGACCTCAGGACGGCATCTTCTCAAGACATCGGGTCTTTGTGGGAACAGATGGCGAGCGACATGCGACAGCACCTGGATGACCCGATATTTGTCATTCTAGATGGACTCGATGAGGACGAAGCCCGACTTGATCCACAGAAGCCTCTCACGACCATAGTTCGCAGCCAGATGCCTGAAAGAGAACACGTAGGCAGCCAGTTCCGCTTCTTATTGTCAGGCAGGCAGAACGGCATCAATGCGGTCAAAGAAGATGGGTGCGGAGATATGGCTGTTGTTGCACTCGGCCCAGCTCCTATAAGACATGGCACGATGGCTTCTCTAGCCTCGTACGGCCCATACAAGATCGGACCTACGTTGCCCAATGAGGAGGACTTGCTTCAGGTTACGGGGAAGCGCTTAGATGCCATGCGACATTTGCCCTGGTCCAGCGACAAGGAGCTTCAGGGACTACGAATGGAGCTACCGAAAAGACTTGTTCGTGGGGTACAGGGAAATTTTGTGAGCCTTGGGTTCAGGCTGGCTGAGATTGAGCAATGCAGCTCTGTCGAGGGCATTCGGGAAATCCTGGATCGTGCTGACGAGGACGTCTCGAAGTTCTTGATGCGAGAGACCGCCAACTTGAATCGAAGCCTGGATGGTCGCGAACGTGACGAGCTGAACGAAATCCTGATTTGGGCTTTGGGCTGCATCGATCCGCCTAGCTGCGAAATGTTGGAGGCCGTGCTGCAACTGAAGTGTGGAAAGCGGGTCTTCGTTCACAAGCAAATTCTTGGACCTTTCCGACCGCTTCTAACGTTGGACGAGCGAGACTCGGTTGTTCTGCGCTCTGATGATGTAGAGTCAGTGGTCACCGGGGGTTCGAAGCAGATCAGTAAAGACGTGCTCGCCGCCGAAATAGCCGTCATACGCAAGGTCGTAAAGACATTCTGCGAAGAAGACCTTTACGATCGATTTGGATTCCATGATTTTTTCGAAGACCGCGTTGGTACAAATGCCGGAAGAATACACGTCAGCAAAGCTGAGGTGCATGTCAACATTCTGCGGATATGTTTGCAAGCAATTGGCCAAAGACGTGAAGGTTCGAGCCATGCACAGCTGCAAAACTATGCGCTGGACAATTTCCTGTGGCACCTCAATCAAGTGAGCCTTTCAGGGACGGAGGCTACACTCAAGAAAGAGGTCGGATTCCAACTTGTCCATCTACTACGGGAGCCAGAGCTGATTCGGCGATGGTGGTCAAGCAACAGAATTCGGAGACTCGCTCGAGACTTTCGTCCTAAAGGAGAAAGTCTTCGGCTGGTTCGCGCATGGCTGACCGACAAGTCTGTCCAAGATGGCTTGAAGACATCTCCAAGCGTGTTCCATTGGATTCAACGAGCAGTGAACGAAGTGAAGACTGTCGACGACGTGGAAAATGCTGGAGACTCTCATCTGCTCTCGCACATCCTGGATACCATTGTAAAGATATATCTGTGTGATATGGAGACTAACACATGGACATCCACTGCGTTCGCATGCATTCATCGCATCTACGCGCAGGTCTGTATTCTCTCTTCTAGAGGCTTCAATCATCTGGCGGCTAACCAGGCTAACCAATACGCAGGTGCACTCTTCAGACTCTCAATCACATCCCGCAAACACGCTTGACTTCCCTCGTCTGGAAGAGATTATGAGATGGGCACGCACAAAAATGAAGGCGCAGCAGAGTGAAAATTTCTTTCAAAGCCAACTCGGCAGGGTTGCTTGCAGCCACGGCTTCTCTGACAAGGGTTTGTCTCTTTGTCGAGCCGCATACGATCAACATCCAGACGACTGGAGGATGGGTCTTAATCTTTGCCTCGCACTGCTCGCATCCACAAATCACAGCGATGGGTCATCGGAAGTCCTACATCTTCTCGAGGGACTTGTCAACGCCAAGCCTGATGCGTTAGATGAGCCAAGCTTTGCAAAAGCGTACTGGAACGAGATCCTTCCATTCTGGGCCTCCTGTAATCTCAAGGAAAACAACCTTGCCGAAGCTGAGAAGTCATACTGGCGTCTCATCAAGTACTTCTCAGCGAAGGAGAGCCATGAGCAAGAATCCGGTCAAAGTGCACAAACTTCTCCAATGACAGCTGCTCGACACGGCAGTCTTGCGACTCTTCGGCGTACACGTAGCACATCACCGAGTCTTGAGGGTTCAGAAGCCTCCTCGGACGATGACGATGATGAATACATCGAGCTCATGAATCAAGAAGACGCCGCAGACAGTGAAGAGCCGATCCTAGATCATATTCGATCTCTCGCGGCCATTCTGGTACAACGCGACCAGTATGACGGTCTTGCGGACATGGTGATCACCGTGCGGAAGTTTCTTTCTCAATTGATTCGCCGGAGCCGGTGGTCCAGTCAAGTACACCTGCATCTCCTCAGAGCAGCGAAGGCCCCTCGAGCTTTCGAGACCTTACGAACCGTGTATGAGAATATGTATCTTGAAGCCCAGACGGCTCTCGAGAACGCATCAGCTGAAAGTTCACCCCTCAAACACTCCGACCTCATCGGAAGCAGGTATTCTTTTGCAAGACTACTCTATTACGATGGCGATGGGAACAAAGACTTGGAGAGAGCAGTCTTATTGTGGGAGGACAACATGAAGATAGACACTCGCATGGCTCGCTTCGCCTTTCAGGATTACGAAAAGCTATACGCCAATTCTAACGAACTCGTCAAGTTCTACATTCGACAAATACGTGCAGACCATTTGCTTACAGACACTGCCAATCTTCGAGATCCGGTTCTGAGCATGTCAAATCTCTGCGAGAACTCAAGGGCAGCAGCGCAAGCCGTTGCTGGCATTGCACAGTATCTCGTCCGAGTCCTCCATCTCAGTGGTCGCACTACAGACATCACGTCGGTCGGAAGGGACTTCCTCAAACCCAAACTTGCCTCATGGCTACGCAGCCGGAATAGAGGTACCTACGCGACGGCATTTTTCAGCGGGCTCATCTCTATCCTTCGCGTGGTGGATGATGACACTAATGCTCAAGCTGCCATGCAGCTCTACTACAAGTACCACGTACTCCTACAACGAAGCTTCAAAGGCAGACTCGCGACTCCCGCGAGTAGTCGACGAAGCTCGGTTCCGTCCCCAGTGATATCAACTGCCAACGCCAGCGACGCAATCATCCCTTACGATGCATCATCAGATAGCGATACCACATGGTATTGCGACAACTGCCAGAACCACTACTCGCCCACCGCAGCACCTCGATGGAATTGCAAAGATTGCATTAACTTCGACCTTGACACCAAATGCTATGAGAAGCTACGAGCTGGCTTGCTGCCCATTGAGCTCTGCGACAAACACCATTCTTACATTTGCTTCGAATCCATAGATGAACCAACTCATCATCAGATCTTCTCGGGAAGACTCACCGTCGGCAATGATACTGTGGAAGAGCGGACCTGGATCCAGGACATGCGGCAGACTTGGGATCTGACTCCCCGCGATCTGTCGGCCAAGACATTCGAAAGTTCGGCGTGGCGAATGATGGTCGTTCAAAATGTTCAGAGGAGATTCAGGGAGAGAATGCAGAGGAGGAGGCGGGAGTCACAAGCTACTTCTGGAGCCGCGGAATACGACTCCGACGAGTATAATTCAGACTCTTAGCGACAGGGAGACGTTGTACTTTGTTGAGTTCGAACCTCTGAGAATTTGTTCCTTTGGATTTCGAAGCTATGATAATACTGTACACTTTTTCTGGACAAAAAAGACACCTCAATCTCACCTCTCACTCCTCCACCTTCAATCTTTCGATCTCCTCTCCATCCTATTAGGCGGATGCGAAGAAAGCCCTCCGCTCGGCGGATGACTCCTCAACCCATCCATCTGCTGCGGAACAGCATCTTCACACTCCAAATCATCGGGAGCATCTGTCGACATGTCCCTACGATTACTCGATCTTCTACCCGGCGACCTGCCAGCACTCAAGCGCTGTGGCTCAACATTCCTATCCGCGGAAGCATGCTTCCTCGACTGCACCATTTCGAAATCAATCTCATTCGCCCTTCGTAGACCTTGCTCACGGACTCTGACACGGTTCGGGGTAGCGACTCGCAAATCTTCGTCGCTTTGGACTTTTCTGACGTGTCTGTCGTGTTGCGAGGCGAAGTGCTCGGTGTTGGAAGCCCGACGCTGGGGCATATCTCTCGGCTGACCGAAATCGAACTCACGGACTTCGATAGTCTGTCGCTTCTCGCTTCTCGCATGGTATGGGTATCGAGGTTGATTACTTTCCTCGCTGATTTCATCCATACTCGATCTCGCCTTGTACGAGACTTCCATGACCTTGCTATTGACCCTGCTCATCTTCGGCGTATCGTCTTCCACCATATCGGTGTCGATCGCTTCGTCGGTGCGGTAGTGGTTCCAGGACGTGTCTCCGAATGTGTCGAGAGCATGTTCGTCCTCCGATGGGAGAGATCTTCCGAAGATCAGGGCTCGACGGGTCAAGCTGTAGAGCAGGACGTCCAGCCATCCATTCGAACAAAGAGCTACTCCGAGGCCGGTGTATGCAGCGACGCCCTTTCCTGGAAGCTTGCCACCGCCCATCACGTACAGTCGAATTACAACAGCAGGGAGTGTGCAGAATACGTACGCTATCGGGTAAGCAATCACGCTCTTCGCTGCAGCTTCGGCGCGGTGTCGTAGGTCTGGCGTGGCATAATAGAAGGTCTTCACGCGGCGCCAAAGAATGAACATCATGACACCGTAGATGAGCACCACTCCAAACTCAGCCAGAAGCAGCCAGAGGTAGTGCACCCAGAGGCGATCGTCCATGTATGTCTCGTTGACCCAGCACCACAAGCCAGCTCGCATGTAGAAATCTCGTGGATGGATGATGACTCCAATGACTGACACAAAGTATACAAAAACCCATATGCCAATGATGGCAGTCAGGAAGCCAACGTAACCAAGCCGATAGTCCCAGACTGCATCTGCGAAGAGATGCATGGCCATGGCAAGTGTGAAGCAGGCAGCTCCTACATCACCAGCATTAAGGAAGTATCCTTGGGTCCAGCAGCTTGGTGTTGAGGCTATGATGGCATTTTCGGAAAGCCAGTGAAATCCTAGGCAGAATCCGATCGCTTGCTGGATGTCGGCGAGAATGAGATTCAACAGCAGCGCGACGTATTGGTTGAGGCGCGCATATTCTCGATGTTTCCAAGTCAGGAGTCGATACGATAGATGACAGAAAAGAGCGGCGGTCGTGACGAGGGAGATGGTCGCGAAGCTTGCGACCGTCGCGATCCCGGTGTGTACGTTCGGCGGGAGAGGGTGAAGCGATTCGAATGGCTTGGCCTTTGGCTTGGACGTTGGTAATGCTGCCGCCGTAGTCGCCATACTGGGCGAGGAAGGCGATGAGATGCTGCCCAGAAATACGATAGTCGATCAGTCTGGGTTGTCAGCCCAGCGATGGAGTTGGCGATATTTGCAAAGGCATCTCGACCAGCGTAGCCCCTCTGTGACGGCTCTGCACTTCGACACCAACACAGTGCTTGCATCGGCACGCGCAATACTTGTTGGAGTGGCAGGGCCGGGATAAGATTAGGACCTAGATGTGTGAGTGAAGCTTAACTGCAGCACAGACAGGAATTGCCAAAAGCGGATGTGACAGGTAGGGATACCGTGAGTTCGGTCAGCAAAAAGTAGGCGAAGCCCAAGAGTACCGGAAAGGAAGCTGGAACTGCCGCAGCTCCATCTCAAAGAAGCATGCTGAAAGTTCAGGGGCACAGTCTAGATGGCAAGGCCGACCATGCAGATCAACTGGGTGGGCAGAGACATTGTTCATCCTCAGCGGGATTCGTCTTGGATTTGCAGTCCAGTTGCAGGCTCTCGAGAGAAGTCGCTCAAAGCATTAGACCTTCCTTCGGCTCAGGCACTGCAAATGCCGTTTTACCTGCTTTCGGAGCATGAGGCCATCAGTTCGTCTCATATAAAGTGCTCACCGTCACCCATGTCCCAGATCAGAACATGTTTCTTGAACTCCAGGAGCTGTCCTGGTCCATATCAGGGTCTGCTTCCAAGTGCGAATGTGATTTGCATACTGCATATTCGCTCATTGGGTGGAAGCTGCGGGTTATCCATGCTGGTCCTGATAATACTGGCAGAATGGTGAGATTTGGCGAACTTTGGAGAGTCGGGCCAGGCATATATGCGTGACGGAAGAAAGCGAACAGAGCATCTCGTGCAGCAGTCGCCTGTCATCAGGAATTGCCATCGTAGAGTGCGGACAGACGGAAGTCGATGGCAGAGTGGAGGCAATGGTGATGTTGATGGAGCGAAGGAGAAAGTGTCTGGAGAACCTGGAAGCCAGGTTGAATGAAGAGGAGGCATTGCGCTCGAGCCATTTTTGCCTCAGGCGGCCAACAGTCGACATCAACCTTCATTCCAACCACTTCACGCAATATATCTAAACTCAGGATGTCTATACCCAAGATCCGCAATCTCCTCATCAGTCAATCCATTCAACCTGCTATCCCTTCCTCCCCGACTCCTCAGCCTGTTTTCCCACACACAATACCCAATCCCTCCTATCGCCAAGAACAATACAGCAATCTGCGCAACCAAATTGATCGTATGTCCAATATGATACTCCGGCCCATCACTAGCCAGATACGTCCACGTCGCGACGATACCTCCAATTGTGCCAAGCGTGACGATCCATCCTCCTGAGACAGCGCGAACAGCAGGCCCGGAGGCGTTGTTCAGGCCCCAGGAGAGGAAGCCGGGTCCACCGGGGAAGGCACCGAGTGCGCAGAGGTAGACGGCGCCATAGCGGACAGAGGAGTCTGTGTTCCAGCGTAGGAGTGCGAAGCCTGTTATGCCGAGGAATGTGAAGCCTGCGAGGTAGAGGCCTCTTTGGCGAGTCTTGTCGCTGATGAACGCAATCAGGATGGCTATCGCGGATGCCGATACGTATACGGGTACGCTGTACAGTTGAGCGCGGGTGGCAGTCCAGCCCAAATCCCGCAGAACAGTTGGCATGAAGACCGACAGTCCTTGCACCGTGATATTGATGCAGAAGAATCCAGCAGCACAGATATAATTGTTGATGTTCAGAAGCGCACGCTTGATATGATGAGGCTTCACCTGCTGATCCGCGCTAGCTTTGTGCTCGATACGCAGGCGTTCCATTGCGATGAAACGTTCTCGCTCGGTGAGGGCTTTCGATGTTTCCGGGCTTTGTGGGAGGATGAAGGGCGCGAGACCGCCCAGGAACATCGTGAGAAGACCCTCAAAGAAGAATATGTTTCGCCATGTATGGATTGGCGCGGATGAGACTCCCCATTGCGGTATTTTCGCTAGACCAGCAGCGAGTAAGCCTCCGAATGCGCCAGCCATTGAAGCTGCGCTGACATAGATGCCGACTCGGAAGTAGAGCTCTTTGCGTTTGTAGAAGCTCGACAGGAAAAATGCGATTCCGGGCATGGTGCCGCCTTCGAAGACTCCGAGGAATGCTCTTGCGACGCACAGCTGATTGAAGGTATTGACCCAGGCTGTGCACATAGAGACAAGGCCAAATCCTACAACGAGCATTGGAATGTAGAATCTGCGAGTGTCAGCACGCAGTGCCTCCTTCCTGATCTCTGGTCTGACGCTCACCTTGGCCCGACTTTCTTCAAAACGATGTTGCTCGGAACCTCAACCAGCAAGTACACGATGTAGAAGACCGAGAGTGCCCAGTTGAAGCGAAGTCCAACAAGCTTCAGATCTTCAGCCATGCCTTGGATCCTGGCATTTCCGATATTGGCTCTATCCAAGAAGCACATCAGATACAGGACTGTGACCACGGGCACGATCTGCCAGTCCAACTTCCTCCTGACGCGGGTCTCCTCCTCTTCGGTCCATGTTATGTTGGCTTCTGAGAATTGGTCGACTTTGGCGTCCACGACGTCGACTTGCTCAATGGCGGCTTTCTCCTCTGCCATTGTGTATCTTTCTCTTGTACCACGCTCCAAGTATTCAAGGACAAGCTCTCACGAGAGAAATCTTGAGAGACGGGCAGGTAGTCAGCCAGGATCACCTACCAAGTTATACAACCTCACCTGCCACCGCGCATCTTCGGTAGACACCGTGCCATACTTCTGCCGTACAACGTGTCAAGCGGCATGCCCGAGGCAAGGGCCATGTGGGTGCCACGAGGACAACGGCAATCAACTTGTTGCACTACATTACCCATTCCGTGCGGCCGAGCATAAATGAGGAACTTGTATGGAGTCGCGCGAAAAGCCTTCGTGCAGTGATAGGTGGTTGATCGAAACTGGCGCCGTGCCAATGTCTTGGTTTGCGGAGGAGATGTTCGCTTGCAGGCCCCGGCATCTGGGGTTGCGGAGAGTGACCCGAGCATTACTGTGAGACGCGGCAGTCCAGCATCCGTGGGTTTTTTTGGCCAAGTGCAGCTACGGCTGAAATTGCGTAGCAGAAAAAGTCGGCTTCGCTTCCCAATACGAACATTGACCTCCCAAAAGTTCTCTCCAGCGAAAGAATATGGGCGCACTCTCATGCCCCAGATTGTTTTCTCGGACGTATTTGTCGTCTGTGAAAAGAGTGCAACAATGAACACATCGGGTTCTTCCGTATTGCTGTACTGGCAGCGTACCTGTCGACCAAGGGATGCTGTCCAAGAGGTGGGAGTGAGATTCCGTTCAACGAGCGCGGACGAAGATGCTCGATTCGTCACAATGCGAGCTCGCCACTTTGTGAGTTCATCCTAGCAGGCCGTGAGATGATGTCGTTCAGAAAGCGAAGCAGAAGCCAGACGCAGCCTGGCGCATATAGGGCATCGATCTCATACAATTTGACAACATCTGCTGTACGCCTGCTCATCTTTTGGAATGATTTTCAGCTTGCGCGTGCGAAAGAGGCAAATTTCGAGCCCGCCAACCAGCACACTTGACCCATCAACGACAGTCGGCCGATATGGATGCGTCCAGTTCTCAGCGATGCTGTGGCATGAGACAGATTGAAGAAAAATCCGATGCGTCGCGAGCACAGCGCTCAAGCGGAGGGCAAGATGTTAGGGCCCAGAATCCATTCTTCAGCCTACCATTGCTGTAAGCCCCATAGCACAAGGAAGAGTGCACAAGAGTTGACAAGTCTCATTCGCAGATACTTTTTCGTCTTTTGCTACAGCGTTGCGAGCGTGTTCAAGAGGAAGGATGAAAGACCTCGCCTAGGTCCCACGATGGAAGCCGCCAACTCCAACCAGCCTGATCTTGTTTGAACAGCAGGAGGAGCGTTGGGTGCATGGCCAGTCTCGGCAGTTGAAAGACATTGCCATAGTGCAGTTGATGTCGATGTTGTTGTTGAGGTTTCGCAAGCGCGTCTCAGGCAAAACTGGTCTTTGCCGCTCGGCCCGCAAAATGATCGCAGCTTCTGACGACGTCACAAAAGTTTCGACCTCAATGTTTGGCTGCACGACGTGATGTCAACACGCAACGGCAACGTGGAAGCATCGCGCCTCGCGCATACAGCAACACACGTGTAATCCAGACTGCCGTCTTGCCGATATGCAAAGGCAAAGTCGTGTCGTGATGCCGGAGGCGGCACCGTGTGCCGGTAATGACGAAGACTGATGAGAGGAGTATGAGGTACATGTATTCGATCCTGTCTGTCTTCCTTATACTCCTCCATCTCAGCATACAGTCAAGCAGGCAATATGGTGTCCAAAACTCTAGCAGGCTTGCTGCTCGCAGGCGGTGTTCTTGCACAGCAGAACCACACATACGAGACCCCGGCAGAGACCTTCCAGACAAGGCTTCGGGTCGATAATGGCACTTACGGCCCAGCTGTCGAAGAAGTGCATTACTACTATGACCAGTGGCCGATCGGCATTGCAGTCTCTTCGAAAGGCCGTATATTTACCACTTACACTCGTGGAGACTACAGATACACTCTTGGTGAGGTGTCGAATCAGACAGCGGAAAAGCCATACCCATCTCTCGGACTAAACCTCCCTGTCGACCAACTCAACACAACTTGGAACGGCATCTCTTTCGGCTCTGGCAACAAGACAGGTTTCGTCTCCGTGCAAGCTGCATACATCACACCAGCTGGAGCGGGTCGACCTGAGACCCTCTGGGCCCTTGACACCGGGCGACCAACGATTCACAATGCGCAAGGCGATCCATCTATGCCATACGCCCAGCCCGGAGGCCCAAAGCTTGTGGCAATTTCGCTTGACAACAACACCGTGTACCAAACGTTCACCTTCCCACCTGATGTCCACTACCCGGACAGCTACCTCAACGACCTCCGCTTTGACTTCAATCCGAAGCTCTCGGGAACATCTGGCAAAGGCATTGCATACCTCGTGGACTCGTCCAATGAAGGTCGTCCAGGTTTCATCATGGTTGATTTGGGCACTGGAAAGTCGTGGCGTCGTCTCAATCAAGACCCATCCGTCCTGCGCGTACCCAATTCCTTGGCGTCTTACCAAGGCCGCCCGACATATATCAAGATGAAGGGTATGCCGATCGGGTGGCAACAGGAAGGTTTGGATGGCATCCAGGTCTCAAAAGACGGCGAGAGACTTTACTACAGCCCCTTGGACTCCCAGTACCTCTACAGTATACCGACTGCGAATCTCAGAGCCCATAATGATCAGCCAAGCGCCGAAGTGTGGGCACACGCGAATGTCTCGAGCCACGGCCAGCGCGGTGGCGAGGCCAACGGATTTGAGGGAGACAGCAATGGTCTCATCTATCAGCTCATGCCAGAGAGCAATGCTGTCTACTATTACGATCCATCAGACGGATTGGTTCACCCATTCGTCAGAGACCCTAGGATCATCTGGCCAGACGGTGGAAGTATTGCAAGTGATGGATATCTGTATTTGAACATCAACCAGCTGCCGTACCAGCCTGATTGGAATAACGGCACGGACCTGAGGTTGCATCCAGGAGCGATCTTGAGAGTGAAGCTTCCCAATGGCGGTACCAAGATTACGAACTTGACGAATTACTAGATTGGAAATGAGTCTCTCACTAGATAAGTAGAGACGCAATGAACATAGCTTTCTTCCGACTCTTCCCATTTCCTGACCAAATCTTGCGGTGGATGTCTTCAACCGGAACTGGAACTGCACAGGTGGCCGAACAGCCTTGTCTTCATGTGGCTTGGAGTGTTCGGATTGTGACCCTTTCTGGATAACTGAGACCTCTGCGAGATGATTTGAATAGAAGGCTTCGAAGGTGAACTGAGGCGGTGCGAAAAGTGGCTGAGTCGTAGAGAAGGATCGAGACCGGCCGTACGGCGAATGATTCTTCCGTTTGTGAAGGCGATGACGACGCGGGGCTCAGCATTCACGCACGTGGGTCCTTTGTCTGCGGTACATAAACTCATGGTAGGCAACACGAAAATTGCCTCGTTCAATCCTACATTTCTTCAATCCTACCATGGCAGACTACGCGCCACCCACTGGTCCGCCTCCGCCTAAGGTGCCGGAAGGCTACAAAGCAGTATGGAACGATCAGTATAAGGAGTGGTAAGCAACGACAATGGTCAGCTTGTAGCTTCTCTAACGATCTGGAGGTTCTACGTCAACACATATACCAAGCAATCGCAATGGGACAAACCCACCGAGCCCATCTACGGCCCACCAGGCGGCGGCGACGCACCTCCACCCGGCCCTCCACCAACCTACGATCACTCCGCCAGCAAGCCGACGGGTCCCGAGAAAGGCAACCTCGCAAGCAATAACCCCTACAACCCGACTGGGAATGGCGCGAATGCTCCAGGCGGCAGTCATAACCTGAGTGAAGACGAGAAGCTCGCGCGACAACTACAAGACGAGGAGAACGCAAGAGCGCATGGAGGCGGCAGCACAAGCCGCGGAGCGAGCGACGGGTACTACGGACAAAGCGGCGGCGCACCAGCATACGGACAGCAGCAGGGCGCATACGGCCAGCAACAGGGAGGAGCATACGGTCAAAGTCCGTACGGCACAATAGGAGACAACAGTCAGGACCGAGGGAAGAAGAGCGGCGGGCTGTTCGGAAAACTGGCGAGCAAGCTCGGAGGTGGTTCATCTTCAAAACCCGGGTATGGACAACAATACCCACAACAAGGCTATGGCGGCGGATATCCTCAGCAGCAGCAATATGGTGGATACCCACCACAGCAAGGCTACGGAGGGTATCCACAGCAGGGGTATGGAGGATACCCACCGCAAGGCTACCCCCCACAAGGAGGGTACTACGGCCAGCAGCCACAGAAGAAGCACGGAGGCATGGGCGGTATGGGAGGTGTCGCTCTCGGTGCAGGCGCCGGTCTGCTTGGTGGTGCACTGATCGCGGATGCGATTGATGACCATGAGGATCACGAGCAGCAGGAGGCGTATGATCAGGGGTATGACGATGGGCAGGATAATGATTTTGGTGGAGGGGATGATATGGGTGGGGACTTCTAGGCAGGCGGCAGAAAAAAGTGAGATTGGATGGAGCCGGTCTTGTTATGAGTATGTACATGAATTGTAATGTTTTGCATGATTAGATGATTATCGCCTGGAGACAGGAGTTCATCGTAGGGCTCTCCCATTTCGCAAAGCCTTTCTCAACAGCCTGGGTGCTCAGCACTCACGGGATATAAAAGCGCCAGGTTGCGATATTTGAGGACACTTGGACCTTTGAATCGAATCTGGATGCTGGAGACTAAACTTTGAGGACAAGCCAGCTGGATGATAAATATGGCTTGACAGCTGTCAAATCGCTTTTCTTCCGAAGACACGTTCAAATCGCATTTGAAGGCACACTCACTACATGATGGCAGCACAACTCTGGAGAGAAGTAAAGTCGTGGGCCGTACCATACAAGACTACCAAAGCCACAAAAGCCGAGTTGGGACTGGCGGAAGCACTCTCTTTGAAGCCTTTGCTCACCGACTACCTCGAAAATCGAACCTGTGCGGATTATTCTGGAGAGCTGCGCCATCTCGGCGAAGGGCAGTGTGGAATTGTATACGCTCTCTCTGAGCAATATGACGGGAAGGTGGTGAAGGTAGCTAAGGAAGGCAAAGTGGCCTCCCTCCGACAAGACTTTCTCATACACCGTCAAATCGAAGGAAAACTCGCTCAACTTCCTCTCTCGACCCGGCCGAAAGGAATCAACATCCCGACTTTAGGAGGGTTTCTCGATTCTGACGAGAATTTCTGGAGATTCAACCTCGTCTCTACACCATCATCGGCGACGAAGTGCGGCCTGATCTCATCTCGAATCCATCCGTTGCCAGAGCCTGTGCGCCAAGCTCTCTTCGACAGATTCGCACCTGCCCAGTTTAAATCCAAAACGGAGGGATCGAGGCAGTTGGCTGAAGAGAGGAATCAAGATTGTCTTGTTCGTCTCTATCTTGGTAGGAGGATGGAAAGAAAGCCTTCGGAGAATTTTAAGCTGAGGAATTTCGATCTTATGGTTAATGAGATGGAGGCATTACATATACCTTTGTCTTATTTCGCGGAGGTCATGGCTGAGACGTTGGCATTTCTGCATTGGGGTGTGAGGATAGATGCCAACGATGTGGAGTTTGTGATCGGGATGGCGCCTTCCATGATGTCTCCAGACGCCAGCTCTGACACTGCGGGGGAGAGGCAACTGGGAATATGGCTACTGGATTTCAATCAATGTCGCACATTCGAGAAGGATGAGGCTGGGACGAAGCAGTTGGTTGATGGGTTCTTTTGGAATGATCCTTATTATCCGAGGCCGTGGACGGGAAAGGGGGAGAAGAGGGATCGGAGGCTGTGGGTCACTTTTCGGAAGGCGTATTTGGATGCTAGCGCTTTGCGTGAAGGGAATAGGGCGAATGAGTTTGTAAGATCGGTGGAGGAACGAGCAGAGAGGCATGCGAAGGATGTACCACTCTTCGCTTTCTAGGGCGGTGGAAAGGAAGGCAAAGAAGATGTGTTTGATTTGAAGGTGCCTCAGCGTGGTGGAGAGGACTGGCAAAAGAAGGTCGCCGCCCGGACGACTTGTAAATTCCCTTTACTGGTGGCAAATACGAGCCTCATGCAGTAAATAACCGACTTCAGCCTAGCGGCTCATTTTGGCCTCCCTATCTGCACCTTCCTCCAAGCGAGATAGGCCTGTCCACCGACCACTCCATCAACAACTTCGCTCCCACGACAACTTCATTATGTCTTCAGCACAACATGAAACGGCATCTGGCGCGGTCCTCGACGGCCTGTGTGTCGTGCTCCTGGAAGAAGCGACGCTGCGATGGAGACGGAGAACACGCGTGCTCCTCTTGCCGGGCAAGGGGCCATGAATGCGAGTATACCATCGATAGGAGGACTAGGTCTGCGAAGAGAAGGGTGCAGCACTCTCGCGAAGAGAGAACTGGTGGGCCGTCGATCACTACTACCACCACCACGACGTCTCCTGGAGGACTGACATTCAATCTGAGGCTTGGCGCCAATGGACAGCTGGAGTACCGCGGGCCTACAAGCTCTGCAACAGGTGATCGCATCCCGAGCAGAGACGTACGCTGTTCTATGGCTGTCAATGCTCCCGTGCCACTCCCGACAGCAGAGGAATTGACGGAAAACCTTGAGCTCTTCGCAGAGTGGCAAAACTCATGTGTGCTCATTCTACCAGGCTCTACGATCGATTCCCTTCTCAAGCACTATCCGCCTACAGGGAACACAGATGTCGGAAACCGCATGATTATGGTCATATGGGCCATCCTGTCGCTCACATCAAAAGTCTGCTCCGGCCATCGGTTTTCACGTGAGGAGCGCACTCATCGAGCTGAGGCCGCGTTCAACGCTGCGGCTGCCCTTCTCTCTAGTCTTCAGTTCCGCAAACCCTGCATCGAAGTAGTGCAAGCAGCATGTATACTGGCATGTAGCGAATACAGTCGCGGCCACGAAAACAGTGCCTGGACCTTCAATGGACTGGTCTCCACCGTTGGAAACTCGATCGGTCTTCACGCAGGCGGAGACCACGTGAGATGGATTGCCTCGGGTCATCTTTTGGCTGAAGAGGCTGAAGCTCGAACCGTTGTCTACTGGGCAGGCGTGCTCATAGATCGGATGCTGGCTTCATGCTTAGGGCGCAACTGCGTCATTCATGCCGCCGACTACAACACACCCGAGATCAAAGTCCAGAATCTGTCACTTCCAAGCACTCATGAGAACAAAGGTATTGAAGCCGGATCACAAGAATATGTTGACAATGTCCTCAGCGCGTTCAGAGCTACAATCGACATGTGGAAGCTGAATGATGTGGCTTGCGGTCACATGTGAGTCTGCTTGATTTTGTAAGAGCACCCTGTACCTTTCCAGACTGACCGTAGATCTGCCCAGCTACTCGTTCAAGAATAACCTTGCGCGGTTAGAAAAGGAGCCTCGGCAAGTTGCTGTAGTGTTCGACAATGTGCGAAGCTACAGTAGACGATACAGAACGGAGGCACTTAGATGGTACAAAACCTTGGCCCAGCAGCTGAGCATCTCCAGCTCCGGGCCCCTTCCGCATCTGTTGATCTTGCAGTAAGTCACTCAAGACACAGTCACATGTAATAGAAAGACTCTGACCCTACGCGAATCAGTATGGCATATCATAACCTGCTCATCCTCATTCACAGACCCTTCATCTTATCTTCATGCGAGCAGAGTGGCCCACAAGAAACACAGCCGTCTTCTGACGCCAGTACAAAGGATGTCGAATTCAACGAGCTCGCACAGCACATCTGTAGAGATAGTGCACAAGCAATGCTTCGCCTCGCCGAGCTCTATCGCGACAATTACACACTGCAATACGCCAACTTTATGATGGCACACTTCTTGACGAATGCTGGGACTGTTTTCATCTCGAATGCGAGGACTGTGCACTTCGGCGATCATCATGCTGTTGCAGCTTCCCGCGAAGCTTTTTCTCACGTTCAAGAAATTCTGGAAGAGATGGCGGAAGTATGGGAGATTGCTCAAAAGGCTATCTTGACGCTGAAGAGTTTACAAGGCACCACATCGGTCGGTAACGCAAGCGATCGCGACACCACATATGATCAGACCGATACTGATGGAAATCCTGCAAACTCAGCGGACGACGAGACAAGCGAATTGATCGGACACCCTCTAGATCCTTCTTTCCAACGCTTTGACCCTTGGTATCTAAGCAGTCTGCCTTGAACACCAACATCGCGGTTTCGATGATTCGCCTCAACATGATCAATCCTGGTCCTCGACTCGTATCGAGGGAAACCGCGACGAATGGTTGAACTCTTCACCACTCCCTGCCGGTACGCAGTGGCGGTTCACCTTGCTGTTCACCTGCAAGCTGAAGACGTCTGGACGCGAGTAATGCCCTACTGGGTCCACAGTCTGCTTTGCAATGTAGATCTCGTCAAAGTCGAGCTCATGATACAGAAGCCCCTCCCAGGTATCACCTGGAGTCTCAACGAGGAGGCGTCCATCTGGGGCGATCACTTTGGAGAACCCTCCTCCAGTCACCATGGTATGAGGAGCCTCGTCTCCTTCGGCATTGAACCGGTCAAGGCCATTTGCCCGCAGGCCTTTCTGTGCCTGGACCTGAGACGCTAGCAAAACGAATGAAGACCCTTCGATGGCGTATACATGAGTCAACATGCTGCATGCATCCAACGAGTTGAAAAATGGCATCTCGCCTACCGGCTTGAACAAGCATGGCCATGATGCAACATGGATCTGCTCTCCCTGGAAGTACGTGTTGTACTTCAAAAGAGGCTGCAGGTGCTCGAAACATTGCAAGCCGCCTACTCTGCCGAAAGGTGTTTGGACGACGTTGACACTGCAATCGCCGGACTGGGACACGTCAGCACGTGTATCGACCAGCTGAAAGAAAGAACACTCACGGCGTCTCCAAAGACTGTCCTCTCCCATCCGGTTGGCTTGAACTTGCGCCGATGCAACAACACTTCTCCGTCAGAGCCTATGAATGTTTGCGACATGTAAAGACTGCCTCTGTCTCGCTCGGCGTATCCAAGGACAACCATGACTTTTACCTCTCGAGCCGCGGATCTAATGGCCTCCATGTGCTGCGAGTCGACTTCTACGGCGTTCCGGTAGTACTCCAGATAGTACTTGACCGCTGTCTTGTTGGCATGAGCGAAGATGAAAGTAGGATATCCTGGGATCCAAAGCTCCGGGAAGGCGATCAACTTTGCTCCGTTGTTGCCTGCTTCAGTAATCAGTTCGCAAGTGCGGCGGACAGCGCTCGTTACATCGAACCTATGAAATATCAGAGTCCAACCACCACAATAGGAAAGATGCGGTATGCACCCACCATGATGGCTCAGCTTGAACAACAGCTACCTTGACGGGGCATGTTGGATTGTTGCCGACTGGCACATTCGACTTCGGGATCTGTCCAGGAGCAAGGTTCAGTCCAGCTTCCGACATGATGAAGATCGGGGTCTTGATGTCCACAGCAGTAATTTTTTGATTTGTGGTCTGGACGCATTGCAAAGATATATTCTATTGGTGAATCAACGAACACTTTGGGAAGTGTCGACTCTGCTGCGCAGGCCCGCGGCCAAGCACCGGGCAGCGGGTACGCTTCCAATCGACTGCATGTCCGCACTTCCGCACTTCCGCACAACTACATTGCCGCACTCGCCATACACTATCATACTGCTCATAGCAGCCTGCGGCGTTGCTGTCGGAAAATGTATTCCGCTTCTTGAACTGGATGATATGAGTGTGGGTACTTGAACTGGACCGCCGGCCATTGTCAGTGCAGCACTATACGCGGTTTGTGTCATACCACTTCTCGCAAGCCTACAAAACTTCGGGTGGGCTCTTTCCCTACGGCTTCTGAACGGACTCGCGACTGGCGCCATGGATTCCGTCGGAATTAACTTCACGGCGGAGACTTCTAGCCATAGCCGCAGAGGGCGTGCCGTTGCCTTTGAGCTGGTCGGAGCATGTGTTGGGGCATCTCTGTCATACTTCACTGTCTATGGTCTCGGTCAGGACACTGAATCAGAAGTTGTCTGGAGATTTCCACTCGCACTGCAACTCGTCTTCGCATTCATGGTGATCTCTCTGGTCTTTTTCTTGCCCGAATCGCCTCGTTTCCTGGTCAAGGTCGGACACTTTAAGCAGGCTCGCGAAGTCCTCAGTCTAATCAAGACATTCCCTACCAGCTCCGAAGTAACCCGAGAAGTGGCATTGTCAAACGATGTACAAGTCATTCAGCAGGCTCTAGACGACGAACGCCTCCACAACTCCTCCGCCGGATACCTCAAAATGCTGCTCCGACAAGACCGCTATTCAACCCCCCGCCGGACCTGGTCTGCCATCTTCGTACAGTTCTCCGCACAGATGCTCGTCGGCGTGGGCTTCGTATCTGGACACGGCCAACTGATACTACAAATGAGCGGCTGGTCTACAGATATCTCATCCCTCCTCTCTGGTGTCGGGATATTGACACAAGCAACGTTTTGCTTCATAGGCGCTTTCGCTTCGGATCGCATAGGTCGTGTAAAAGCGATGACTGTCGGGGCTGCTGTCTGCGCTTGTCTGCTCTGCTTGATGGGTGTGTGTGGATACTTTGTGGCGAAGTATGGTGAGACGGATCCCGAGCGGGCGAAACACTATGGCTCTGCGACTCTGGGTTTGCTGCTGCTGTGGTCTGCAATGTATGGTTTTACTTGGGGTAAGTCGTCACTTTTTCCCGACACGTCATATGCTCACATGATGTTTTATCTTAGTCGGACAACCTTTCACATACCCCAGCGAGATCTTCCCGGCAAGATCTAGAGCGAAGGGAAGTTCATTCGGGATCATCGGCTTCGCGAGCGGCTCGTTTCTGTGCAATATGATTAGCACGTATATGTTTGCGTCAATTGGCTATCGTGCGTTGTTCATGATTGCGGGATTGAGTTTCTTCGTGTCGCTTGTCATGTTCTTCTTCATGAAGGAGACGGCGAATAAGACGTTGGAGGAGATTGATCTGCTGTTTGACTGACGGAGTGCGTCAACACGCTGGGGAATGGTAATGCATAGCTTTTTGCCTATCCACTTGATGTCGGAGGGCGACTACTACGTCTCGTTGACGCCGGAGGGATGTACCGCATCCTCCGTCAGTCGCTCAGATCATGCAAAATAATATACAGAACGCCCAAAATGAGTCAAAGTGTCCCATTCCACCGTTCCATCGCCCCTTCTATGTCTTCTCACTAATCCACAGTCCGGATGGTCTTGAATGTAGTTGAGTCGTAGGTGGTGGAGTGAGGAGGCTCTGAGACCTGGATGGGGTCCGTGATGACGCCAACGGTGCTCTTGGTGTGCTTGGTAGTGTGGTCCGTACTATGGGCTTTAGTAGTCTCATGGCAATGAGAAGAAGCCGTGCCGTGTCCACCATCTTGTGGAAAGACGCCAGAGCCGCTTGGTTGCAAAGTCGGGAACGGCGCCTCGGAGTGATGCAGGTGAGTAGATGTTCGTGGTGTGACTTCTGCTGGCGGTTCATCGACTGAGACAGATGAGATTGAATCTGGCGACTGTGGGACACCGCGAGAAGTTGATGGACTCAGTGTTGACACCGCCGCTGATGAAGTGTCGCACTGGTATTGGCCTTGAGAATTATGTCAGTGATCTCGTTTCGATCATGCGGGACCAGGGACCTTACCATCAGGAATCTGCGTGCCGATCCCGCCAGTGGGTGGCGGCTGTGCGACCGGACCTAGGTCTCATAGTCAGCTTTCAAGACTCAATGATCTTTGAAGGACATTGTGTGACTTACTCTGCGACATCGCAGTGGTAGGATCATCAGTCTCTGGCTTAGGGGTCACTGAAGAAGTGGCACTCGTGCTTGACACCGGTGTAGACTCCTCTGAAGAGTGTGGTGTGTGATTCGGGGCCCTCGTCGATGTCTCGAACGTGGTCGCATTCGTCATGATCGGTCCAGGACCTTGCGGCACAGCCGTCTCCGTGAGGGCATTGGAGACGCGGGAAGATGGAGAGGTCATCGAGCTGTGCGAAGTCGTGGCCACCTCAGCAGAAGGCGATACAGACTTCTCTGAAGTAGAGGGAGTCAGGCTGGAACCCAAAGGCTGACTAGTCAAAGATGATGATACGGAGGTTGAAGTAATCGCCATGCTTGAAGAAGAGAACGATTGAGTCGAGGTCGACAATGGAGTTGGCTTGACCGTTGTCGACTTAGAAGATAGGGAAGACTTGATCGGGAGTGGAGTTGACTCGGCTGGGGCTGGGATAGAAGTGGAGACAGTCGACGTCTCACTCGTGGCTTGTGGAGTAGACGATTGAGTCATAGGGGTAGTCGAGGGTGGTAACGGAGCTGGAGCGGTTGCTCCGATTCCCGCAGAAGATCCGTAGACAGTTACCGTATGCATTGAAGTCGACAGACTCCCGTTACCGAAGGTCATGGTGACTGGAACGACCGACGGAGGACCATTGATCCAGGTTGTGTTCCAAGTCTGCTCCGTCACGAGCGAACAGACTGGAGATGCTGTACCGCCCACGGTTGTGAACTGGGTGCAGCCGGGTACATTGGACAGCGTGGTAGACGCGGGCTCTTGAGCTTTGACAAGGACGCGCGCAAATCCCGCCAGAAGAAGCGGTGCGTATGCTAGGCGAGCCATAGTGTATGTGCCCGCGACTTAGTTGAACGAAACGTGTTGCTTGAGAAACTGCTTGGTTGTAGTCGACGGATGCTGTTGTTGATGCAAAGAAGGATGATGTTCGAAAAAAGGTTTGGTATCAAAAAGCCGCGGGTGTAAGTAGCGTCGCGGATAGTGCTCTGGACCCTGAATTGCATGTGAAGACCGCGAGTGCACTTCAGATGAAATCCCCGGGGCGGCTTTCACATGCAACTCAGTCTTTCCGCGTGCGGCCTCAACAGGATGAGGGGAGGCTGGATGATCGGTGGTCTTGCTGTCTTGTGCTAGCAGATGAGTCTCGGACGAAGCGACAAGTTGTTATTGGATGCTGCGGAGGCCTTGCGGACGGTTTCAGCGCCACCTAAGAGGCGTGGTTGGAGTAGTGGTCAGAGTGAGCTGCAGTGCGTATAACGGCGTGGCCAAAGTAGGTCGTTGAAGTGGTGTGGGCCGGGGAAGGATGTTAAGGACTCAGAGACCAGGTCAAGTAAGTCTAAGTAGAACCGCAGTTGCTGTAATCATGCGTCAAGTCAAGCAAACATTTGCATATGAAAGAGCATCAACAGGGTCTCCCGATAAACAGATGTCCACAGGAGAACCGGAGCTCCATCTTGTGATTCTCTCCGAGGAGAACAGTAGCATCTTCTCTACAGTGTTAGCATCTACACCTCGGAAACTCCACTTCAGCTGAAACGCCTTCCGCTGGCTCGCATCTAGAATGCCCTAATGCTCTTGTGCGGATTCAGACCAATATTGCGGCAGGCGTATTAAACTCCGGTGCTGGTGCTCCTACGTTGTCTTTGTGCTAACATCAAGGCGCTCCATGAAGTACGGTAGCGAGAACCAACATGGCGAGTCTTGCAAAGACAGGTGTTTGTCCTCAAGACTCCCGATCGGACAACCTCTTCTTGCTTTCGATGCCCGGTGTAGCTCCCTGTTACGAAAATAAATACACACTACGCCAAATCAGGTCTTCAAGGTCTTGCTATGATCTCTTACCGGGCGGTTTCTGGCTGTCTGGAGCGTTGACACCGAGTTGGGACAAGACGTATTGTTGATGCTAATGCACGCGCTGGCAGTAGTCGAGGGACAGATCGATCATCGGTGGTAATATCTCAAGGCTTGCTCTGCCAACTTGAGCGCAAATACAGGTTTGAAGCGGATGCTAACGGTGTTGAAAACATTGTATGCGTGAGCTGCAGTTCAGGAGGTGAGGTTGCAATCTCCGGATCGGCTAACCGGCTGAGACCAGAGCCTTGGCATGATGAGTATCCGACTCAATATCCGTACTTCAGATCCTTCGCCTGCAACGTCACACTCCTTCACTTACAATTACGATTTGAGCAAGTAACAGCTGGAAGAGGCCACGTATGTATGACTGAGGTCATCTTCAGAAGGATTTGAAAAGGCCTCTTTCATTCTGTGCTTCCATTTCAGTTCTCCACGACTCTTTTTCAACCGACATCAACCTTCAAGATGGCAACAGGACAGAAGAAGCTCCGCGTAGGCATCGTTGGCGCCGGCAGCGTTGCTCAAGTCATTCACTTGCCAACCCTTTCTATGCTGAGCCATCTCTATGTTACCACTGCCATCTGCGATATCTCCAAGAAGGTAGGAACGTCCCTGACGCAGCCAGAGGCGCTTCGAAGCTAAGTACGTATGTTCGAATCAACAGAACGTGGAACACTGTGCTGCCAAGTTCCATATACCTCTCGCAACCACAGATCCCAATGCCATCTTCCAGAGCCCGGACGTTGACGTCGTCTTCGTCTTGACCTCGGACGAGTTCCATGAGCCTTACGCGATCTCCGCTTTGGAAGCCGGAAAGCATGTCATGCTGGAGAAGCCAATGACACTGTCTCTCCCATCCGCAGAGAGAATCATTGCGGCCGAGGCCAAAGCCAATGGACCAAAGGTCTTTGTTGGATACATGAGACGCTACGCCAAATCCTTCACGCAGACCTTCCTCCGCGAAGTCTCCACGATGGGGCGAATCATGTACGCGAGGGTTCGAGACTTCTCAGGGCCAAATGACAAGTTCGTCGGCGAATCTGGCACTTTTCAAAATCTGAACACAGACTTTCCACCGGGTGCAGGAGAAGAGCGAGACAGAAGATACGATGCGCTCTTCAAGGAGGCGTTCCCAGGCCAGCCCATTACCAAGGAGAGGATCGACTACTGCTTTTACATGGGAAGGCTGGGTTCCCATGACATCTCCCTCATGCGAGAAGTGCTCGGCTTCCCGGAAAGCGTTGCCGGGGTCAGTGTGAACGAGCCGTTCTACTCCGCCATTTTTAATTACCGAAACAAGACTGGTGAGCCGTATGCTGTGACCTACGAATCTGGTATCGACGGTGTACCGGACTTCGATGCACACCTGGCGATCTATGGCGAGAGGAAGAGAGTGATGATCAAGTACGACTCACCATTCGTCAAGGGTCTGCCGATCAAGGTGACAGTCCAAGAGCTCAACGAGCACAATGAGATGGAGAGCAGAGAAATGCTTGGAAGTTATGAGGATGCGTATACTGCTGAGCTACAAGAGCTCTTCGAATGCGTCGTCAATGGCAAGCAGATCAAGACCACAACTCAGGATGCGATGCAGGACATCAAGCTGTATGATCTAATGTTCAAGCAATGGGATGAGCAGACGAGAAAGCAAGGACGGAAGTAGATGACAATGGATTTTTCTACGATCTATGACTGGCTATGCTGGGTACTATGGAACAGATGAGCAAAAAGAGATACAGTCCCGCTACGAGTCGAACGTAGTCTTCTGGGTTGCGGCATGAGGCTACCAGCAATGTGTTTGGTTGGGAAGAGGGGAAGCCCAGGCAGACACCGAATCGATGTAGAACCCAACAATTCCCAAAGAGACTGACGACTGGCAGGCTCTGCCTCACTAGCCCAAGCGTGCTTACCGTGACACCACGGGACTTTGCTCATAGCAGCTGGTGGACTTTGTGGCAAGAAGTAAGCTGCTCCCAGAAGACAAACGGTAAGTGCTGCAGGTGTCCTCCGCGGCATCCTGCAAGTTGCCGAGTGGACATCAATCTTGTGGCACTCATACCCATGGTACCATCACGACGGAGCATTTGATCTTCAAGCAGGCATAATGAGCAACTGCCGACAAGGATCAATGCGTACAAGGTCCAACTCATCTTATTAAATCTACGATCTATGGGAAAGCCTTTCAGCGTCCACTGATCAGTCTTCCAACCCTCCTCCGTACAGTATGAAAATGAAGAATCCCAATGCTGTATCAAAATATCCCTCCCAGATCGAGCACGCACATCGATGATCAGCGGAGAAAAACATCGAGCGGGAAGTAGTCGCCGGCACCAGGGTGCTCTCACTTGGTCACACGAGGAGTTTGAGAGGCGGTAGAAGAGTGGTCCTTCTATCTACCCTTCAGTGTGCGACGGGTAGTCGCTCCCTTCTAGATCCGCCTACAGATCAAAACGCTTCACCACTTTCTCCGCGTCCGCCTTAGTGAGGCCCATACGAAGCTCGCCCTCAACCCTCTCCGACTTTCCTTGGCTGCAATCCTTCTCTTGCTCCCTCTTCCATTGCACAAAGAAAGTCTCCCATTTCTGCAAAGTCACTTCTTCCAGCGCAGTCTCCGCTTTGAGAACCCTGTCCTTCTTATTCGGCACCCAAGCCGAAGCAAGAACTGGCCAGACGTGGAAGCTGCAGTAGGTCAGAAATGCCTTGGCTTTCTTGATGCCCAGTGGCTTCAGACTCTCGTTAACAAGCAAAATGTCCGAGGAGCTTCCTTCTTTGAGAGCCTTGGAGCCACTGCCAAAGTCCGTGTCGGATGGGTCGAGGCAAAGGTGGACGGCCGCGAAGGCATCGTTCTTGATGGTGGCATCGAGGCCTTTTCGCTTCTTAGGTGCCTTCGACTGCGATGGGCTGATGAGCTGCCAGGTCTGCAATGGGGCTTCTATGCGCTAGTAGCGAAGTCAGCTTGGGTATCGAACTGCAATGAAAGGTCTGTTGAGCCATACCTTCGAGATCTCCGAGAGCTTGCATTCACCGTGAAGTATCGGGTGAAGCGCGGGGATCCTGACAGAGTGCAACTTTGGAAGATCACCATCTCGCTGCTTCGAATCTATCCGAACACCCTTCACGGGATCCCTAAACTGCAATGGGTGCGCTGATTCCAGCTCGCTGTTCTTCATCAACATTGCGATGAGTGCGCTGTAAGTCGTGGCGTCGATGTCTTTGATCGGACTCTTATAAGCTCTCGATCGAGCAACGGCGAGAAAGGTGCCTCTTGGGTGGTTCGTAACTCTCCCATTTGTTGCTGCAAGAATGGCGGCATTGGCTGTGCCTTGCTGTGAAGACTCGTTGCGATACCACCTCACTTCGCCAGGGATAGAGCGAAGTGTAATGGCGTTGCCTTTCTCAGCTGTAAATGGAGAATTGAATCCGATGTTCCATCTCTTCTCATCGATGATCTCGACTCCATCTCTGTTAACTTCGATGGGCAACCATGTGAGTTCTGGAGTACTGCTGTTAAGTCTGAACAGGACCGCACGCCAATGCTTTGGCGTAGGCGGATCCTGGTGCGATGCAAAGCCGTCGCAGACGACTCGATGAAATTGTAAGTCTGCTTGCTGACATTCTGGGCTGCAACATAGTGCGATGTTGCATTCCTCGCATGGAATGTCTGCAATGTTTGTGCATGATGGACAGGGAGGATTTGGCTCCGCTGCCAGGGCTGCCATGATGAATCTGTAATGAAGTGTTCGATGATCAAATAAATGAAGAAGTCCAGAGAGGTGGTGTATGTTGATATAAGGTTGGGTATGTCGTAGTCCGGAAGTCGCGCTTTGGTGCGAAGCAGAAATTGAGTGCGCGACATCTTTCACATGCAGGCGCACTGACCGTTGGAGCAAACGCTGCTTGCAGTGACGCAATGAGTCAACGGTTGAACACACGCGCGGCTTTTTGAGCTTCGCCCTTCTTCGACACAATCTCGAGATCCAATCTGCGCCACCACCTTACCGGCGCAAAATGGCAGACACCACGCCGCCTGCATCTTGCTCGTGCTGCAAGAATGTTGGCACCATGACATGCGCAGGCTGCCACGACATTCGCTACTGCAGCAAAGAATGCCAGTAGAGCGACTGGAAGTTCCACAAGCACATCTGCAAAGCTACCGATACCGCCGAGCGCCCATCCAACCGCCACCGCCGAGTCATTTACTTTCCAGCCGATGGTAACAAGCCCGAGTTCCGCTGGGCGGAAATCGAGCAGCACTATGGCTTTCAATCGCCTGACACCAACGAGCTGATGGGCAAAGAGAACTTCAAGACCAATAAGCTGTGGATCCCGATGAGTCTGCGCAACCAGCAGCCCCTGAAGAATCACATTGGCTTGATCTGGGATGCCGAGCGCAACAGCGAGAAGTATCCACCACAGCGAGCGGTTGCCACCGCGACCGCCAACAAATCCAACGGCTTCCTTCGTGGTCCTCTGATGGCGTTCACGGGGATCGTGGGCTCGCCGGAGCCCGATATTGTCCGAATTCTCGACTTCGACCGAACGCAGTACAGCGCCCTTGTTGCTTTCCTTTGCTCGTATGACGGAAGTGGCACCTCGGCGATGTGGTCGAAGTACCATGAAATGCAGGCAAAAAAGATCGCTGCCGTCCAGATCTTTGGAGAAGGTAATTGTGTAGGAGGTCTGCCGGCATATGAGAGAGCTGAGGTGACGGACGAGCACCCAATCTGGTTTGGAATGATTGGGGAGTTCGCTGGTGCGATGGCTGCGTACTATGGCCACAAAGACATCGGCGTCACATCACCGATTTCAGAGGTAAGGCTAGTGACTGAAGATCGCTGAGACGCTCCAACTGACCATGGTTAAACAGCGCATCGGTGTAGAATTCCACCTCTTCAAGCTGCCAATCGAAGGTTTGAGCATGCCCGATCGAACCAACATCAAAGCGACGGCAATGATGTTAAACATCGACTTCGATTCGCCGGAGTTCGGGACCACGCCACCAGCTTGGCGCGATGGTCAAATCGGAGATTTTCTCATCGCCCAAGGCCAGTACAAAAGCATCAGTCCCGAGACGGCCAAGATGTTCGCCACCTACTGTCGATACCACGTTCTGCCCGTCACCAGCTACTTCAAGAAACTTCGCGAGCAGACAGCATTCTCAGACTTCGAGGGGTTTGCAGCCAGGAGGATGATACTGCGCGAGATCACGCCTGAGAGCTGGGCAGCTTATCAGTCCCAATGGCTCTTGGTCCCATCGGGAGCCGAAGGTGGTGCAATGCCTGACAAAGTCTGTGGTGTCCCTCGGATGGGCATGAGCAGTGACGACGAGGCTGGCATCATGAAGAGGATGGAGTATCAGTTTCGCGGTACCTGCGCAGGTCTGGCAAAGTAAGAACGTGTGGAAGATATGCTCAATTCGGACAATCTCACAGTGGTGGCATCGAGCCGCCTAGGAGATTGCAACGGGCAAGGGCATGAGAGTTGGCATGATCTTCACAGGCGAAAGCGTCCGATGGTCTTATGCGTACGAGTTCGATGCAGGAATTGTGTGCTGTGCACTTCACAAGAGTCCTAGGCCTTGCTCAGTAGATTGCACAATAGACGGTTGCAATAACAGGCCGTATGTGAGCCTCACCGGAAACCGTGCCATATTTCGATTGTAAAGTCCCCTTTGACCGCGTACGGCACTTGAGGCTCATCGTGACGAATAATGGTCATGAGTAGCAACTATGCACGATACTACTATGTTGGTTCGGTGGGTAGAGATGTCGTTGTGAAAGTAGAGATGGTCTTTCCATCACGACTGGCAAGTTTTAGCCGGCCTTGGCGCTTACCCTCGGGCGCATCCGTCGGCGGAAGTTTTACGCGAGCGCCTCCAAAATTTCCCAGTCCCAAAGTCCAAACTCCGACTACTTCACCTCCAACTCCCTCACTTCCACCCCAACCTCCCACCTCACCGCCGACTCACCACCGCCCACGATGGCCTCCGACGAGATCGTTTGGAACATAATCAACCAACAATTCTGCTCCTTTAAGCTCAAACTCCCTGGCAACCAAGGCAAAACCCAAAAATCCACCAAATCGACTTTCTGTCGCAACGAGCACAACGTCACAGGCCTCTGCAATCGACAATCATGTCCGCTCGCCAACTCCCGCTATGCGACCATACGCGCCGATCCGACCAACCAAAGACTCTACCTGTACATCAAGACTGTCGAACGCGCACATCTCCCATCAAAATGGTGGGAGAAGATTCGGTTGTCGAGTAATTATACAAAGGCGCTGGAGCAGGTGGATGAGAGGTTGATCTACTGGCCGAAGTTTCTTCTGCATAAATGCAAACAACGCCTTACACGCCTGACACAAGTGCGCGTACGAGCGCAGAAATTGGCAAAGGAGGAAGAGAGACTAGGCGAGAAGATGGTTTCAAAGCTTGCACCCAAAGTCAGGAGAAGAGAAGAGAACCGCGAGAGGAAAGCAGAAGCAGCAGCCAAGATCGAGCGAGCGATCGAAAGAGAACTGGTGGAGAGACTACGGTCAGGAGCCTACGGAGACCGACCGCTCAACGTAGAAGAGGGAGTTTGGAAGAAGGTCATGAGAGGGCTGGAGAGGAGTCAAGAAGGAATTCGAGACGAAGATCTTGACGAAGGCATCGAAGAGGAAGAAGAGGGCGAAGAGAATGAATACGAGCGAGAAATGGAGAATGGCGATGCAGACGTCGAATACGTCTCCGACATGGAAGAATCCGACAACGAAGACGACATGGAAGATTTCGACGACTGGCTAGGCGGAGAGTCAGCAGATGGAGCATCCGGCTCAGACGACGACGAGGACGAAGAAGCGAGCGGGTCAGATGCAGATGAGGATGAGGAAGACAATGCGGAGACAGCAGCGCTGAAGAAGAAGCTGGACTCATTGAAGCGGAAACGGACAGACGGACCTCCGCAGAAAGCGAGGAAGAAGAGTGCGAAGGAAAAGGGACCGAAGACGAACATCGAGTACGAGTATGTGCCGGAGCCGGCTCAGAGGGAGATGTTGCTCGCCAAGTGAGAGGGTGGTTGGTGACAGAAGACCTCATACAAGAAGTCTCAAAATGGCGAGACTTTGCGTGCTCCCAGCACAGATGGCTACGATGTCGCGACCAGTCGACCACGGAGAGTTATCGACACCTCGCATCTGACCCGGCCACAAGCATCCATTTCAATGCTCCTTGGCTTCGCAGTGAGACCTACGCACGCAGGAAGGACCATGACCCACGACCCACAGCCGCATTCAGAGCCAGATGATGGCTTCCTCTCGGCCGCGGCCGGCACCATGGCGTTCAGCTGGAGCCTTTGTCGGCGGCAAGGGGAGTAGAACGCGTGCAAAGCAAAGCTGGTCGCGTATATCTTGATGGTGGACTCAGGAGAAGAGGAAGAGACTGTACAGATACTTATGTATGGTATGGTATAATGAAGCATATCGATCATGGCATTGCGTCGTCATGTTACCCAATCCAACCCATAGCTTCGCCTTTTCCTTTTCAAAGCTCCTTCATAAATTCCGCCAATGTCACAGGCTTCCTCACCGCATTCGAATACCCCTCATGAAATGCGACCCAAACACTCGGTCCATACTTCGCTTTCGCCTCCTTTCCTTTCCTCCCCGCAGCAATGTCCTCTGCAGACAGTACAACAGGCCGGCCGAAGAAATCTCTCGCGACTTTCTTGACGGGACCGCCAACTTCTGTATCACCGGCAGGTCGTTTGCCAGTTATAGCTGCTGATTTTGCTGTAGACGTAGGATTCGCAAGTCCAAACCTCGCCATCCTCGCCTCTTCCGCAAGCCTCGCTTCCTCTTTCTTCCACTCCTGTTCGAGGACTTGTCGAACCGCGTAGCGAGTCGATTTACCTCCGGATTCGCCAAAGCCCTTCCCACCCGTCTCGTAATTGCACAGCGTATCGAGAGGAGGTTCCATCCGGTACACCCATTGTTGCGCTCCGAAGCTGGTCGCACCTTCATCTTGTACTCTGACACGATCGAAGCGTACACCGCTCGCACCCATTGCGTTGACGGCACGTTGGACGAGAGTTTGTTCGGAGGCTTTGCGAACGGATGCTGTACCTTTCTCTTTTCCTGAGCCGCCGACGACAATGGGGTTGACGTTGGGTGAGAGCATGCGAAGGAGGTACGGTTGGAGGTCCGTGGCTAATGACGAGGGGGAGTTAAAAGCTTGTCTGAGCGGAAGGGAGAGACTCGCTTGCAGGGTCTGGATATGTGCTGTGTTGACTTTCTCGGCTTCGTGTGCAGCCCAAGACGCGCCTGGGCCGGAGAATGGGTGCGATGGGGTATTGGAGTCGGGATCTTCGGTTGGAGCAGCAGCAAGGTACTGTGCTCGCGTGGGTGAGGCGAAGAGATGGTGGAACCCTAAGATTGAGGTGGAGAGGTAAGGAGCGAGCTCCCATCCCGAGCTGCTGAAAACGGCGCCGGAGAGACGGTCGTGGAAATGCAGCCACTCATACGCGGCGTCGGGTTTGGAGAGCATGGTGTCGTCTTGAAAGGGATGTTCGGGATAGCTTGAGAAGCAGTCTGTCATGATACGGTCGGTGTCGCCGTGAGTGTCCACGAGCTCGCGCAGACGGGTGGTAGCTGTTCTTCTCTGGCCCTCGGCGACACCTTTGACGCCATCGCTACCACCTTGTTGTAGAGGGGTTGCGAAGACGGATTGTTTGGGGAAGCCGGCGCCTTCCTGGAAGACTCGATCGACAATGTCTTTTGGACCGCCTCGTCCAAGACCCCGAGCTCCTCCTCCGCCGTGGGTCAGGTCTTGCAGGATGTTGTCTTCAACCCATTTGCGGGTCAGTCGAGTGTTAGCATCCCCCGTGGCTCGCAGCTTGCCCGCCACCCATTCACCGACCACCATGATGCCTCGCATATCGCCCTCGCCGCCGCCAGTGCCCTTTTCCTCCTTGCGGTTGCTAACTCCCCAGGTTGCTTCACAAAGTCTCCGGACGCCATCGCTGTCGCAGGGAACACATTCTTTCTCGAAGACTGTCTGCAATCGGGACACGAGACTCTGTACGGGTGGCTTCCTCATGTGTATGACTTCGGCGATTGAGCTTTGTCGTAGTGGTCGTAGTGAAGGATGGTAGATGTCGTTGCAGACCAGAATCAAAGGCCGCAATAGTCGAAATCGATCTCCCTTCCGTTTCTTCGCAGGTGCTTGTGCCATTGTCCCAAGAGCACTCGAATTCTTCTGATCCAGCATGATAAGATCGATCAATGCCTTGACGAAGCCACCTTCTCCACCTCCACCGCTTCCACTTACAACTCCGTCCACTTCATCCACGATCACGCACACAGGCTTCGCTGCCCTTTTCGTCTTCCCATTCTCAGTCTTATTATCCACACCCTTAACATTCTCCGTCCCAACCATATCCCTAATCCTCCCCTTCACCACATTCGCACTCCTCTCATCACTCGCATTGATTTCCTGCACCTCATACCCCGCTTGCTTCGCGCAAACATGCGCCAGCGTAGTCTTTCCCAAACCGGGTGGACCAGTCAACATCAAAATCTTGCGATGCGGTTTCTCTTCAAACGGATCATCGCCCTTCCGCTTCGGCTTCGGACGATATGATCCAGGAAAGACGATCTGGTCCCATCTCTTCATCCAATGCATCACGGCTCGATGTGTGCGTTCATCTCCAATCAGGTCTGTGAATTTGCGGGCGCGATATTTTTCTGTCCAGAGGAGGTTGCTCTTTTTGCTGGCAGTTGTCGCGGGCTCAGAAGGCGGAGTAGGGAGGTTGACTTCGCGTGCCTCTTTGGGTATGCTCTCCTCCGCCGCAGCATCTTCGAGCAGTCGATGAATGTCAATGCCATAGTAGACCTTCTGCGCCTTGGCGGGACGCGTCGCCTGGCCGAGAGTGCTCTTTCCGAAGTCGAGACTGGCGAGCTTGCGTTTGTGCGGAGATGGCGTCAAGGGCGGACTGGAAGCCATGTTGGATATTTGTATTGGTGACGACGTGTGTGGCTCGCGAGGTTCGCTGGGAAAGAGGTCGGATGTCTTCCAGATGCGGTGTCTGAGGACTTTCTTGTCGCGTCGCGTGTCGTGTTCGAGATCGTTCAATGCTTCCAAGTCGTCTGAGTATGTGGTCGGAAGAGTGTCATGCGTTTCAGAGGCGTATATCTCAGCAAGCTCATCGGATGTTGGCTCGAGTGGTGGACTTGACGGGAGCATTGCTGGTGGACATTGCCATTCACCTAGATTGATGTGAAGTGCGGGTGGAGCTCGGGAGACGCGTTGTGATCTAGCGCGTTTTCTGTGAAGTGCCTGAGGCATGAACTTTGAGCTTGCAGCGGTAAAGAAACAGAGACAGTTGTGAGGGTCACGACGTAGCTGTGTCCGCTGCCCAGACCAGAGTGAGTCAGGCTATACCTGGAAGGCATTGACCGCGAAATGCTTATTCACTTTGCTGGACTGTCTGCAAAGGAGCCTCCGACCCAGCTGCGTGCCGTGAGAAGTGTGGATCGAATGGACCATAGACTCTTGGGGCGTGGACAAGTAAGTAGGGTATGCTCCGATCTTGGACAAGTTTTGGATTGATTCTGATGTGGAGGTAAATGAGCTCGTGGACAAAGCTTGCAATTTGTGGCGATATCAAACTATTACACTCGCAACGCCTGCGAAACCGAAGAAATAGACTTTCTCTGAAGGAAATTCGTTGCTTGTTGGCCAGCATTCCTCCTCATTATTTCACCATGGGCGCTCCATTTCGCATCATCTCAAGCTTCGAGGACGCCGGCTTGACATTGGACTCAAACTTCGGTGCCAATTCAATCTTCTTGCCTCGCTCCTCCTTGGAAAGCGGCTTCTCGTCAAGAGGATCGTTCAAGTGCAGCCTCTCTCGTGTCGAGTAAGAATGGATGCCCGCAGGCCCGTCCGCCTCCGTGATGAATTCCTTACGGCGCGTGTCAACCAGCAGACGAATCAGATCTGGGCGCATGTAGCTCATCCCGCCGTAGTCGTGGACGGCCTTGGGAATGTGGCACTCGTTCAGGTCGATCTGAGTTTGCCAGAAGAATTAGGTCATGTTCGACGCATCAGGTGTAAAGAATGGAATGGGGAACAGCTTACATCCACCGTCAGCAGGCCAACAAAATCTTTGTCTGCACTGGCCACGCAGCTCCCGTCTGGTTTGAAGATGCGCGTCCAGTGGTTGTAGTGACCTGGGTCCTTCTCCGGCTCTGTTCCTGGCGGTGTACACTTCTTGATACCTTCCACGCTGATACGCTGAAATGGGGCCAGGACCCACGCATTCGTCTCGATGGCATATGCTGGCGTGATCAAATCGGCCCATTGCTCTCCCGTGTTGGTCGCAGTATCTGGAAACTGCCGCGTGCATTCGCCTGGGGCAAGGGGCCAGGCGGCGATGTGAATTTGCTCGCCACAGGACACATTCAAACATTTCATAAATGGATTCATATTCTCCCAGCAGTTCAGCTGGCCCAGCCGACCAATGTCCGTCTGGGTGACTGACATGAAAGTGTCGCCAGACCCATCACCGTAGATGAGCTTCTCAACGTGGCTTGGCTTGATCTTGCGTCGATGATTGAGGACCTCTCCGTTCGGTCCAATCAGCACTTGTGCGAGGAAGCAGGTTGCATAGTCGATCTCTGAGAAGCCCATGGAGACGTAACTGGCGCTGGGTCAGAAGATGGCTCTCATGACCTGGAAAGGAGTACCGAGACTCACATTCGATTGTCTCGCGCCGCTCTACGGATACGCTTCATCTCTTCCGAATCAACCTCCAAGCTGTTCTCGCGATACGCCTTGATCATCGGAAGAGACTCCAGGTAGTTGACCTGCTATGATGATGAGCAACAGAGCATGATGAGTGGCCGCCTGCAAGCAAGATTTGCCTACCTTCCAGAGCCAGTATGGGTACCCGGGAATCCCTACATGATACGTCAAGGCTATGCCATTAATGTCCCATTTCTTGCAAAGCACACTCACAAACTTCCGGGAACGCCACCAGCTTGCAACCAGCCCTGCCGGCTTCATTGATGTAGTGCACAGTCTTCTGCACACACAATTCCAAGTCGAACCACTGGCAGAATCCGTCAAAAGTCAATGATGCTCTCTTCACGGGATTTGGGTCGACCAACACCTGGCTCCGCTTGCACCTATGATGACCAGGTCAGTCAGTCTATATCATCGGGCCGAGAACACGTGGGCCGAGAGGGGAAGGGCAACATACAGCTGCAGCCTTGTATTTCTGGATAGGGGCAGGCATTGTTGCGGATGATTGTCCTCGATGATGAGACCAGCTTTGCAAACACAGGGAGACTGCTGTCGTGAACCAAGAGAAGTTCGCAATGCTTGAGAGATTCAACATGCTGGTGTGGTGCTCGCACGACCATATAAGTATCCATCCTCTTCGTCAAACGATAGAATGCCATATCGCATCGATGGATGAACGTTCCGGTACGTGCAGGTGCCATGGCAGCATGTCGTATGGATGTATGAAATCCTGATAAGGAGCGATTGGTATTCGCATGCTGATGATTGCAATTCCAGCCCATCAGTGGCCCCTTCCCCTCTTACCGCATTACACTGATAGGGATTTTCCGGCTTTTCACATGCCTACTATGAGCTTCCCAGGCGAGAACATACCTGTGAATACTAGGAAAGGTCATTCCCGCTTTGAGCTCAAGTAAGCTCTGAGCAGACGACCGATTTCCATATTCAATCAACTGCCTTGCCACAGCTTTCGTTACCGTACCGATAGCTGGTTTGAATGTAATTTGTTGAAGATTGTCGGATGTTCGCTTGTCCGGTAAGCGCAGCGTATGTACAAGTAGACGTCCATTGCCAAAGCTTTATCTTTCCGAACTTATTACACCTCGCGCAGGGCTGCCTCCACGACCACTCCAGTCACTGTGTTCCATTATACGAGCATAGTGATGCGATAAGGCTGGATCAGGAGGAGAAGAAGGATCTTCTACCTGTGCCTGGATCTGAATATTGGCAATGGATCGAATTCGTCTCCTGACCCAAACCAGGTACGCGAGGTCGAGACGGTCGATCTTATTTGTAGGTATTTGTTGAGGGCAGTCTCAATCAGTCCGAGCTCCACAGCACATGAAAACATCAGAACCAAAGTTTCCACATGCATTCGCGCCGGGAAACGGAGTCAATGCTCTTCAACTCAACTTTGACTCCCATTGGCCATGCCATTGACTCCAGAACATTGACATTCCAAGAATAGCGGGGTCAGATTTGGCTGAGTGTTGCAATACATGGACCTCGACTACACTCGTCTTCCAGCCCTGCTCTTTGCCATTCATCAGGCCGTGGCTCTTTCAATGTCATCGCAGGCATTGCGGCCAAAGATTCCAGCACACGGTGGTGATGAAGCGGCCCTGTAGGCGTGTGTTCAAGGAGGTGTCCTTCGTGCGGGAGGTATTCGTCGAAACGCGCGATAGACTGCTGTCCAACCGCATCGCAGTCATTCCACGAGGTAGTCTCAGTTCGTGGCTGGTGCCTCTTGATCTCGGGAGGCGTCAAGGGAAGAGCAGATAGTGATTTGATCTCTCCACGAAAGACACCATCGGAGAATTGCCAAGCCAATTCTTCGCACTCGCTAGCGCCGATCCTAGCGTATGCACCCCTGCATCGGCTTCGATCGGATCTCGGCATGAACGGCTGTTTCTATCGTGAGGCTACCTCAACTCACAAAATGGTGAAGAAGCAGAGAATGGTATTCTGAGGGTCAATCTGCCCAGATGGAGTTAGTCAGGCTATACCTGAGAGGCATTGAACGCGTGGGGGCAGCCCTAATCGCTGCTCAACTGCTAACAGACTCGACAATCAAAAGAAGTGAGCGGTGCTCCCAAGCCTCCCACGCACAAGGCCAAAAATACGATTACATAAGCAAGCTGGCATCATGTATTTTGCAAAATGCAGAACCAGCACATACAGCCACAGGCAGATGAAAACACGAAAACCCGTCCGCTCTTTCAGGTTAAGCATCTGACCGCGAGATTAGCACTATAGTGCGTGAGCATATGGGAATCCCTTGTGCTGTATGTTTTTGTCTTTTCTTTTGCACCTGATCAGCATTGCCAGTCGATTTCACTGACTTGGGCCTGAGGTGAGGCATTTTTATTTTGCTGTGTACTGTGTTCAGGAACCAAGTTTGTGCACTGCATGTGAATCACCCGGAGCTGAAGCTAATGACAAACGCCCACGGACCTCCTCCACTTCACGAAAGCTTTCGGACAGCTCGCCCGCAACACAGCTGTCCAGAGTTTGAGGCCTCATACGCAGTCAGACTGACGCTTGAGCCTGAGTCAGCCGAGAGGTTGGATCAGTCCAAACAAATTGGAAGTCTTTATACACTCAAGGCACACAAACCCGCAGGCGGCCAAAGATGGTCCAGGGAAATCTTGAGATGGACGGGCAGGCACGCGAAAGTGTGTTTGCCAAAGACCATCCTTCGAGGGCAAGAACCATCTACTTGACACCGTCATGCTCTCTGGCGCAGCATTCACTCATCTCGGCACTCTAAACAATCCACGCGCGCGATTTGAACATGGCCGCCACGAATCTCTACGCATACCCTGTCGAAGCGAAGGCATTCGCAAGCTCAGCTCTCCAGCAGGTGGGCTTACCATCCGAACATGCCTCAACAATGGCCACTTGCCTCGTGCAAGCAGACCTGCGAGGCGTAGGCTCACATGGCCTGGCCCGTCTTCAGCAATACATATCAAGGGCGAGGAGCGGACTTGTGAATACGAAGCCCGATATCAAGACCCGTGAGGCTACGCCGATGGTGCTTCAAGTGGATGGCGACAATGGGTTCGGTTTTGTCGTTGCGACTGCTGCAATGAACAACGCTATCGATCGAGCCGAGACATACGGCATCTCCATTGTGACAGTCAAGCACTCGAACCACTTCGGTATGGCAGCGTCTTACATCCTACAAGCCGTCAACGCTGGAATGATGGCATTCGCTTTCTCAAACTCTTCCAAGAACATGCCAGCCTTTGGAAGCAAAGAACCATTGTTCGGAACCTCTCCATTTGCTGCAGGAGCACCATCCCAGAATGAGATCCCCTTCATCCTCGATATGGCGCCATCAGTTGTCGCCAAAGGCAAGATCAGAGCTGCAGTGGTCAAAGGGACTTCGATTCCAGAAGGTTGGGCTGTCGACCAGAACGGCCAACCAACCACAGATCCTGTCGAAGCAGTGAAAGGCATGGTGGTTCCCATTGGCGGGCCAAAAGGATCAGGCATCGCGATGCTCATGGACATCATGGCTGGCGTACTCTCTGGCTCGGCATTCGGCGGAGAAGTAGGTGATCAATACAGGGATCAACGACCGCAGAACGTCGGACATTGCTTCATTGTCATCAAACCGGATCTGTTCATGGAGCCAGGTGATGTCCGATCGAGAATGGACTACCTCGTGCAGAAGGTACATTCAAGTGCTCCGGCTGCTGGGTTCAGCGAGGTTCTCGTGCCTGGAGAACTGGAGTGGCGATTGATGCAGAAACGATCGAGAGAGGGCATCCCGTACGGCGAGGCTGAAAGGCAGATGCTGGAAGATGTCGCAAAAGACCTTGAGGTTCCTATTTGTAGCTTCCAGGAGATTCTTTTGCACAATGGAGTATGAGAGCCGTTGGAAGTCTCAACTTCAAAGCACGGCGAGGTCATTGGACAACGTACGCAGAGACTGCTCACCCTAGCACGGCTGCCCCAGTCTCGGCCTACGAACATATGCCTTCCGTTGAACGAATACATTACCTTCAGTTCCACGAACCAAGCCTTCCTATGCAAATAACGTAGATGGAGTATTCACCCACAGATCCTGCCAAACCTGCTCATCCTGAATCCACTCACGAAGATGCTGTATATGCGAAACAAGGTCAACTTGACGAATCTCCTCAACGTCCATCAATCGCTGTTCATGAGACTTGTCCTCTCGTGGTCCAGGCAAAGCAGTATGCGGCCAGTCTGAGCCATACAACAGCCTATCTGGCCCGGCTTCAGCCAACAACTGAGTCAATTTCTTCATTGCAGAAACTGCCTCCGGATGCTTGGAAGCCTGCGGCTCTGTCGAAGATAGCTTGACATAGACTACCTCCTTCTCAGGCGCTCTGTGAAGCTTCTTCAATATTTGAAGTGGTGTTAGTTAGGGCTGAAGCTTCAGCGTGAGCGCCTGAGGACAAAAGTGACTAATGCCTCAGATCTGTAAAGATCCGGGTGCCTACGAAGGCATCTCGCAGTATTACATATATTACACAACGTAGCTATCATATAGGGACATATCCTTGGTTCTAGATATCGAGGAGCTCGATAGAATAGGCCAATCTTAAGCCCTGAAATTGCAAAGGTACGAGCAGGATTTTTGGTCTAAGCTAAGGACAATTCTGTCAACTTTTGAACGCCTTCGGATTGCCTGTAGACAGCAACCTTACCACGCCTTTCAAGATATTTCCTGCTAATACTGGCCCTTAGATAGTACTGCTGAACACCCTCCAAGTTGCCGCGTATGAATCTATCGTGTTTGGAAGGAACAGTAGCAGTCATCCGGAGCCTTCTGTTTTGCCTGCAAAATCCATGCCAAGCCTCGGGCGCAATCTGCCTGAATCCCTTCTCTTTACCAACTCCATCGCATTTCATCGAATTTTTCCGTTGTCTTGTCCTTGAATGCCTCAGCACGTGCAGGGATATCGGAGAATAGGGCTGAAAATAGTGTTATAATGTCGTTGTTGTAGTAGCTATGTAGAAGTATAAGGAAAGTCGCTTTTGTTCTCAGACCCTCGCAAGCTCGGAGTTTGGCCTCAGGCCAATCGTGCTTGCCGGGTCTGAGAAGGAGGCAGGACATAGATCCTTTTCCGATGCAACAGATCGATAATGGCACGACTCTCTGGCGTCTCCTCGTCACCAGGTCGAAGGCAAGCCCAGTGATCAGCTATGATCTTGGTAGATCGCGGCAAGGCTTCAATTGTCGGAACTAGAGCAAGCCAAGTTTTTGGATGGACGTAAACATCGACCACCCAGCCCAGACGGTTGATGCGTTGAGCAGTATACTTGAGCTTCTCGGCGACTGATTCGTCGCTAGGTTGTGTGCCAAAGCCCCATGATGCTGCGTGCAGACGGATACCACGGATGCCAGCTGAATGGAGGTTGTTCAGGTCTTCATCGGAGTATCTTTTTAGGTCAAGGACTGCGAGACCTCTTCGAAGCCCTTTTGTTCCTTCAGCATCTTTCTCGCTACTTCTTGTCAAGACGTCGACAAGCGGTGCTGGATCAACGCCTTGCACCGTTGCCTGAACGATCACGACATTATTGCATCCAGTCACAGATACTGGGTATTCCTGCGATGTGGCACTTGCTGAGGTGTATGCTTGAGTGTTGGCATATGGGTGCTTATCCGGTTCGAACACATGAATATGCGTCTCCCAGGCGTTCGGGGGCACCAGATGTGCCATGTTCGACGTTGTCCGCTTGGGTCCTGCTCCTTCACAGGAGGACTCATCGATGAGATGTACATCTTCACGAAACAAGTGGAGAGTTTCCGAGCTGGCGGAGCTACTCTGACCTCCTTCGGACGTCGTCCGCAAACTCAATTCAGTGAAGGATGTAGGAAGCCGAATCTCCAAAACAGGAAAGAACGGCGCTTGGCCCTTATGGTATTGAAGCTTCGTTCTCAGCTTAAGTGTTTGCCAATCGTCCACGCGAGGCTGGCGCTCATCTGATCTGATCGTTCGTCCTGAGATCTGATCTGTCACTATGTTCTCATTCAAAGAAGCCCGAACAATCACAGAAGCAGAAGGCGTCTTCGTAGGCGGGTGGTCTTTGAAGGAAGCATTCTGGCCCAAACGCAAACATAGCGGTAACAGTCTCAAATCAACACACCCTCCTACTCTCTCATCTAACTCCTCCTCTAGACCTAGCACATCCCGACGTCGAACGAACGAAGGTCCTCTGCGACTGGACACCCCTTGAAGAACGCCATCTAATTCGCAAACTCGACTTCCGCGTCCTCCTACCATGCTGCCTCCTCTACTTCATCGCCTACCTCGATCGAGCGAACATGGGCTATGCGGCGACCCTCCGAGCCGGAACAGATCAAAGTATCTCTAGCGCTTTGCATCTTCGTGGAAGTGATTTCAGCTGGGCCGTCTCCATAACCTATTTCGCCGTAACGATTCTGCTCATCCCGTCGAATCTTCTGATGAAGAGGATATCTGGCAGATATTTCTTTACGGTGGTGATGCTCCTGCTAGGAACAGTGATCTGTTCGATCGCGGCTGTGAAGAGTTTTGGTGGGCTCTTAGCTGCGCGATTCTTCGTGGGTGTTCCAGAAGCGGCGATTCCGTCGGCTTGCATTTTGTATTTCACGTTTTGGTACAAGCCGTCAGAGAGGGCGTTGCGTGTTGGTCTCTTCGAGGCTTCGAATGCATTTGCCACGGCGATTGGAGGCTTCATCGCCATTGGCGTCGACAGTCTGAACGGTAAGGGAGGAATGGAATCATGGAGGTGGCTATTTCTGATCGTAAGTCTTTAGTCCTCCATCACATCATTTGACCTACGCTCATATTTTCGCATAGGAAGGTCTCATGGCCCTCGCCATCGTCATGCCCCTAGCCTACCTCCTCCTCACATACCCCGAAACCTCCACTGCCCTAACCGAGCGCGAACGCCACATCGCCATCAACCGCTTCGGCCGCGGTGCACCTCGTTCCACAGACGCCACCTTCGACCGATCCGCCTTCTCGCAAGTCATGGTCCGGCCAAGCACCTACGTCTTCTTCGTCTCGTACCTGCTGGTCCAGATCGTTTCCGTATCGTTTGGGACGTTTTTGCCAATCATCCTCAACAACGTAAGTCCTCCCTAGCTCAACACAATCTGCTTATCTGTCATCGCTGACACCCTATTTTGCTTCCTCCAGTTCGCCGGCTTCTCCCCACACAAAGCAACAGCCTACACCTCCATCGTCTACTTCGTCATCATCCCTTGCTACTGGCTCTGGGCCTGGCATTCCGACCACACCCGTGAACGAGTCTGGCATATAATCCTGCCCCTCCTCTTCTCCCTGCCGTGCTTCATCGTCTGGACGTACGTAGCCGGTAACCGTTCATTCGAAGGCATATCCCCACTCTCGTTATACGGGATGGCGTTCATCGGACACAACCTGAACCTCTGGAACCCGTGCATGCTCAGCTACCGAAGCGCAACTCTGTACGGAGCTTCCGAGCAGGCGCTCGGAGGAGCAATCACGCTCATGGCGTTGTCGATCGCAAGTATTATCGGGCCCCAGATTTACTCCGAGTCCCAAAAACCATGGTACTACCAGGGTTTCCTGACCTCTTGCGTCGCTCTCGGAGTCGCTATTCTCTTATACGCAACGCTGCCCTACTTCCTCGCCTGGGAAGCGGACAAGAGGAAGAAAGCGACTGGTCATGCGATGCCGTCAAGGGCGCTGGAGGATGCTTTGCACGCCCAAGTGTCTGACCAGGTTATCGCCAACGACATCCAGCAGGAAGAAGACGAAGCAGAGGTCAAAGATAGTGGTAAGGCGGTCCATAGCGAGTTCGTTTCTTCGGCAGACGATGGAGTAGATGGCGTCGTCTAGATGCCGCTCGATCAGGTGGAAAGTTGCTGTCCCGCTAAGAGGGGATAAGAATAAAGTGCTTCAATTCAAAGGTTCTGTCCATATCTGCGATTGTATCTCACCGCATCGCCCACACAACGCCTCGCTCCAACGCTCAATGCAAGAAAGGACGAACAAATTCTGGCTGCTGTCAATCTGCCTCGCTCCCATGAAGACATTACGACTATGTACATCAATCGATCCAGCGTGAAAGCCGTAAGCTCATGCAATTACAAAAAGCGTAGTTGGTGCGGGTATATCCAGCCGAGAAAGCCTGTCTCTCCTCTACTACCCTTCAGCTCCATCTTTATCTTTATGCCCCGAGTCGCTCGCAGTAGGACTAGGCGGAACAACTATCGTCGTCGGGGTGGGCAACTGCTCCAATTCGGCATCAACCCTCTTCACATCCGCATTCGCGGCATCCGCATCTCCCTCCTCCGCAATCGTTGTCTCCCCTTCAGGAGCCTCGCCAGCCTCTTCCGCGATGGTGCCGGTGGCGTTGGTATCTGTGCTAGCACCCGCGGCTCGCCGTCGAGCTCTCCTCCGAGCCCTTTCATCATCTGCGCTTTCTCTCCGTCTTCGTACACGGATGGAGTCATCCTTCGGTCCATCAGGTTCGGCGTCACCACGCAGCCCTTGTAGCATACTGGCAGCGCGGTCAGCAATGTCCTCGCCCTCACTGACGCCGCCAGCGCCCTCAGCCGGAGCGCCACTCTCATCCGAATCGTTCGTCTTGGTCGGACTGAGAAGGCCATTCTCATCTGTAACTACATTCTCGCCAGTCTCAGGTATCGTCTGGCCAGATGCAACTCGAACTTGGTGACGGTCCTTGAGTCGAGCGCGCCTGCGACGCTCCCGAGTATCTCTGGATTGCGGTGCCGCAGCGCGGAGTTTCTCGAGCAGAGAGTCCATGGCACCGGTAGAGGGGCTTGGAGGCGCATCGGTCGCCGTAGGCGAGGTAGGAGCCGCGCCAGCTTTGAGCTGTTTCCGCCTCATGTTCTCCTCGTTGCGGCGCCATTGCTCTTCGAGGACGATGTTCTTCTCGTGTGATTTCTGCAAGACGTTAGTGATGTCATTGTTCCAGGCAGATTATAAGACGTACCTTGTATTCATTCAAGAAACTAGCAAGCTTGGTGAAGAACTCGCGCCTGGCATTCTCATCCTTGTTGTCGTCACCAAAGTATGTGAGAATCTCGTCGTAGACTCGAATCATTTCATCAAGATAGAGCTGCATCTGCTCGGCTTTCCTTCGGGCTTCCTTCATGGATCTTTGTACGACCTGGCTGACGCGATCTTCTGGATGGAAGCGTTTCGGATCACTCAAGTTGCCGGCATCCAGCGACTGCTGCACATTGTTGATGTTGTCAATGTACTTCTTGGCGTCACTTTGAAGCTGCTCGATGTTGATCTTCTGCGCCGTAAGGACTCCCTGAACATCCTCGTAGAAGCCTTCGTATTGCGGATACTGCTTGCGAACAACGCGTTCGACGTAGTCCAAAAGCGTTGACTCGTTATCCTTGTCCTTGACCATACCCAACCGAGCCAGGGAAGACAGCTTGAAACCAACAGCTTGTTTGTTAGAGTCGTTCATGTAGTTTCCAATGTCCAGGATGAGGCCAAAGACGGGCATCAATTTAACAGAATCGCGCAGGGCCTCGGAGACTCCAACGACCTGCTTGATCTTGCCAGATATCTCGTCGTACTCTGCTTCGAAGTTGCGGGTAAGCACGAGTGCTCGCATCCTAGCTTTCCAATAATGATGCAGCTCGTAGGCTGTGTAGAGATAGATTTGATCTTCGCGTGTGAGCTCATTAGGGTCTTGCTCACGTGTCGACTTCATCGCGTCCGGGCCAGTCCAATCCTTAGAGTAAGGCGCCATCAGCTTTGCCACGTTATCCGGAATCGTGCACAGACTCTCGTGCTGCAAGAAGTCCATCACTGTAGCGTTCTCCAGAATCTCACGATCGCAGTGAACGACCTTGCGCACAATCTCATCGGCCTCCATGTTAGAGAACTTGGCTAGGGCAATCTGCATCATGTGCATGAGATCACGGCTGATGACCTGCTTCTTATCGCTCTTGACCTTCCCGCCGGTCTTGCCAATCTGCTTGATCTCCTTCGCCATGAACAGCTTCTCGATCTCATCGAGGATACCCTTCTTGGACAGCTCCTGATACTTCTCTTCCTTTTGCTCGAAGGTTGGAGTGTGAGCTGCCCACATAGTGAGCTCAGGCGTATCGACCTTCTCCCAATGTAGTGCCTTGAGCTTCTTCTTGGGCCGAGGCGCAACTGCTCCAATGCCTCCATTCGGCGCAGTATGCATTTGTCTTGGCAAGAAGCCACCATTGAGCTTGCCGGGAAGAGGTGGGGCGCCAGGTGGTGGCGGAGGAGGAGGACCGCCCATTCCAGGTGGAGGCGGTGGTGGGGGCGGTGCTGCGCCGTTGAACCCGGGCATTGGGGGAGGCGGTGGCGGAGGAGCACCACTGCCAAACCCGGGCATAGGTGGAGGTGGAGGAGCATTGTTCGAGAATCCTGGCATAGGAGGTGGCGGTGGAGGAGGAGCGCCATCAAATCCAGCGTCGGGCATTGGAGGTGGCGGAGGCGCACCAGGTCCATCGAATGTGTCTTTGGGCTCAGCGGCTGCGTCTGTGCTAGTGGGCGTTTTGGGACTCTCGCTCTCCAGACTTGGGTGACTTGGTCCTGTTGTAACACCGTCTCCCTCATCGTCGCTACCATCCACGCGTGCTGCCTTGCTCTGAAGCTCAGCAAGCATGTTGCTTTGCGCCTGGGCGACATTCGTTGGGATTTTGGGCCGCTTGTACTCGACCAGCCTGGGTTTCTCAAACACAGCATCATCGTCACCCGTGTCTTCGTCGATGTCGGCCTCCGATGGATGTTCTGCTTTTCGGATGGGCTTGCGAGCAATGCCGCTCTTCGCCCTTGGAGCAGACCCAAGGTACTGCATTTGCGCCTCCATACTGTCTGACTCCATGCCTGCACCTTCCATCTTCTCGCGCAGTTCACGAAGCTTGTCGCTTGGATTGAACTGTTGCCAGACCTTGCCCTCCAACTTGGCTTGGGTCTTCGCCCGCTCGAGCTGCATCTCAAGACGATCCATAAGCCTCTCGCGATCGAGAATGCCCGCCATCGCTGCTGGATCCTGGGTCTCTCCATTCTTGCCAGTCTTCTTGGCGTGCGAAGCTGCGATGTCTTGAGCATCCTTGAGCATTAGATACAGTTCTCGCGTTTCAAGTTCTTGCCTTTGCAGGTCTTGTGCTCGAACTCGTTGAATTTCGGTCAGTTCAGATCTGAGGGCCTCTGCTTGCCTGGTTTGAAGATCGATCACGGCTGCTTGCTCGTCCAATTGTTTCTGTAGTTTCGCGACAAGACCCTCGGCACCCATCTCGACCTGAGACTTCATCTCATCGCGCTCTGCAATTGCGGCATCGGCAATGAGCTTAGCCTCATGGGCTGCATCCCGAGCTTGCCTCGCTTCGGAATCCGTATACAACTTGTCCAGCAACGACTGCACCGAGAAGTTCAGAGACTGCTTGAGGTCCATGTCCGGTAATCTTCGGTCCATAGCCACGTAGGAGAGCATGCTCTCTACGAGTTGGAAAAGCTTGAGGCGGTCCTCGCCTTCATTGTCTCGGATCAGCAGAAGATGTTGGAGAGCAGACAGGAAGTAGTCTCCCTCTTTACTGCCTTGTACTCTCTGCTGAATGGCCTCGACGATGTGCACTGGATCATTCAAATCTCTACCCTCGCCTTCCATGCTCTCATGCATCGAGCTGTTTTCGCGCTCCAGAAGGTCTTCATAGTCGATCGCCTCGTTCGTCCGATAACGTTCAATCTGCTTGTCAATGACATCGTACTGGAAATCCTCCATCTTCGTGAGGATGCGCTTCAGGCCGCATGACACGAATTGCGCTCGAATGTGACATCGTAGCTGCAGATCTCGCTCAGGCGCATCGACCATGGAGTTGACGAGGAAGAGCGAGGCCACGGCGTATTCCATGAGCAAGTTCTCCATGCCAATGCCTCCACTTCGGACTTCGTCAGATGCTCCCACGAGGGAGCCCATCTTCCCTCGTCCATCGATAGTGACTTCAACGATTCGCATCCATGCATCGAATCGGCCGTTCTCGTTCTGTTGCGCTTTGAGATGGTCCAGACACTGCAAAACTTTAACATGGCCTTGCCCGTCTGCCCAGTGGCACAAGAATGTGAGCAGCTCTGACACAAGCTTCCTGGTGTTCAATCTCGGGGACGTCAATGAGCTAGCCAGGGACATCACGATACTATCATGTTGCAGCGCATTGTCCGCCCCGTACTTGTTGTTCATCAACGCTTTCAGACATTTCACAATGTCATATTCGCGATCGAGGTCCTTTTCCGACACTGATCCAGAGGCAGGAGCCGGTCCCGATCCTTGCCTACGATTCAGCTTGCCCAGCAGATTCGTCAAAGCAATCTGGCCCTGAGCTTCAACAAAAGCTTTCACCCAGGCGATGGGTTGTGTTCTCAAGCTGACAGACAAGCTCTGCAGCTGCTTGGCGTTGATGGAGTTCTCCAGGATCTTCTTAACATACCACTCAGGACTCCCTTCTTCGTCCATTCTGCCCAAATCGAAGCCATGCACACTGGTCATTGTGTTTCGCGACATTTGTCTTCGCTTTTGCTCTCCCTGCCATTCAGCCAATCTATCCTGATAAACCAGGGTCCACTTCTTGCTTATAGGGTATGCTTCCATTTGTCTTCTTGCTTGTTCTGGTAAACTCTTCCATCCACGCTTCAGCATCAACTCCAGGAATTCCTTCTCAATGATCTTGTCATCGCTGGGTCGGTTCAACGAAAAGTCGTTCGGTGTGAATGATGATGCGCTGGAGAACGCGGACGGATTGTGTACGTTTAAGAATGCCTGACTTTGTTCCCTCCCACGCGATGATGGTTGTCCGAGCTGTGCCATATACTGCTCTTGAGAACCCGGGAATGATGCCTGGCTGGCGTTCGCGTACTGATATTGGCGGCGATCGAAGGAGGAATTGGATCGTATGCTGCCGTGGTCACTAGAATTCCGCGATTGAGCGTAGCCATTCAATGTTGTTGTCTCCGGGTCATGTGCGCGGACGCTTCGTGCACTACTGCCGTGCGTGGGAGGCCTCGGGGCCATCGTGCTTGGGTCAAAGGTTGGGTACTGGTGGAAGTCCCCGCCGCCTTTGTTCAGATGATGGGGCAGCGGTTCTCGACGCGACACGGGCCTGTCGTTGTAGTCGACGTGCACGGGCGGTCTTTCCTGACGCATGGCATCGTAGGGAATGCTGGTGATGACACCGGCCTGCATGGCCAATCCTTCCTGCCCAGCCGGTGCCTTCATGTAGTCCTCCTGTTCTATCGTCGACGTCGAGCTTCGGTGGGAGTGGTGTCGGCCATTGTTGGTTGCGGAATCAGGAAGCGGCGGTAGCGGGGCATCGTGGCCTCCTTTGTCCTTCTTGTTGCGGTGGAAGAAAGACTTGCCGCCGCTGGACTGCCGCGCCGCCTTGTCGCTGGAAAACATGCTGGTCCGCCCAGTCTCCGCCCTCCAGACTATCTCCGCTCTGCTTCTACTCCGCCGGGGCGCTCAAGGCGCGCGCGACTGCGCTGCAACACCCGTGAGGGCGGCCAGTCTCGCAGGTCTGTTTCAAAGTGTTGTGGTGCTCCGCGTCCTTCTCCCGACCCGACTCATTCGCTGTATGTCATCCGTTTGCACGTGCAAGTCCAACGTGCGCCAGTCTCCTGTGCGTGATGTCTCCTGCCCGCTGCCACTGCCGTCGCCGCCGCTACTCGTCTCCAGATCGGGGAAGAGCCACTGGCCGCACTTACTAGGTATGAGAGGGCTGTTCGCGTTCAAGCGAGGGTGTTGGTGGTGTGGATCGGCTAGGCTCGGTGGGTCGGCAGTCCAGGTTTCGTAGTGAGTCGTGATCGTGGTCGCCGAATCCGTGGGTGCGTCGTGTTGGTAGGACTGCTAACGTACAAGCAGGAAGTCCGAGCGTGCTCCAAAGCGTGGAATCTCGAAACCACAGAACCCGGCGCGCTCACCCCTAAAATCCACGCCCGAATGCGGTTGGCGCGAGACCAAGTCCGCCTCCTGCACTAAAATGCGGCGAACCCGTCTTCAGCCGCCCTGCATCTGATGCCTCGGTCACGCAGTCTACTTTTAGTATCCGGAATCAGAAGATGACATTGATCGGAATGGAGCTGGCAGTGTGCAATATTTGAGGAAAGAGTACGGTATCTGTACAACTGTAGTCATCACACCCATCTCGGCCACATTTTCCTCCACACCCAACGCCCTCGCTTCGCCTGTGAAAGCGGGCCTTCTCGGAGCTAGCCAGCGCATCGTGTACATCACCCTCACATCTTACACCCATCAGCCATTTTCATGTGAACGACCAGAGCCGGAACTGCTAGATCTGCGTACTTTTCCCCCGTTTGATTGACCGGAGCTCGTTGCTCGTTTACTGACAACAATGTTAGCAGGCGTCTGGTTGGAATAATATTCAATACCCCTTACCTTGGAGTTCTAGGCATGCTACTGTCGCCAGGATCATCGCTGCTTCGACATATATCGCGACATGCACTCCCCTCTTCACTATACAAGTGCTGCCTGTCCTTCAGCCAGGCACCTGCGCACTAACTCACATACTTGTCAGATCGCCAAGCAAGTCGAAATCGTCCTTCTATCTTCGTGTTCTCACGTTGCGTACGAGGAGATATAATACTGCCAAGAGTCAATGAATCGCTTCGCAGTGTCGGATTGAAAGATCTTACCGTCATGACCGTCTCATTCCCACTCCCATCATCGCTGTCAAGGAAGACATAGAGGACAAGTGCGTGATCGTCGCAAAAACAAGCGATCACTCTTCCGCCAAGCCGTCCGACGCTGAGAACACGGCCCCAATCTCTTCCTTCGACTCGCACCGTGGCCCAACCTTCGTCGCTTATACCTTGAGAATCCCCAAGTAGCTTCATCTTGGTGCTCGGATGATTCGCCAACCCAGCTTCGCCATCTGTGACCTGAGAAGGATCGAGCTCTGGATTCTCTAGACCAGTCCACAGACTATTAATGCGCATGGCATCGGTGTTGAGAGCAAGCCGCAAACAACCATGCATGTTCGCACTCAACTCGAGCTTGGGTCCAGAGACAGAGCTATTGAACCCACTACGGCTGGCCTTGCTCGACATTGCCAGTTTGGTGAAGCGGTCGCTGATTCCCTTCAGTTGCAGGAGGTTTGGCAAGACAATGTGAACGTCCGGGTCTCTGCACCTCGGCTCGTGTAATCCTTCGACCGAAGCTGGAGCTAATACGCGAATGGGAATGTCTTGAGTGACCATAGTCTCGCGATCGTGGTTGCCGAAGAAGTCCATGTTTGCCTCGTCGCCAAAAGCACCTGGTCTGCCGAAGCCATTGACATCATTTTGTGTAGCGATGCCGTGTCCGGTTGGAATCTGGACACCGCTGCTCACTGTCTGCGTTGTAATCGTAAGCGATAGGAGGGGGATGTTCTCCTTCTTGGTAAGTCGAATGTTGGCGGCGAGTGCATTTTGAGCGCTCTTCAAAGCTCGCTGTAAAGGCGCGAGGGGTACTTCCAGATTGATCGTGTTTCCCTCGGCGGCTGATTGAATGGTGTATGTCTCGAAGAGGGTGTCGATGGGAAGGACAGACCATACCTGGGTGCCTTGCTCTGGGATGACTGTGAATCGGACATCTTTATCGTCCAGCCTGACCCAGGCAATAGTCCCAAGGTTGGCTAGAGATGCGGTGAATTTCGTGAAAGTAGAAATGTTCTGTATACCTGCTCTGAAGCGCATGGTGACGCTCTATGCCTTTCCGGCAGCCGTCCACAGAGAGTGAGAGACCGCGTAGAAATGCTGGTCCGTATTCGGGTCCGCCACGACGCGTCCTCAACGCGTCTTCCGAAACATGAGAGGGGCGGAAGCAGACAGAGGTGCCGGAGTCAGCATGCGAGTGCGCAGGCCGAGAGACATGAAATGATGCCCGACGGCCTTCTGGATGCACCTCAACAGGTTGACGTTGAATGAATGTTGGGTTGCATCTTTGTGGTCCATGTGGTCGTGAAGACTGAGCGATCGGATCTTGGAAGAGAAGCACGTGCCGGCGCGCTAGTCCCGCATGTTGCTTTGCGCTAGCCAACGATCCCTGCAGGCGCATCTCTGCGTCACAATCCTTGTCCCTTCGCTCGAGAGGCTGCTTCCGTCCAGCACATCACCACCTCCACCTCGACTCCACGGCTGCCTGCGCAAACATATCAACAGTCGCATCGTCATCTCCATACCGCGCTCTCGAGTCTGCAACTGCGCACACCGCCGTCACCCGACATGGCTCCCTCAAAGCGCCGCTCCACTCGCCAGGCAGCTGTGCGCAAGCGCTCCATCTATGTCGACCCCGATACCGACGACGACTTTGAGGCGGGTAGCGAGGAGGAATTCATCCCACAGCGGCGCACACGTACGAGAGATCTTGAGTCGGAGCCTGAAGTAGAGGATGAGCCTGCGCCAAAGAGGACAAAGGCGAGCACCAGGCGGAAACCTCAGACTCGCAGCAAGGCCGCCAAAACCAAGCAGACAACATTGAAGAGGACGCTCAAGATTGGCAAGAAGCGCAAACCACGATCGGAGCCCAAGAAGAAGGAGTTTGAAGGTCCGAGCGACAACCGTGTACCTAAGTGGGCTCAGCTGCCGCACGAGATCCTCAAGCAGATATTCATATACGCCTCCAACCCTATCCACGAGTTCACAAGCCAGGCGCAAGCCAATGTGTCATGGCTGTTGAAATCTGCGCGGACGTGTCGCGCCTTCGCCGAGCCCGCACTCGAGGCCTACTATCAGTCGCCCGCTATGCACAGCAGCCTACACCTGCACTATTTCCTCGATCTCTTGCGCATGCCAAAGAGCGATCGCTTCATGGACTACAACGTCAAGGTGCGCAGTCTATATATCGATGTTCGTACTCTGGCATATGTGGCTTCGAACAAGCCTAGCTTCGACTTGAGCGCCTTGGTTGCTGAACTTCCTCAGCTTCAGCACATGGAGATTCTGCATCCAGGATACCTGCCTCCCTTCCGCCCTCTCAAGATCCAGCGATGGACCTTTTCTCCGGCGGACCTCGTGCAAGCTATGGAGCAGCGGGACATCAAGCTAAAGAGCTGGCGCTGGTCTCGAGACATGATCCCGAAGACTAATACGCTGGACCTCTACAGAACACTTTCGGAGGTGCACGAGAGCAACGTGTTCGCTTACCTCGAGCGCCTGGTGGTGACTGGTTTCAATGTCGACGACAGCCTAGAACCGACCATGTCAGAGTCAGATGCGGCGAACGGCGTACCACCACCTCCAGGACTCGCTACCTCAATTGCTAAGCTGCCCCGACTCACTGACCTTTCATTCGTTTCGTGCGATACAATCATGGAGAAATTTCTTCTCCGCTTGCCCACCAATCTTCAGCGCCTGGAGTTGAGCAATTGCCTCGAAATCACTAGCGACATGATGCGGGAGTTCTTTGCGACCGCTGGCTCGCAACTGAAGGAGCTTGTCCTCAACCACAATGCTGCCCTCAACCTGAGCTTTACCCAGACCCTGGAGGAGACATGCCCACGCTTAGAAGTGCTCAAAGTTGATTTGCACTACTACAGCGAGAAGTTCAACGTCAACGATGCCGAGGCGCTTTACGACGAGCTACTGGCGGAGGATGATGTGCCTGCATGGCCGTCTTCTCTTCAGCATCTCGAGATCATACATGCTCAGAAGTGGTCACCAGAAGCAGCACAGAATTTGTTCCGCTCTCTCATCGACAGCGCGGAGAAGCTTTCAGCGTTGCGGACATTGATTCTGCATGCCCACATCAACATCCCTTGGCGGGATCGAGTCGGGTTCCGCGATCAATGGATTGAGCGACTGCGACGGGTGTATCTTCGCAAAATCACGGAACTCAACAAGTACATGGGCTCGATTAAGCAGTTCAGGATGTGGAAGGAAGCGATCAACCGAAAGGACAACCATCGCAGCAGCGTTGACCCACTCGCCCAAGACGACGACGAGGACATGCTCTATAGTAGGACCTTGTCGCACGTTCAGATCTCGCCACACAAGTCGACAGGAGACACCGACTATTATTCGGAGTCAGACCTACCCGTGACGAAGTCTTCGAAGAACCAGCCGCGACGCAGCAAGCGTGTGCAAGAGACTCAGCAGGCGCGTGCATCGAAATCTGTCACGCCAACTGCTGAATCTGAATCCGAGTCAGAGGACGACGACAGCGAGTCTGATGACTGGCGAAGGCAGCCTGAGAAGTACATTCAAGGGCTATGCGATGTTGTCGACATCCGCATCGATAACCAGCGGCCACGTGAGGATCAATGGACAGAGGGAGACTTTCTTGACAGCGAGGCAAGTGGCGACGAAGATTGGCAAGAGGGTGCGGAGGAAGAAGAAGATACGTATGCTTGGTGACTTCCCACGGCGAAGGGAGTCAAACTCAAGCAGTCTTGGTTTGTACGATGAGAGGAGCATGTGCGGCCACACTGCAGCTGCAGATGCGTGCTGGGTTACTTTGCTTGATGAGGAACTGGGTAGTGAGTGGTTCTTGGTGATTATACCCAATGACATGCGCGGATGTACTGTTACGATTGAGAAAGGCGATGATGAGATTGCTCGTTTGACAGCCAATGCAAACTCACAAAGACTCGTTCACTTCTTGCCGTCTCTGTCGTCTGTAAGGTATGATTACAACGCGGCGGCTCTAGACCAATGACTTGTGTCCGGCCAAATTGTCGGACGTCAGAATTCATCGTGGCTTCCGCGCGATATCACGCAATGATGCATCATCATACCGCTCCCGCGCGGTGAGAGAGAACGAAAGAGAAGCAGGCCTTACTGGCGGCCTCGAGAGCCACAGGGCTGTGTAACGGTGGGATCTCCATCCCCGCTCTCGCGTGGCTATCCCTGCAGCCCTACGGAACCTTCTTTGCATTTAGCGGGCATTGTTTTTGCGGAAGGTTCCGTTGGGAGAGAGAGATATGGTCAGCGCCACGCATCGGAGTAAGATCCCAATTCTTACACTGACTTTTGTGTGGAGTTCATGAGAGCTGTTCTGCGACTGGGGAGGGGCGCGGGTACGACGAGATGGATGCCATCGGAATGTGGACGGCGGGCGACGTGTTGGACTGACTTGAGGGCGATTGAAGACGCTCGGGACCGTGATACCATCAGGAGAACAGGACGAATACCATCAACGGCATCACCGTACCATCAGCGAAACTTCTCGGCATCAGTACAGAGGCGTAACTACCAAGACCCAACCATCTACGCCCTCTCTTCAGCGCCGGGTCGAGCAGCCATAGCCATAATCCGTATCTCAGGACCAGCATGTCTAAACATATACACCTCCCTTTGTCCTGACAAGGAACTACCCAAGCCACGAGTCGCAACAGTCCGGACACTGTATGAACCTGGCAAAGCTCACGCTCGAGAGACCATTCTTGACTCAAGCGCACTACTACTCTACTTCCCCGCCCCGGCGACAGCTACTGGAGAAGACATTCTGGAGTTGCATGTCCATGGCGGGCCAGCAATCGTCAAGGCCGTGCTAAGTGCGATATCCAAATGTAACGCCGACGAGCAAGTGGGCAGTGTGAGGTACGCAGAGCCAGGCGAATTCACCCGCCGAGCATTCATGAACAACCGCCTGGATCTCACACAAGTCGAAGCTCTCGGCGATACACTAGCCGCCGATACGGAACAGCAACGTCGCCTATCCGTACGTGGTACAGATGGAAAACTCGCGAAGCAATACGAGAGATGGAGACAGATGCTCTTGTATGCTCGAGGAGAACTAGAAGCGCTGATTGATTTCAGCGAAGACCAACATTTCGACGAAAGTCCGAATGACTTGATGGCTTCTGTCGCGGAGCAAGTCGTAGCCTTGCGACGAGCTCTAAAGGCTCACAGTCAGAGTGCCGTGCGAGGAGAGCTGTTGCGACATGGGATAAGCGTATCCCTGCTTGGCGCACCAAACGCAGGTAAGAGCTCTCTGCTGAACCGTATCGTCGGGAGAGAGGCGGCGATTGTCAGCAATGAAGCCGGGACGACGCGAGATATAGTCGAGATCGGGTTGGATCTTGGCGGGTATTTTTGTCGGTTTGGTGATACAGCTGGTTTGAGACAGGCTCTTCAAAAGGACATTGAACACGAATCGGGAGGTATTGGCAGTCAGTCGCCAGAAGTGATCGGCCGTATCGAGCAGGAGGGTATGCGAAGAGCGAAAGAGAGAGCCGCGGAAAGTGATCTGGTCATCGTGGTCCTCAGTTTCGAACACGACGCCGCAACTGAAGAGCTCTCGCTCAAGTTCGACGCAGAAGTCTGCACCGTCGCCCGGGACCTCCACGCCTCCAAAAACAACATCACAATCGTGATCAACAAAGCCGACCTCGCCCCATCACCCACTTCCCTCAATAACGCAGTCACACAAGTCCTGCACCAATTCCCAGGATTATCCAAAAATTCCATCCATCTCCTCACCTGCCTAGAAGACACCAATCCCGATCCCACAGCCCCGGGTCACGAAGATCACAACTCGCATCGCCACGTGGTACCACCCCAAAAAGCTGACGACGCATCCCCATTCGGATCAAAAGATGACCCGAGTGGTACGCAATCCTTTCTGGCAGGCCTGATTCGGCAATTCGGGGTGCTGACTGCAGCTGTGACCCCGGAAGATGCAGCAGACGCGGGTCCCGATACTTCGATATGGCAGGAATCGCTGGGTGCGAGTGAACGACATCGGGCGTTGCTGGAGAAGTGCGTTGGGAGTTTGTATGCTTTTCTGGTAGAAGCAGGGAGCTCGGGAGATGGTGAGGATGAAGCGGATCTCGTCGTAGCAGCAGAACATTTACGTTCTGCAGCCGAATGTCTCGCGAAAATCACTGGGAGAGGGGAAGGAGGTGATGTTGAAGAGGTTCTTGGTGTAGTTTTTGAGAAGTTTTGTGTAGGAAAGTGAGAAAATATCGACGTTTCTTGCAGATAATGCCTCTCCCAATTGACCTGCTATGGAAGTATCCACTGTAATCTGTCCTGTGTCCCAATGATATAGCTGCGGTGTTGTAGAAGAAGTCGTCGTTCGATATCCGCTCGGGAATGTGCTCTCTCCCTCTCCCTCCTCCCATCCGCTTCCTCAGTGCTTGCGCACTCCGCCAAGAAAAAAGCTCTATCATTGAATGCCTTGCCCTTACGCCCAAAAATGCTTGCCCAACCCCAAACGCCTTGCAAATGCCGCTAATCCATCACCAAAATCAAAATCCCAAACTCCATGTGAAATGCCGCTAAGTCGAGAAAAGATCCGAGCCCCAAAACTGCCGAAAATGCTGATGCTGATGTTGCTCGCTGAAACGCTGTCATTTGATGTTTGTTCTGTGTTGCCGCCGCTGAAACGCTATCATAAGCTCGCTCAAATCGTGGTGCAGTCGTTGCGTCAAAGGTGCGTGGTGATAGAAGCCAGAGTTAAAGATGTTCCGGTAAAGATGTGTTGTCGAATGGATAGAGAAAGAAATGCGAGCCGATTATAAGATGTAGCCGAGAGTAATCCGCAGAGGCCGGCCCCGTTGGCGTGAGAAGTAGGTTATGTCGTCCATTGCCGGAATGGGATGTATGATGAGATGCTTAGTTGTAGCCGCTGGAGTATGTGTTAGCCGATGTCTGAAGTCATTGTGGTCTAGATGTTGCTTACCCTCTGCCGTCGTCGCCCTTCTGTGTGATCATGCTCGAAGCCATGATGGATGCCATTGTATAGATGTCGATGATGATAATGTTGATAGTAATACTGTCGCTGAGCGTCGTGTGGTTGCTGTCGATAATTTCTTGCTTGGTGATCTTTGGTCCCGTAAAGTATGGTAAGACCTCTGAGAATACGAAAAGGGAGACGCTTAGTTGTATCCACCACGACCCATTGTGAAAGATTGATCCAAAGAAATAAGAAAGTTGTTGTTTAAGAAAATGGTGTTGGAGGTCAAGAAGTGACAGTAGGAGACAGTGAAAATGTCAGGCGTACTGATGATTGTGTCGTTGTCCGGAAGGCCGATGATGTTGTTGATGCCGATTGCTGATTGTAGTAGTTGCTGATGAGCGATTGTACCGAAGAAGGAAATCCGCGAAGATACAAAGGAAATCTTGTTGCTTGGTGTTGTTGGAAGTGTGTTGTTGCTGATGAGGATGAATCATGAAACGGTCAGCGGAGGCGAGTCTGCTATATACCTTCTTCTTCCCGCAGACGACAGTCTACTTTCTTACGAAGGATCGCAAGATGCGGCTCATAGGCAGTGCAGTGCCATGCATCAGAAAGAACACACCCGGCGAGAGGTGCATCCCGCGCTCAGCAGTACGACCATCCTATTATCGTACCTGCAGCAGAAAGTGCCATGTTCTCTGCCACCTTGCGCATTAGCGTTCGGAGCACGCCAGTAGTGACTCCCTTTCAGCCATGAGCGCATCGACTGCCCTCGTGGACACTAGACCCACGAATGGGCTGCGGCAGTCCGGGTCTGAAGTGCAAAGGGTAAGATGGTGCTAGCCGCAGAGGTGGAAAGGTCAGCGTAGAGGGAGAGAAGCAGAGGAAACGCCAGGTGGAGTCGGAGGCTGAGCCAAAGATAGAAAGATAGTGCCCTAAATCAGCGAGCACTCGCTCACTAAATGCCTCTTTCGAGCATAGCGCGCAGAAGCTTAAATCCTGCAATGTCTGCTAAGTCCACAATCGCACTGCGGCGTGTCTAAGCCTCTCTCCTTCTTCCGCCTTTCTGCTCTCCAAACGGCCCCCATCTCAACGAGTACAGGGAGGCACTGTCGCGGTGAAGGATTCCGATGCTGCAGACCCCGAGCACCCTTGATGTCAATGATGCGACTCAAGGTTCAGTGCCATGCTGCTGGCTTCCTGCAGCCCTACGACGAGCATGTCCGTCGGTTTGGGTGAACGGTGTGACCGTTAGCCCGGCCGCAGTGCTTGTCTGCTCGAGTTCATGCCCATGTGGCTGCTGAATGTCATCGTGAGCCATCGATGAGTCGCAGTCTGGGTCCCACGTTCATGCGACATACGGGCCGTTTCGCGGCAGACGTCCATCTCAAACGCTCCTTCGAACAAGTGCACGGAGTCTTGAGGCCCTGGGCGGATTCAATGGGAGGATTCGGCTCTGCAGAAGACTGCCTACTGACTTCCTGACAATACAGTGCCGAGCAGGCAGACAGCGAGCAGGATCAAACTGCACTACCAAATGGAGCCGCCAGGCAGAAACCCTCTACGCATCGCTACAATGCTGGAAGATCTACCATCTTGGCATCCAGCAGCTTCTTCAAAACGGGAAGTTGAAAGGTGGCAGAAGCGTTCGAGTATCTCTTAGACTGATGTCCTGCCCTGCACAGACATCGAAATCCTTCGCAGAGACAGCTGACTATTTGCAGTCTGCCGGTTGCCCGTAGCACGAGAGCTCGCCTACGAAGCCGCCCGTACATGCTGCTCAGTCACCACTCAAGCTGCTTATCCTACGTCGGATCAGAACAAGGTATCTTCCATATTCCTCCGAGGAAGGACTGAGGGTGTGCAGTAATCCTGGCCATTGGCAATGATTCAGAATAATCCCACGCAGCAACCTGAAGGTCCAACACCTGTTCCCTATCAAAGCCAAAAGCGACTTCCAAGATCGGCTACCTGTTACGAATACGGAATGAAACCACCGAAACGAACACGCAACCTCGCCAGAGGAAGATCGACAAAGCTGCGAGTTTGAGCCTCAATGATGTTGTGCAACACATCTGTTACCGAACAGCTGAATCCGTGTCACCGGCTCCAAGCATGCCAAGAACAGTATGGAATATTCAACATATCCAACATGGCTGAGTCAACAAGGCAGAAACATCAATGCCAAATCACCCATGCTCGCATTGATCAAGCCGCATGCAATAGAAATAATGATGCCTGGGGGCCAAGTGGAGGTGTACGTTGCATCGGATCGGAGGCGCATTATCCCTGGAACCTCCGACTTCAAGACACAATCCCACGATCACTCCTCCATCCGGGCATACTCGTTCCTCCGACCAAGGCTTGTCGTTCCTACTCTGCTGAAGGGATTCTTTATCCTACACGTCGATCAAGAGCGGAACAGGCGATGTGCGAGCGAGGATGCCATTCCCACGTGGCAGCCAGAGTGGAGTCTTCAGCCACAAGGAGTCATCGTGAGACCGACCCAACCCTTGCACAATGATGGTTCTGAACTACTGTAATAGTCAGCTTACCTATCACGTGCGAGGGCTCGGGCGAAGACGACAACGACATGCCCAAAGCCAAAGATGGACAGGTGGAAGGCGGAGTTGTAATGCTGCGCCTGAAAGCTTTTGGTTCACAAAAAGGTATCCTTGATCGCTCTTAAAATCGTTACACAGAAGAAAGCGTGGACGACATCACCATCGCTCTCATGCTAATTCTCACAGTTCATCCCTCCTTGGGATGCATCCTCTACTTGCGCTGACCGTACGCCTTGGTGGCGTAGTCACCCTTGTGCACAATCAGATCCTCAGGCCTGTAGTTGCCACGTCCACTGAAGTATTCGTCCAAGATGTTCTTGACACCAGCGGCGTAACGCTGCTGGGCATCGAGGGAGGTACCAGACATGTGAGGAACCATGGCGTTTCCGCCGCCCCAGGTGGTGTAGGAAGCGTAGCGGAGTGGGTGGTCCTTTGGTGCTGGCTGTGGGAACCAGACGTCACCACCGTAACCGCGGAGCTGGCCAGACTTGAGCGCGTCGGCGACATCCTCCTTGACGACGATGGCACCACGGGCAGTGTTGACCAGCCATGAACCCTTCTTCATCTTGCTGATGAGCTCCTTGTTGAAGAGACCGCGGGTCTTCTCGTGGAGTGGGCAGTTGATGGTGACAATGTCACACTGGGCGAGCATGTCCTCGAGGTTCTCGACTCTTCGGCAACCAATCTCCTTCTCGACCTCTGGCGAAAGTGGCTGGTAGTCGTAGTAGAGGAGCTCCTTGCAGTCGAATGGCTTCAGGCGGCGGAGCACACGCTCACCGATACGTCCAACGGCAACGGTACCGACGGTCTTGCCCTCAAGATCGTACTCATTCTTGGCGACCTCGGCGACGTTCCAGTCACCGCGGGCGATCTGCTCGTGAGCTGGGACGAAGTTGCGGACGAGGACGAGCATGGTCATGACGACGTGCTCGGCGACGGAGACGACGTTGGAGCCAGTGACCTCAGCAACGGTGATACCGCCATTGGTCTTGTTGGCTGCGTTGAGGTCGACGTGGTCGGATCCAATACCGGCGGTGACGGCGATCTTGAGGTTCTTGGCCTTGGCGAGGCGCTCAGCGGTGAGGTAACCTGGGTGGAAGCTGTTTTTCTTATCAGCAACTGTGTCGATCCAATGTTTCCAAGAACTTCGGGCTGCGAGCTGTCTTACGGAGTTGTGATGATGACCTCGGCGTCAACGAGCTCCTGGTCGAACTTGCTGTTCTCGCCCTCCTTGTCGGAGGTGGTCACAAGAGTGTGGCCCTGGGACTCAATCCATGATCGCAGACCGAGCTCGTTCTCAGTGGTACCGAGCAGCTTGGGCTCCTGCTTGGCGTGCTCATGGCCCTGGTGTTTCTGTTAGCCAATTGCTTAGATTGAGCAGTATGGGTATATCACTTACGTCGTACAAGACGAGGAGAACCTTGCCCTGTTGTCGTGAAGTCGCGGTCAGCGTCCTGACACCTCCCAAAGCTGACTTCTGGGCGAGCGAGGCTCCGCGCTGGGAGAAGGAGGTGGTGGCCCGCTGCGAGAGCAGCGAGGCGGCGGGGCGGGCGGAGCGGAGAGCGGAACGAGCAAATACCATTGTGACGACTGTTCAATGAAGTCTTGGAAAAAGTGTACAACTGGCACGGCAGAGCGTGTGCAGGTCGGTTATAAAGGTAGCTTTGTAGCTGTCTGAGGGAAAGCGGGATCGATGCGGAGGGCGAGCTGCATCATCAATGCGTGTTAGCGGTAGCTCCAGAGTCCATGCTTCCTTCCTCCCTCGAGCCGACCAGCCTTCAAGGGAGGCTAGGCTAGGAAAGTGCGATCAACTGCAGTCAAATGCGGGGGGACTTGCCTTCCTTCGAGCTTGGCGCGTGGTGTTTGCAGGAGCGGGATATCAGGTCCAAGGCTGGATAATAAATGTTCAAGATCACAAGATGGTAGAATGATTCTCTTGACAATGCAGCGTCTCCGCTCTTATATACCTGTTACTGCCCATCGCTAAGACATCGACAGCTCTGTGGAGCTTGACAGGGCACAAAGCTCGAAGTCGGACGCGGATGCCAACAGATTCCCTGCCTTCATCCACTGAGAGTCAGTCAAAGGCAGGCACGAGCGCTACATGCGCGACCTTCTGCGCGCTGACCCCACTTCTACAGCCTGGTACACACACCGGGTCCAGGCGATGGCGGAGCGGTGGTAACCAGGGCCTTGCTGTTTCCCTCTCTCGCCTTCATCTTACCCAAGCGGAATAGAGCGGGCAGGGCATGTTTGGCAGGAATAGGGGGACACTGCCGACTGCTGCTGAGCAATTATCGTGATACCCCAGCAGCCATGCATGCCTGACAGCGCCAATGCGGAAGGTCGAGAACCATGCTGGATGTATTGCGGAAGCTGTGGAAGACGCCAGACAACCTGCAGATCGTCACGGCGCCAACATCAAGGTGCACGGAACGCAGCCCTCAAACATGGAGAAAGCTTCCGCGGCTACGTGCTAGCCTTCACAAATGCTTCCAAAGTTCCACAGTGGGCCTGGAAGCGAGCGCAGAGCCGCAAGTTCAGGAACCAGCTCTCACAGCTGTCGGGGCAACGGGAAGTCAAACAGCAGCTGGCAATGCTTGGCCGTTATTTTAACATCGAGATCCTCCGCATATTTGTCAAGGGAGTATGTGCTTGGAGCACGCTTTTTCGCTGACAGCTACACTCTTCCAAAAGAAGCGAACAACATCTCACACTCAGGTCAAGACGTGAGGTGCATCATGCCCCGCAGTAGCAGTACGGTATAAGTCCGGAAAAAGAGACCGCTTTCGGAGTGCTGTGGTCCAGCCGGCTTCTGTTACGATTTCGGGATACGTCAACGTGATGAGAAGCAGACTACGGGGCGCGCGGCCGCGACAGCAAGGTGCAACAAGTGCACACGGTACCGCATCCGATCTCCTTCGGCGCCAGATCACTATGGCTAAGCATCGCGGGCAACGAGCCAAGCTTTGAGATCCAGTGGAGATGGACGCTCAGAGTCCGCAAAACATCCATTGCGAATGAGCATTGAAATTCGACCTGGTCCGCAACAGCCGGCAAGCAGCGGCTTACAAACATACGGCAATACGACCGTGAGCTCAAACAATACACATCTTGCACCGGAAGCGGATCCAAGACAGCCACCGTGTGATGAAATCGCGACAGCAAAATTCATGTCAAAAACACGTGGCACGCCAGATCCGTCCGATAGCCGCCTCGAGGAGAGTCATCGGACCCATCAGACATGATCACCAAGTGACGTTTGGGATGGCCTGCTTGATAATGGTCTCGCCATCTGCACGCAATCCTCGGACTGCTCTCGCAGGGAGACCCATCTTCAGGGACACTAGAATTGCACAGGTAAGCTGCGCTGCATCTGACAGACTCTCAGAGAATAGTCGACGAAGCACGATGCGACAAGCTCCCACAAAGCGTTCACGGAATCATCGCGGCGACAAATTGGCTATCAGTTTGAGGGCGACCTAGAGAAGCCCTATCAAGGGCACAGATCCAGCCGTGAACGCAAAGCTCGGAACCCTACAGTGCCAGACGAAAGGAGGTCGCTTTGCAGGTCGAAGAAGAGCAGAGGTCTTGGACTTGGGCACGCGATCGCAGCGTTGCCATCTTCAAAAGTAACATTCCGCGTTGACTAGTTCCGGAGAATCACAGCTTACACGCTGTTCTGTATCGTCACGAGGAAGAGCAAGAAAAGAAATGCTGAGTGTGTCATTTGGCAAGAGGCGTTCCATGTTCGGCATTGAGACCTACATACGCTGTTCGATTCCAGTGCGGTACTCTCTCGACTGCACTTCCTTTTCTCAATGCGAACCTGCATCTTTGACAAGGCATACAACTCGCCTATGTAATATGCTCGCTAGTCTTTCGCAGGATGTCTTTCGCGGAAACGAGATAGGAGAGCGTAGACCAGCAATCAAACTCGGTCCAGAACTCTCTCATACGTTCACTCGCGCGCTTTCAATCCTGCATGGAATCTGTGACCGACGCTGCATCTTCACGCTCATCAGCGGTCTGGTAAGAGCTGATGCAGAAATGGAGAGACCTTAAAAATGGCTGGTGAGCCCCGCAGCAGCTCGTGCCACAATGACCACAGCCACTGGCGGGCGGAAAAGCGTCAGCCACATCCACGGCTCACTTTCATTCACGCAGACTGGAAGCCTGTGAAACGCAGCACCATTACCAGCACCGCACCGCTCACCGCCCAGACACCCGACTGACCGCCCATCATGTCTTCTTACCTGAGCAATTTGCTCACACACACGACTTCCCGATACAACTCCCTGCGGCGGAACCTCTTATCAAGCGAAGACGACGGCGATACCGAAGACGATACACACATATGCCGCGCACTACGCGCATACTACACCGAGAAAGGACGGCCATTCCCTCCATGGCTACCACCAGACCCGAACGACAAGCGTGCCATCACCCCTCAGCCGTATGCGCAGCAAGGCGGCTACCTTACCAGCGCTGGCGGAAAGAGTCATTACGGGGCAGTACAGAACCAAGGCATTCAACGAAACAGTCTGAGTGACCTGTGGGATCAGCCAGCAAGTCCGGCTCCTATGCAGCCACAGAGCCTCCGCGGTGCTCGCAGACCTGTCAGCAACCAGCCTACAGCCAGCAGTGCCTCTCTAGCACCACCGCAGGCACGGCCTTTGCCTTCTCAGAGAGCAGGCAGCTATCAGAGTCTGGCTTCACAGCGGCCGAATAGTGGTCTCGCGACCGACCCTAGTCCGCCTCCTAGCAGCGGCGGTCTTACCGCCGGTAGTGCGCAAGAAAGGTTGAAGGCGCGGTTATGGGGCGGAAAAGCCGGAGCCAGTCCTCAACCCAGCCCTGCACTGAGTTCTGTTGGTGCTGCGAATCCATATGATCAGCCTCAGATGAGCGCGAATGCGCCTTGGAACGGTGGAGGCAACCCATATGATACAACAGGAAGCGCCAACCGGAGATGGGGCAGGTCATGAGTTGGCATCAGGACACCTCAACTCGTACTCCAACAACATATCCGAGGTACTTAGGGCGCAGTCAAGTTGGTCGCATCAAATCCTTCAGCAAACACAGGATCAGCATCTGGGCCAGAACGTACGATTACAGTATCTAGAGGACACCCAGGGCAGATTTGCTACACGACACGTGGTGCCCACGCAGGCATCTCGGGGCCGTTTTCAGCTCGTAAAATGACACCTGAAGTCGAGAGAAGCACGCAAATAGTTGCATACTGCAGTTTCACCCAGACGGAGCATTTGCCGAGGTCGCAGTAACTTCTTCCGTATAGCTTTGGAAGCTTTCGCAAGCCCACTTCATCCGCTTCGGCTCAGGAACGCGCCTCACACCACTGGGTCTGGTAAATGCGGCGTATCTGAGGTGTTTCGAGTGCACATGTATGCGAACACCTCTCTTCGGCTCGTCGCTTTCCACTTAACACCTTCAATCTCACAATTAGCTTTATACCTGCGTGGAGCGCGATGGAGGAGCTTGATGGCGTGCTCAATCCAACGTTCATACCATTGGCGATCTGCACCGAGATGAACCAGGTATGAATAAGTCTAGAGCGCTAAGTAAATCACGAAAGAGCCCTGCATGCCGAACAAAGGTGCAACTATAAGGTATTGGCCCGCCCATCTTCTTTAACCTTAATGTCAACTCCCAGAGCATCCCCCAAAATCGAACATAAGATGTCGAAACCAGGACGAGTGTACACCGACCCAAGCGTTTACAACGCGCACCATCAGAGGTTCGAGCGAGCCGGTCTTCCACACAATCAGGAGGAATGGATCCAACGCGCGAGAGATGTTGCAGAGATTCTGGGTGAGGATGCAGCTCAGCGTGACATCGAGAACAAGTCTCCAAGAGCCGAAGTGACATTGCTGAAATCATCTGGTTTATTGAAAGTCCTCGGTCCAAAGAAGTATGGCGGCGGCGAACAGAGCTGGGAGACTGGATACAAGGTGATTCGCGAAGTGGCGAAGACAGACGGCTCGCTTGGCATGCTGCTTGGATATCACTTGCTCTGGTCGACAACTGCCAATGTGGTGGGCACAGACGAGCAACAGGACAGTGTCCAGGAGGTCATCATCCGCAACAACTTCTTTGTCGGGGGTGCTGTGAACCCTCGCGACAATGATCTGAAAATCAGCTCAGAGGGCGACGAGCTCGTGTTTGACGGGTTCAAGAACTTCAACACTGGTGGTGTCGTCTCAGATTTGACAGTCCTGGAGGGCGTCCTGGAAGGCACTGAAGACCACATCTTCACACTTGTCAAGACCGATCAACCTGGAATTCAGTTTTCGCACAACTGGGACAACGTCGGCCTTCGTCTTACAGAGTCTGGCAGCGTCAAGATCGACAAGGTCCGGGTGCCATGGTCAGACGCACTTGGCTGGGACTCAAACACCAAGCGTCCCATTCCAGAAGTTCTCGGAATCCCATTCGCGAGCTTGCTCTTGCCTACAATTCAGCTTGTTTTCAGCAACTTCTACCTGGGCATTGCCGAGGGAGCACTCGCTGCAGCTACTCAGTACACGCTCAAGGGCACGCGAGCATGGCCGTACGGAGGTGACAACAAGGACAAGGCTACCGAGGAGTGGTACATTCTGGAGCGCTATGGCGAGTACCGTGCCCATCTTGCTGCGGCTGACGCCTTAGCCGACCGCGTCGGCGCAGAGGTTGCCAATCTCTACCGAGAGGCAGGCCAGTACGGTTCTCTTGTAGACCCGGACGCATCTTCATTCAAGGCAAAGGTCAACCCGGCTTACCTCGCGAATGGGCACGACAGCAATGGAGGCAGTGGACCTAACCCGCCTTACACTATCTCTACCGTCTCTACCTTCCAACAACCAGAAGCCAACCGCTATACCAACGGAGCTACAACAAATGGCCACTCCGTCAAGGGCCGCGCGGGCATCACCGCGCAACGCCGCGGCGAACTCGCCGCCAATGTTGCCCATGTCAAAGTCGTCACCACCGACACCGGTCTGGACGTAACATCGGGCATATTTGAAATGCTCGGCGCTCGTGCGACAGGCAAGAAGTATGGTTTCGATCGTTACTGGCGCGATATTCGCACCCACTCTCTTCACGATCCTGTTGCTTACAAGAAGCGAGAGGTGGGTAGGTATCAGCTGTTGGGTGAGATTCCTGAGCCGACTTGGTATACGTGAATGGTGAGGTGCCCAGGTGGGTGTCCGTGGTGTGATGTGGCGGAGAGGTTGGAGGAGTGGAAAGGGTGGATGAGGATCTGGACGGGGAGGGAGGATGGGTTTGTTATGATGCTGAATTTTAAGGGGGAGGATGGTATTAGTGCTGATGAATGAAAATGCTCTAGATCTTAAGGATATGAGAGACTGCCTATGGTTGCGTCCATGTTGGCTCTACCACCTTCAGTGCTTTCGACTGCGCTCTTCATTGATGATTACAGTTTGTTCTGACATCGAGTGTAGGAGATGAGAAAGGGAGGGAAGGGAGAGAAGGGAGAGGCTAGGGTGTAGAGAGAGCTGATGTTTCGGCAGCGTCGATGCCCACTCTGTCTGTCGAGGTTTTGATGAAGGGCTTTTGCTGTACTTTTGTCGCTGGTAAGTCCGAAGTTCCTGAGACGGAGACAAAAAGACAGCTGATTCTGAGACATGGCAGTATTTGCCTGGTCTATGGAAAAGATGTTACAGGATTGAATTTGAGAGTAAAGAAATTGATCAGCAGCGAGGAAGCAGCCAAAGAGTGGTAGACGAGAGAATTATAATGATTTGAGGAAAGTCTGTCATTACTGACTCCTTGCTGGTTGCTTTTAATAGTATGAACAAAATGAAAACCAGACTACGCCCCTTAAAAGCTTTAGCGAATGCTGCATCATACGTGTATCCAAGACCAAAGCTAAGCTGTCGTGATGTTTCTTTGCAGACCACAGGTACAATTCGTTGTCGGTAGCCAACAATCCGCCACGCATACTCGTGACCTTCAACTTCAACGTTCTCAAGAGCAGGTGCGCCACCATCATCGTATGCATAGAAAGACAAAATCCTAAGAGCAAGGCTTTGCGTGCCAGTGTGTATGATCCGCCTCTACGCGCAATCGGCCTCTTGCCATCCAAGACCTAGCCTTCTCCTAACCATTGACAACAGTGAGACGACCGTTGCGGTGCACAATCGTCAGAGGTTGCATGTGTCGAGCGTTTAGTGCAAGGCTGGAGCTGTTGAGCACTCCGCGGACTTCGCTAGAGTCCATGGCTCTGCCAGAGGCATTAAGAACCGAGCTGAAGCGGGTGTGATGGCAGTGATTGTCTGGAAAGCTTTAGCGGACACTTCGGTGGTGTATCAGGCCACGACGCGATAACTGACAGGTGTGGCGACGGCCGGAAGCGTGGTGGCCGTGATGGACTGTCATTTTCGATAGAGGAGTTGGTGGTTAGAGATTGGGTCAGGAATTGGAGTTGGCTGCTGAACTTTCCACGGGAGAGAGGAGTCGGAGGGGTGTGAGAGAAAAGGATTCCCAGAATGACTGCTCCATCCTTCGAATATATGTCTGCAGTGGGTCAGAGCATACAGCAGTCCAGAGTGAGGCACAAGATAAAGTTCAGCCTTGCCTGCCTTGTCCTTGATGAAGACGTCGAATTTGCAAACTGCTGCGATCTGACTATATCTGGAACGTATTATTCGGATACTGATCGCTTTTACGAACATGTAGCCTTTTTCGGCGTTGAAATCGGACTGCGAGTTGTCGAGATACGGTATGTGAACTGCGGCATCTAGGTGCATCTCCTTTCCGCAGACAGACGCTAGCTGCTGTCAGCTGAGCTATGCGGGCCAAGATTGGAAGCAGAGGCGCAGGAGGCGGCTTTGATGCTCCAATGCATTCTTTCTGGCCAGGCCGAAAGCTTCTTGAGGGATGTCGAATGATCGATTGTCAAGATGCAAGAGGGCTTGAAGTTCAGATTGGCTTGTTGAGCTGAACGGAGCTCGGCCCGACATCGGAATTCGCGATTCACCTTGCTCAGCTGTTCGCGACTTCACATCAACAACGACATCAACAAGACTTTTAACTTGCTCCATATCATTACTATGTCCTCGACAGCCGCCTCAGTCCCAGGACGCGTGAAGAAGCTACGCAAAGGCACGGTCAGCTGCTGGGAATGCAAGCGCCGTAAGGCCCGTTGCACCTTTCGCGAACCGGGCGGCAACACATGCGATGGCTGTCGCCGGCGAGGTGTACAGTGTCTCGGCCAGAACGTCCCAGACCAAGGTGCCGGATCTGGTAGCTCATCAATGGTAGAGACAAGACTGAATCGTATCGAGGCCATGCTGGAAACCTTGCTCAGCCAAAGCCAGCCCATATCCACAACGTTTAATACCAATGCCTCAACATTCAGCATGCAAAATACATTATGCACATCCCTTATGCAAGCTTGGCCAGATCCATTGGACCTTGAGCTCATCACATGCCTTCCTACGAAGCACTGTGAAGTGCCTGCGTCAGACAGCTCCCCGGCTACTGTCTCCCATCTTGGATCATTCCAACCTTCCGTACCTAATACTGACCCTGTTCTCATCGCACAAAATCTGCTCCGTCTCGGACTCCATTTGCAGGCTGCTTCCGAGTGCGATTGGCAGTCTCTCTGCACTCAGGGCGTCAGGTGCAACAACATCATGTTCCGAGCCGTGGAAACAGCTCGGAGCCTGGTCAACTGCGATGATGACCTGGTCATTTCAGCCGAGGGCCTTGAGTGCTTGATGATGGAAAGTCATTTTCATAATTACGCTGGAGATCTTCGTCGTGCTTTTCTGACTACGCGCCGCGCGAGTCACATTGCGCAGTTGATGGGCTTACACAAAGACAGGATATTGCGGCGAAGTGCAATCTGGAAAGACATTCTCAAAACCGATATCTACCTCTCCCTAATGCTTGGACTGCCTCCTTGTACTCAGTCAAGCCGTATAGAAGACACGGACCCCGGCAAGCTCGAGCCAACTTCAGACTTGGACTGGCTCGAACGGGCTCACAGCCTTGTAGCCTGGGATCTTCTTCGAATCGAAGGTAGTTCTGTCGATGAAAGCCAGGCGCAAAATCTATACCGTCGCCTTTGCGAGTCATCGCGCTGTATGCCGACCACTTGGTGGCTGCTCCCGAATCCCGATGTCTTAGACGACTCTGATAACAGAACACGCCTCGCGCGACAAATCACGCACTTCTACCTGGTCCTTCGTCTTTTCCTTCCAAGCTTGATGCAGACACCAACATCGCTCAGTCCTGAAAATCGAAAAGTGGCAATCGATGCTGCCCGAGAAATCTTGCTACGATTCATTACCTACCAAAGCCGTGGTCACAGTCGAGCGTATTGCCGAGGAGTGGACATTATCGTGCTCACTGCGGGTATGGCTCTGACCGTAGGGATGTGCCATGACCCAGGTGACTACAGCTTCCTGACCGAGGATGGCACCAGCAACGTAACCTTATTGTCCCAGGTCATCGAAATTGTGCGACGAGACGCGGGCAGCTCAACTGGGCTGGTCTCGACGATCACTGATGCACTCGATCATCTGGATTCGGTTCAACGCGAGCTCTCGATGGGTACTTCATACAAGGCACGATGTAGTTTTGGGAATGTGCCAGCGCTTGTTTGCAACATACGCCGTCACGGAGCAGATTGGAGTGTGCACCTTGAGCTTCCATCAATCGGCGTGGTTGATATCGAGAAACAATCTGTGCCCGATGTCTCTGGAGCCTTTGACAGTCTTTCCAAGGAGCCGCCTGTCAGAGTCTGAGGGAATCAGGCAGTGGCGCATCGGATCGAAGATGTTGGCCCGGCAGGTCTCTTCATCAAATTTGTAGTCTTGTCAAGACTGCCGATCTTTGCTCGAGTTTTCGCACTTTTTAGCGTTCTTGTAGCCTCCGGTTTGCCGTGTTACTGTTGGCGCTGCTCCCAAACGCTCCGCCGCCTCGGCGGAGCAGCAAGCTTGGCCCGTGCACTGGTGCTGAGCTACGAGACACATAAACCGCGAGTGCACATCGACCAGCCTTGACGCTTCTTCGCATCGAAACACGGGATATACTACAAGATCGTCATGGTCAGAATCGCGGTCGCTGGAGCTTCTGGAGGTATGTCCACAAACGCTTGGGATTATCATCGTCTGATGTTTTGTAGGGGTCGCCAGAGAGGTCACGGACGCACTGGTAGCGACTGAAAGGCACGAGCTCGTTCTGCTCTCTCGAAATGTATGTAAAATGCCGCGTCCTAGACCTGCATTCTGACCACATCAGCAGCTTCTGGAAAATGCAGACAACAGCCCTGGCGTCACCTGGCAGCAGACGAGCTATGATAATCTTGATGAGTTGACACGCATATTGAACGGAGTCCATACCGTCCTGTCATTTATCACCACGCAGTCTGATGTCGGTAACAAGTCGCAATTCACTCTGATCGATGCCGCGATCCGGGCGCGCGTGAAGCGCTTTGCTCCAAGCGAATGGGCAACATCCTCATTCGAACATCTTGACTGGTACTCCGGCAAGCAAGAGATACGAGATTACCTCAAGGAGATTAACAAAGATAAGAAAGTACTGGAATATTGTCTGTTCCAGCCAGGTCTGTTCACCAATTACTTCGCTCATCCGCACAAGACCGCACGCCAATTCGAATCTTTCCAAACCCACATCGACTTCGAGAACTGTCGTGCTCTCGTGCTCGACGATGGCGGAGAGAAGGATCGTCTCACTCTGACCACGGTCCAAGACATGGCCCAAGTCGTCGTCCGAGCGATCGACTACCCTGGCAAGTGGCCAGTAGTCGGAGGTATTGCCGGGACTCAGATATCTATTCGCGAGCTCATCACTATCGGAGAAGAGATTCGCGGTAAACCATTCGAAATTGAGAAAATGAAAGAGGATGACCTCAAGGCTGGAAAGGTCCGCTCGTCTTGGATGCCTGTTGTGGATCATCCAGCTTTCACGCCGGAGCAAGGGAAAGCTCTTGCTTCAAAGCTGCTTGCCGGTATGATGCTTGGGATCCATGCTGGTGCCTTGGAGGTTACAGATGAATGGAATCGGCTTTTGCCTGATGTGCAGTTCACGCAGGCCGAGGAGTTCTTGGAAGAGGCGTGGCGTGGAAGGAACTGAGGGTGCTGAAACAAAGAGGCTGTCTTCTGCTTCTTTGGCAGCCACTGGTATATGGACTCGACCAAATCGAATGACATACTGCGTTGCACAAGTTCATCTTCTTGTTCCAAGGTCATTGCAATGCCTTACCAAATAAACTTTCCACATCGGGCCGACTTCGGCTCTCAAGAGAGCACTTCACCTCTCAATACAACACTATCGAAACATCTCTCAAGCATCATTTCCATCATATTGGGACAGCCCAAGCTCGGCTGATGCCTCCACTTCGCGATATTCATCCCGAAATGCTCTGAAAGCCGGCCAGCAGCTTGAAGGATGCGCCGCGATGTTACATTGCCGGCCATTGTCCCCGCAGATGATCACCACCCTCTCTTCCTCCAACCAGCCGGCTGACCTAGCGAGAGGATCCTCATGCAGTCCAATAAGATGATGTCCAGCGCTTCTGCACAGAGACTGCTGCGATTTTGCTTCTATGGCATGATGTTTTCCATATTTGCGTACTATTTGTACGCGTCTTTCTTTGGCTGGACTCTAGCAGCGCCATCTCCTGCATCGTCTTCATCCTATCACAACGACGCGGGAGTCCTGCGATATGTCGACCCCAAAATCGGGACGTATGGGATCACGCCTAATGGAAATGGGGGTATGATACCGAGTGTTTCGCCGCCTTTTGGCATGACGAGATGGACGCCTCAGACAAGAGAAGTGCGACGAGCAGATCGATTGAAACGAGCTACTTACTAATGTGGCAACAGAACTTCATCAGCCAATGTCCCTACAATGAGATGGACCAATATATTCATGGCTTTCAGGCAACCCATCAACCGGCTATCTGGATGGGCGAAAGCGGCCAGGTCGTGCTCAGTCCTGGAGTGGGCGAGGTGCAACCGCTTTTCACGAAACGTGCGCATCGATTTGCGAAGGCGAATGAGTCGAGCACGGCATATATCTATCAAGTGACAATGGATGCTGCGGCTGTTGAGGCCAACCACAATCTGACTGAGAGCATCTACTCGCCTGTTCCGGGAGGAGCTCAGCCGGTTCCAGATGTTGTTAAAGAGGGCGCAAATGGTAGGATCCGAAGGTGTCTGCCTGACGAAGAATTGCCAAACTCGGTCCAGGGCAAGCGATCAGCTGTCACTTTTGACCAAGGATCTATTAACGTTGCCATGACTGCAACCTCACATGTCGGGCGATTGCTCATTGACTTTACCATGACATCGCAATCGCAGCAGCCATATGTGTTTGTGCAAGCCACTCGACAGAATTGGACGGGACCAGTATTCGTTGATCCGGATCGACAAGAGATCAGCGGGAGTAATCCACAGAGACAGGACTACGCACTGGGGCCAATTCCGGCCGAGGGCTTCTCAGGCTACTTCGTGTCTCGCTTCTCCGAGCCCTTCGAGTCGTACGGCATCGCGAACGCAGCCGACTTGACCCCAGATGCGCGCCAGGGCAAGGGCGAGCATCTCGGAGCTTATGTCAAATTTGCAGCAAGGACCAAGCAAGTCGAGGTCCGCACTGGAGTGTCTTTCGTAAGTATCGAGCAAGCAAGGCTCAATCTCGAAATTGAGGCGCCCGCATCCATCACATTCGCGCAAGCTGTGGAGAATCTGAAGCAGTCTTGGCTAAAGAAGATTGGCGGAGTGACCATTGAAGGGACGAACACGACTGATGCGGACCATGACCAACGCACAATTTGGTACTCTGGACTATTCCACGCGCTACAGTATCCGTCTGACTTCTCCGAGCCAACTAGCAGCAATCTGAGGAACACACTTCGCACGTTCTATAGTGGCTACACAGACAGCGTGCATACTGCACATGATTCGTACTACCAGTCTTGGAGCATTTGGGACACTTTCCGCGCGGAGCACTCTCTACTTACAATGTTTGCTCCTGAACGTGTAAACTCAATGATGAGATCGCTTGTCAGGATATACGAATGGGCGGGCAGGCTTCCGATGTGGGCAAACGTCGTGGAGACAAACATTATGATTGGCACGCATGTTGACGCCGTCATCGCCAATGCGCTCTCTCGCAACTTTGCGGACTTTGATATCCAGACGGCTTGGGAAGGTGTCAAGAAGAATGCCCACGAGCCGCCAATCAATGATACAGAGCTGCTCTACTACGATCGCGAAGGCTATACGCCCGATGAAGTTCGGGCTGGCTTGACCACCTACATGTCGAAAGGCTATGTCGCCAACGATCGCTGGTCTGAAAGCGGCTCAAGGACCCTCGACTACGCGTTCGACGACCACGCCGCTGCAGTTGTCGCCGGTCACGCTGGCGATCAGAGCACCGCACAAGAACTCTACAACCGGAGCATGAATTACCGTAACATCTATAACCACGAAACCACGTTCATGGAAGCCAAAAACGGCAATGGTACCTGGGCCGGTCGTGATCAAGGCTGGGCCGAAGGTGACGACTGGATCTACACTTTCAACGTCATGCACGACCCCCTAGGCCTTGCAGAACTCATGGGTGGTCGAGAGAAAATGAAGACCAAACTGGATGAATACTTCAATGGCGGGTACAATGACCATAGTAACGAACCTTCTCATCATGCACCGTATATGTACGCTGCGATTGGGTACCCTGACACTACGCAGACGCTCGTGAGAGACATCGCGAGTAAGAATTATAATGCAACAGCTGCGGGGTTGAGTGGGAATGAGGACCTGGGGCAGATGAGTGCGTGGTATGTCTTCACAGCGCTCGGCTTCTATCCCGTCAATCCTGCGAGTGATGATTACGTCGTGGGTGCACCGTTCTTTGAGAAAGTGACGATTCGGTTTCCGGCTGGGGCTGCGACTGGTGGGATTGCAGGCCACGAGCATACTCTGACGATTGAAGCGCCTGGTGCTCCGACGAAGCCGTTCGTAAAGAGTTTGACAGTGGATGGGAAGGTGGTTGAGACGCCGATGCTGAAGCATATGCAGATCGTCACGGCGAGGAGGATTGAGTTTGAGATGAGTGAGACGCCTCAGAGTTGGGGATCTTATTAGAACATACAAAGTTCAAAAGTATCATTGAGACTATATCACTATATTATCTTAGACGAGTCCTCAAGACCCTGGCGCAACAATCACCCCTCAATTCGTATTGCCCGTCACAAATGCAAACATGCAAGCTTGGAATCTATTCCGGAATACTTCCGAAATAGGAAGGAGTGGGTATGCCCGGTCGGATCAACATCCTCCGGCCGTCTGATCTCCGGGTTACACATTATATTCGGCCGCGAATTTCAGCTCCTATCTCAGCCTCCCTTGAGCGGGAAAATCAAGATACCTCTACAGCACTATAATACCGTCTTGAGCCTTGCAACTGTCCAGACTTCGATGCAGTGACCTTGTTATCCGAATGATGCTCTGCATCGTTTGCCCAGTCTTTGACCGCACACCTGTAGGCTGGCCTCCTTCGAAGACCTAAGAGCGCTTAGGCATGGAAGATTGAGAACACTCACCACTGACATGATGTAGCGCACAATGAGTCTCTAGGCATCACCGCCTTGTGGTTCGGTCTGGAGATCGAAGGCTCGATGGAAAAGAAGTCTTTTGCTATTTCAAATGTCTCTGCAACCAGCTGGGTTCAGCTGCGAACCAGTTCTCGCAAAGACACACGTGTGGGCCGAAGAAAAACGCAGAATGCGCCTCACTAGAGCTCTTTCCGTGTCCTAAGACAAGGCTGAGAGGCCGTGTGCAATGCAATAGGTCGCAAGCTTCGTATCTTGCATAGAGTGCATGGCGGGGTTGAAGTGGCTACTCCAGCCTTACCACTGAGCCAATAAATGTTTCTACCTGAGCCGGCGATCACTGGGGGTGGCGGACTGTGGTATATATTGAGCTAAAGGCGGTTTCTCGTGACATCTGCGCACCTGTACCTACGTCCTCTGTGGAGGGCAGGACCCTTTATCTGGCCTGAGCTGGACTGGACTGGTATCAAACGTCTCTTTCTTGCTGGCTGATGCGTTCAAGGCTATGGATAGATCTCAATGGCTCGCTCCGCTGCTTCACAGAAGGTTCGTCGATCACCCGCTCACTGCTCAAAATAAGCCTGGCTCAGGTTGGCGTTAACAGTCCAGAGATGGACGTGTCCGAACAGATCCACGACGACATCAGCAAAGCAGTGTCTGCGGTATCTGTGCCTGCATCGACAGCTCGAGAGCGACACCGCACCTCCAGTGATGGGGACATTTATCACAAGCAACCACTTTGCGACGCCAGCAGCCTTGAGCTGAAGGAAAATGGTCAATTACCCATGCGCGAGCGAAGGATTAGACTGCAAGGCTGGAGATTCGTGGTTACATGCGCCACGTTTGCATCATCTCTAGTGCTGCTCGTTAGCACAGCGTGCATCATCGCTGCCTCGACCTATCGAGCACCCTTCGAAGGAGGGCTCGGCGTTCGTGATGGGGGTCTATGGACACTCTACATGGGCACGTGCGAGGACGTTGGCAAATATTCCACCTTTCTCCACCTGGCTATTAACGTCTTGAGCTCGGCACTGCTAGTCAGCTCGAATGTTACTATGCAGGACTTGGCCTCACCAACCCGAACAGAGCTCGACAGGGCCCATCGCAAGCACATCTCGCTCGACATTGGGGTTCCAAGCGTCCGCAACGTTCTCTTCGGCGTACGATGGAAGCGTGGGCTCGCATGGTGGGTTCTATGTGTCAGCAGTCTACCCATACACCTTCTATTCAACTCAGCAATCATCAAGACCGCGGCGCATACAGATTCTGGTGAGCTTCGCAAAGATGTCGGCGATCGAAATTGCAGGCTTACCGTGTGTTAGATGGAGCGGTGGTTACTCCAGAGTTTCTTCACAGTCAATCAACGATAATGAACGGAGATCCCGTGGAAAAAAGATTTTACGGAATGGCGAACAATGCTTTACCAAACAAAGATTGGACGGTGCGGGAGCTGAACTACAGCCAATGCAGAAGTGCTTATGCGGAAACATCCTTGAGTCGTGGGCCTTGCCTACTCATTGCGGGCCGAAGAAACTCTGGAACTGGCGCCAGGATATTGGCAATCGTGCAGTCTTTCTCAGGCATATTTGAAGAGGATCCAAAAGGAGATGCAACATCCAACGAAGGATTTGGATTCGAATCATATTTCCCCTATGGCGCCAACACAACCATTTGGGGCTGGGGTCAATATTCTCCTTACACGCCACCCACTAATCAATCCGGACTTACTATCCAAAAAAGCCTTCCCAACAACCAAATCATGTATACGGGTAATGGTGTATTGTACGCAGCTGGTACCTGTGCAAGGTTCACTGGATTCAGGACATCGATATCCGGCCCTAGCAGCGCAAATTGCTCGAAAATGGCGTCTTCATATGTAATCGATCACTGCCTGTCTGTTACCCTCCCTGAGAGGTGTCGATTGCAGATATCTACACAGATCCTAAGTGTGGTGATGATATGCAATGTGCTCAAGCTTGGGGTCATGATATGGACTCTGCTTGCCCGGATGGGCTCCACACTCATCACCATTGGAGACTTCATCTGCGATTACCTGAATGAGCCGGACTCGATTTTGCTCAGCAATGCTGTAAGCTCTGAGCGCACCCAGAAATGGTCAGACCATCGACTGCGAAAGCTTGCCGAGCGGAGGTGGGCAAGTGTCATCACCCCAGGCAATTGGTTCGGGCTGGCATTGGTTTGGCCATCATTGATATTGAGCTTTGCGGCGCTTGTGGGCTTGTCAATGGGCTCGCTGAAGTCTGGCCTTGCAGGCTCGTCGGGTCTTCTTTGGAGCACCCTTCTTGTCAACGCACCACAGCTGGCTTGCACGATTGGCTACTTCGCTTTCAATCTTGCCTTGTCATCTATGCTGATGGCCCGTGAATGGAGCCAAATGTACCTTGCACCCAAGGGCCTGAGAGTCTCTGACCCCGTTGGATCACAGCGACGCTCCCATTTCCTGTCGCTGCCGTACAGGTACAGCGCACCTCTGATCATTGCGAGCACAATACTTCACTGGCTAGTGTCTCAGTCTCTATTCCTCTCACGAGAGAACGAACTACATTACGATGCTTCAGGCGCAATAAATTATGAAACCCAAGGAGTGACCAAAATTCAATTCTCGGGACTACCTCTCATCGTGGCTTCCCTGCTTGCCACCTTGACCACGGTGGCCTTTGCGTTGTTGATCCGGAGGAAATTCGGTGGACATATGCCTATCGTTGGCTCATCTTCAATCGAAATCGGCATAGTCTGCAGTGCTCCTCGACCGAAGGAGGATACACATGCGGCTTACCGTTTGGTAAGCTGGGGTGAAGCCAGTCATCAGCCAGTACCACACGACTGTCGTATGTGCTGCTTCACATCCATGCAGACATACCCGCCATGTAAACTCAGAGGCTACACACCAGCAGAAGCACAATCTTTACCACTTCCAGTGGATTCGTATGGGTATCAATCACTTCCAGGATATGCGCAGGATGTGGAGCAAGATATGTCCAATGTAGAAACTGAGATCCGAAGAGATTACTGCACGCACGATCGTGACAGAGAGTCTTGCTCTGCATGTGCACGAAGCGAGCAGCTCGCTGCCACTACTGCGCGTCTTCTACATCGACATCGGCACAGCAGAGCCAGCTTTGCCTCCCCAGAAGATCCAGACCAGTTCGAACTCCAACCTATTATGTACAGACGTGATTGAATTGAAAGAGGTCGGCGTCATATCGGGCCCTAGTCATATGCGTGATCTTGCAAGGCCGGCTTGGAGTACATACAGCAGTATGCATTAGAGCACTCTAGACAAAGTCACGAAGCGCCTTTGGCCTCGTCTTATTTCCACGACCCGGAAAACGCGTGAAACGCCGAAGTGGTCTTTCTGCCGCAGCCATTCGCTCACGTAAAACTGTTTGCTCCTTTAAGATTTGCCTGCATACATCGATGAACGGCTTTTGATTGTCCCATCCGAGTTCGCAGCCGACTTCGTAGAATGGGATGTGACCCCAAGCTTTCGATCGCTCAATCCCCTCGTCGGAGGATATCGGGGTGATGGGTTCGTCATCGTCATCCTGACTCGGTAGTGCTGGTGCATCCGTACTCACAAGAACGCTGGCCTTGATCTCGGGATATTCAGAGAGCACTCGATCACGAATGCCTTCGATGCCGTTCAATGATCTGCTATCGTTTCTGGTGAAACAGTATAAGATCCCGTGAACTCGTGGAGTCTCCAGACCGAGGACTTTGTAAAGGAGCGGATCACCAACCTGCTCGTGAATCTCGACATCCACTTTTCGGTCGTCAACTTGACAATGCTTCTTGTAGACCTCATGCGTAGTCGGCTCGCACTCGTGATGCGCAAATCCGTAAAGGAAGTTCTCGATCAGGGTAGTCCTGCCGCACTTTGAACCTAGCACGAGAATCTTGAGAGGTCCTTCCAGAAACCATGACACTCCCTCATCTAGCCCTGTGATGTTCAGTCGGCTTCCTAGGGCCATCGATGCAAACAGATCCTGCAGCTTTTCAACTTGGAAATTTCCGGCGCCGGATTGTGCAGATCTGAAAGAGAGTAGACTTTGCAAGCTGTTTCGCGACAGAGCAAGCGAAGCCTTGGATAATCTGAGCGGTAGGCTTCGCAATGATGTGACATCGGCATTGCTGCAACTTTGTAGAAAGCCATAAATAGACTCGAGCCAGTGAAATAGTTGAGCCTTCTCCCAGGTGCGCAGATCTCGGGTGAGAGCTTCTCGTCGTTGTCTGCTCCCTTCATTGAACTTTTGAGTGATCCAATCATCGCTCTCAACAGTCCCAATGTCCAGGCATTCGAGCGCATGACACTCGCAACTAACAACAGTCCCAGCATCACGAGTTTGACTCCGATGAGCAATCATATCAGCTTCGAAGACAAATCCGATTGTGCAATCTGGACAGAACGTGCGGAGCTTTGGGGTATGCTGAAGATGAAGGCGTGCGTGTTTGAATACTTCACTCTCCGAAGATCCAATGCTCTCGCCGCAAATCCTGCAAGGGCAGCCGAAGGTGATATTCTGAGACCTCTTGTGAGCAGACTGCTTCTGATATTCCGCAACCTGCCGCAGCACGGATGTCAGCTGAGAGCTCTTGGTACTTTGCGAAGTGCTTCGCTCCACGAGATTCGGCCAGTCCACCTGTACGGCCTCCATGAAGTCGAGGTCCATGCTACTCTCCTCGTCATGGTCAAAGAGAATAGAATCATGTCCTGAGTAGGCCAGGGCGGGACTGTCGGGCACAATCTGAGGTTGAGGTGGTAAATGTTCGAAAAGATAAGGGTGGCATTCTCCGTAGCTTGTAACGGGAAGTTTCCAAGGTTGTCGTGAAGCGGAGTCAGAAGAGTCGGCACTGTCGGCACTATGCTGCTCACTTTTGGCTCTTTCAAGGGAAGGACGGGAATCCACATCGGTGGGCGGCTCTACAGCGCCGTTGTCTACTGCTGAATCTCCCGCATCGACCTTTGTGGTCTCATCTGCTCCCACGACTTGATGGGCTTTTCCGCAAGCCTCTTCTCGTGCAGACATGTGCTTTGCCAATGCATCTTTGCGGAAAAGTTTGTGGCAGCCAGGACATTCAAGCTTGCCGCGCTCTCCGGAAGAAGGCTCGAGGATACCATGTGCATTGGCTTTGTGCCTCCGCAAATCGTCTTTGCGGCTTCCGAAAGTCGCACCGCAACCATCGATATCGCACTGCAGCAAGCTACCCAAGTGGTGCACGTTTTCCAGGTGGCGCTTGAGTACCGAGGGCCTCTTGAATGTAGGTCGGTGGGAGCAAAGCCGGCAGACTGGTTGACCTTGAGTATTGCGATTCTTGATGAACATGTCGATGTTGTCTTCTACCCACGGCTCGGAGAGGTTCGATCGTTTCGCTGTTTCTTGTTCGGCAGAGGATACGCTTGATAGAGCGGAAACCGGGCGTTTGCTGCTTGTGTTTTGCTTATTCAATGAGTCCGTGGTGTGCGTGGTGTACTCAGTGCCAGAATCGATCTCCATGGTGTAAATGATTGAATTGGCTGGCAACTCGGCATGAGGCCGCAGAGGAAAGATTGGTAGAGAGCACAAATAGGACGGATGTATTCGCTATGAGGTTCGAGGATCAATACCAAGACATACCTAGCTAGATGATGTTCACAGATCCCGTGACCTGGATGTTGGCGGTGCAGCATCAGACGGGATGTGAGGTAAAGGGGCGTCAAGAGGCCGCCCGATTGTGGAGTGACGATGCGGCTTGCTGAATACGTCTGAACATGGGCTTCGCAATACAAAGATAAGACATATCGTTCTTCGAGAGACTGCAATCGCCTGCAGCTCTGTGCAATGGATGGTTTCGAAGGTGAGAGGACCACATTGATGCATCGAGGACGCGGAGGAAGGGACTTTTGGAGGGAGAGCCTCTTGTCTTGGCGTGATGGCACGGATCGAGATGACTAAGCCTGCGGCAATGATCGGAAGTCTCGACAACCTCAAGTCTTCACGACCTCAACCACCGCCAATATCGCCCGTGGCTAAAAGCCAGCCAACGTGCAGAGCGCGACTCCTCGCGCGTTCTTTGAGGATGTACAGATCAAGAGCTTGGAAGGCGATGAGTCCTCTCCATTCGCCGCGCACGCTCCGTGTCATCTGGCTTCATTCTTGTCCTCACAAGTATCCACAATAAGTACTCGCCCTTTCCGGACGCACACTGCGCTACGACCTTCACATCAACATTTCCTCTTTTACAGAAGCGCACATCAATTTCGTCGTTGCTCAAGTAATACAGTGCTTGCGACATCGGTCTTCGAGCGATCTACTGACTTCCAGCACCGCAAACCCTCGACTCACACACTAGAGCCCTTCTCACCATGTCCAAGGACCCAGATCCCGGATCGATGACATCCCTCAAGAAGAGATACCAAAAGAGGTGGTACTCCCAAGAACCCGGGCTGAGGGAGCGCTATCATCATGATAAGTCTGCTTTCCTCAGGGACTTTCCTCGCGACGATACGATCAGCCTGGCACTACTGGAACTAGGCATGATAGCCTTCGCTCGCATGACGAAACAGGTCGACGGGCGGATGGCGTCTTACTGGCAGGGCTGCGAGCTTGCACTGCGAGCACTTGTCTCGATCTTGACATCTGATTGTCTTAATTTGACTGAAGCATCGGACTTCGTCTTCATCAGCATCGATTTTGAGAGCAGTCCGCAACAAAACCGTGGCATAAGAGGATTCGGAGCCTCCAAACTGGACACTCGCAAATTGCTTGGCGTTAGTGGCCGACCAGCTATCTCGACATCGAATTTCCGCCTTGGGAGTTGCGACTCACCGTGCATCTTCGGACCTACGAGGTGCATCAGCGAATGTGACCTTCCCGGCGTCATCCGAGAGACTATCACCAATCACCAGATCGACGATTGCGATAGCACAAGCTCTACCTCGAGCGGCCTCTCTGATTCAGATGTCAGGAAAGTCATCCTGGTGGGCCACGGCATCCGGAGCGATCTCGGAACATTGGACCACGACTCTGTATCTCTCGAATCCATGCCCAACATTCATGGAGTGATTGACACAGGGTATCTGGCTTCGAAACTTGTCAAGTGGAGCTTGCGACGATTATTAGAAGCCATGGACGTTCCGTTCGACCCTTCAACGTTCCATTGCGGAGGTAACGATGCGCACTACACGCTGCAGGCCCTACTAGCACTCGTATATGCGCAATCCCGGGCGGAAGCAGCCACGGATCTGCTGAGCGATCGCATGAAAAGGCTGGATGAACTCGCCAAGCAAGAAATTCCCGTCTCGCAACACGATCGAGAGAGACGAGAAGAATTAGATGAGATTTGGGATTGTGATTTATTCAATCTTATCGAAGTCGCCGGATGAGATGTGGGAACAGGGCGATGTACCATGGAATCGAAAGGAACGTCGAGAGTGTGTACGAGTGGCTACATGGACGACGGACACCGAGAACAGTGATGTTACCCTTTTGAATTGACCGAGCTATGATATCGATGAGCTACGAGCAACATGAACCTGTCTACGGATGCCTCCCTACCCGCGGTAGAATGAGCTCTCACGAATCAACATGTACAAGCGGCTCTCTCCAACATCATTTCAAGATCTGTTCCGTCTTTCGGTGCTCGCCACGTGCCTCACAAATCTGGCAACAACGAGATGCGACTACCGATACCGACTCTTGGCCAGCAGGCGGGAGCCCGAACGAGCTGTGGAGACTAACCGGATGAAGTAAGTGACGCCGATGCAATGATCACTGGATATCCCATCTACCTGTCTTCAACTCTCCACCCTCCACTGCGTCCCCTCACGCTAAGAATGTCCCCAACATCACCGGCCCGAGTCGGTCATCGGCGAAGCTGGATTGTTGACGTTCCGATTGCGAGTAGCCCGCCTGCGGACGACATTTGAGTCGCGAATTCATCCCCACTCTCCTCCACTTCAGTCAGTGGCCACGGCAGGAGGCAGAAGATGATTGACGCTACGTCGAGACGAGGCACACCTCGCTTCTGACCCCCAATGTCTGGACAAAGGCTCGAATGCATCAAATATAAAAGACGGAGGGATGGCCTGCGCAAATATCACCGCGGTCTATGAGAGCTGCATCTTTAAGATGCATTTGTTTAGTCTCGGATCGCTGCTGGCACTGGCTGCAATCCTAAGTGTAGGCTCAGCCACGAGCGCACGTAGAGAGGTGCCATGGCGCAATATCTCGATCTCGGCTTCTCCCAACAGTCGCTATCTCCATCGAACAGCTACTGGCGAACCTGTGCTCTGGATAGCGGACACAAATTGGGAACTCTTCCATCGACTCAACCGCACTGATGCAGACCTCTACCTCGCCGATCGCGCTGCCAAAGGCTTCACTGTCATCCAAGCAGTCTTGCTTTCCAAACTCAACGCTACCACAATACCCAATTTCTATGGCCATCTCGCCATTGACAATTCCGACCCATATCAGATCAATGAGAGCTACTTCTCTCACGTCCACTGGATCGTACAACGAGCAGCAGAGTATGGTCTGCTGATTGCTTTCGTCCCAATCTGGGGACGATACGTGAGCAGTGGCTTCTTCGGAGGCCCTGTGTTGTACGATGAAGGCTCCATGGAAACCTTTGGTCGATACCTTAGTCTGAATTTCCCTGGAATCCCGATCATCATGGGAGGAGATACTAATGCATTCTGGGTCCGTAATATCACTGCGGCGAGAACGGCTTGGAGAGCGGATACCTCTCTGGACCCCTGGTCTCTGCTCGGGCCAATTGAAGATACGCGATACCTCTGGGCTGCGATGTTGAGAGGGTTGAGAGGAATGGAGAACACGACAGGCTTTGAGGCATTCGTCACTTATCAGCCTACCAACCCATCCATCACTGGCACCCCGCCCGCTTACGGACACAATGTGAGTGAACAACTTCCACCTATCTGACACGAAAAAAACCTCTTGACTCATTGATTGATTGACAGTACATCAACGGAACCTTTGGCACTCTTAGCATGGACGCTGTTCAATCCGGTCATGAATCCCTCGATCCAACAGACTTCGACGCTGGTTTCACCGCCCTTACGGGCTGGGACTCACGAAGGAATTACGAATCCATCATTGACATGCGCGAGCACTTCGCCGGCCCTGTCATGGACGTGGAGAACCACTACGAAGACGCCAACGACTCCTTCAATACCTCCAAACGCCTCTGGAATGCTTCTGATGTCCGTCACGGCTTCTATCCGGCCCTCTTCAGCGGCGTTTGCGGCATCACGTATGGATGTTTGTCGGTACAACAGAGCTATGCACCGTTGGCTGACCTCGCACGGCCTGATCTTTACATCGAGCCGCAGTTGAACCCGCCTGCAAATGCCTCCTGGCGCATTGGCCTACACCGGCCTGGTGCGACGCAGACCGGGCGTGTGGCACAGCTCTTCTCCAGCCTGAACAAAGAGGCATTCGAAAGTCTGGATCCCAATCGATCGTTCTTGTCAAGCCCAGAAGGCGCGGTCGAGGATATTCTGGCTTATAAGGGCGATCGGTACATCGCTGGCATGGTCTCGAATCGGAAGTACTGGGTTTACTCTGGACACGGTGATGCGTTTGATGTTGATTTGACGGCTCTCAATACATACTGCCACGGCTCGAACGCGCAGGGGTATGCACAATGGTTTGATCCGAGGGAGGGGCAGCTGGGGAACGCGAATGGTGGAGAACTCTTCCCACTGCGCGCGCGCAACACATTCGTGCCTCCCAGCAGTGGAGGCGTTGACCATGATTGGATCTTGATCGTCGGTTTGGAGGAAGATTTGAATTGATGGAACGCAGGATATCGACGACTCTGCCGGATTCGAGTCTGCACGAGCTGGTGAGACCTTTAGAAGCACATGAACCAAAAAAGACCTCACGAACGGGACATTTGCTCCAATGCAAAAGAAATGGGTAGACATCTAGTACGGAACAGCGCCGCCATTGAGAAGTTCGCGCAGAATAGCCCTGATCTGATACATCTTGATCGAGTACGACTGTACGACCATCCCGGTACGCAATAAGCTTGGCTAGTCCTCGTCAAGGGGAATGTTCATGCTTGGACTTGTTGCGAAACTTCGGGATCAGACCTGTTGATATGAGGCCTCGTCGTGGACACGTTCCTAAAGATCTTCAGGGTGAGACCTTTTCGTCGAGTACAACACAGGTCACCGCAATGGTCTCCGGAGCGATAGACCGACAGCTTTATCGGGGCAAGAACGGCCATGTCGTGTGGCAAGTTGCATTGAGCACGGCTGACACGTTGAGTTCAAATAGCGCCCTGATACTCATGGGTTACACTCCTGAAACACCTCCCTCGTTGTCCTCAGCTCAAGCACGTACCACTCGGATTGTCATTCGATGAAGATTCGAAATGACTGTCAACAGGCATTCTCATGAGATGAGGTGATTGAGTACCATCAGTTTGTTGATGACATCTCATATCGACAGTTTTGCCCTGGAGCGTAACGATATGGCGCGTCATAGGAGGCCGCTATCCGACTACTGAAAGAGACCCTCCTTCACCACCCTTCCCATGTCTTCACAATGCGGACTTTCCACAGTCTCTACTTACTGGTCGTTCATTCTGGGCTTTCGAGTACGTTCTCCTTCTCACTTGTACCACGACAGCTCGGCAATCTTGTCGATGGAGTTCTTGACACAGTCTCGGGACTCACCAATCCACTCTTCGACGCCGCTGGGTCCTGGAGTCTCCCCGGCAAAGCGATTCTCGATCCGCTTTTGGATACGGGGAAACAAACACTTTCTGGTCAGGGTCTGGTTCAAGGAGCGCTAGGTCCGCTAGAAGATGCCATCGGAGAAGAGCAAGAGTACGACTATGTGGTCGTGGGAGGTGGAACAGCTGGTATACCAGTAGCAGTCCGACTCGCTCAAGCTGGATTCACAGTGGCTGTGATCGAGGCAGGCTTGTTCCATGACATCGGTAAAACGGTGTTGGGCTCAACTCCCGCGGGCGCCTTCTTTGGCATCGGCGCGAGTCCACTCGACCAACTACCCACCGTGGACTGGGGATTCATAACGGAGCCACAAGCCGGCGCGAACGATCGGCGCGTACACTATGCGCGTGGGAAGGCAGTTGGAGGGTCGTCGACCACAAATTTCATGATACATCAGCGCGGAACCACTGCTTCGTACGATTTGTGGGCTGCAGCCGCCGGAGATAACAGCTACAGGCTTGCAAATCTCATGCCTTTTTTCCCAGAGAAGCGTCACCTTCACCCCTCCTGACAGTCGTCTGCGAAGAGCGAATGCCACAACACTATACGATACGTATGCCTTCAGTAACCAAGACGGACCCATTCAGGTCGGATACACAAATTGGGTGTCAGTCCTCGCAACCTGGCTGGAGGTAGGCTTACGCACAGTCGGACTCTATCCACAGCCAGACTTCTGTAGCGGTAGTCTGCTGGGATATCACTACTCTCAGTCTACGATCAGATCGTCAGACCAGACCAGAAGTGCAGCCAATCAGTACCTAAGCCTAATCGACAACGATCATCTGAAAGTGTACACTGAAACGATGGCCAAACAGATCATGTTCGAAGGCAATGTCGCCGTCGGCGTCCGGGTGGCCACTCTGAACCTCCTCGAATACACTATCCATGCCAGGAGAGAAGTCATTCTGTGCGCTGGCGCCTTTCAGACTCCTCAGATGCTGATGGTGTCAGGGGTAGGACCTCGTTACCCTCTAGAGGAGCTCGGCATCCCAATAGTATGCGAACGACCAGGCGTAGGTCAGAACCTCATGGATCATATGAAGTCAACTACGACACAGTCGATCGATTCCTTCACGATCCCATCGTGTTGGCAGAAGCGCTCGCCGGCTACGCCTCCGTCCCTCCTACAGGCCCACTCACTTCGAACGTCATCGAATTGATCGGATGGGAGAAAGTACCGCAACATCTCCGCCAGTTCTGGTCTTTGGAGACTCAGCTAGCCATGTCAAGTTTCCCGCCTGACTGGCCCGAAATCGAATTCTTGACAGGAAACGGCTACGTCTCATCGTTGAACTTCCCGGTCTTGCAGCAACCACTCAATGGTCGGCAGTACATCACCACTCTCGGTGCCATGGTAGCCACGACGTCTAGAGGCAACATTACCATTTCTTCCAAAGATAGTCATGTGCCGCCTATCATCAACCCAAATTGGCTCACGACCAAAGCGGATCAAGAAGTCGCCGTCTCGTTCTTCCGACGCATGAGGGAGATTGCACTAGCAACGCCAATGTTGACAACGATCATTACGCAGAGTGATGGTGATCCGGAATACTTCCCCGGCTCAGGTGTGCAGACTGATGAGGAAATCTTGGATATCATTAGGAGTACGTTTATGACTGTTTGGCATGCTTCCGGCACGGCGAGAATGGGGAGAGTGGAAGATGCTTTCGCTGTGGTGGATAACTTGGCTAGAGTCATTGGGGTTCAAAGGCTCAGGGTCGTGGATGCTTCGATATTTCCAATCTTGCCCCCAGGACATATTCAGAGCACTGTCTATGCGCTTGCTGAGAAGATCGCGGATGTGATCTTGAGAGGGTACTAGGGAGATGGACGGGACGGCTTCTACGTGCAAAGACTGTCCGCTGTTTCAGGCAAGGCACGATTGTGTTGCGAGACCAGCACCATTGTGCGTGAGCATGAATAAGGCAAGTTCTCTGCCAAGTCATGGCCAATGGACAACCAATCGACAAGGTTTGTCGCATCCGGTCATAAGCATGGCTGTTCTTGTCAATGATGGGCCACCCAAGTCGTTCGGCAACTGGATCCCCGAGCATGTCGGCCAGGTCTAGCAGTCCATCATGAATTGGAGTTCTATCTTAAAGAGCGTGTCATTTCTAAGTCCTTTCACCGCAAGCCAACGTCTAACGTCAAACAAGTAACAAAAAGCTTATACTGTTGCCCTGGAAAAACATCCATCGATCCTCAAAAGTCAACCACTGAACGTTCAAACCCCTTCCTTGACCCGGTCAAAACTCAGTTTGACGCATCAAAGCCATCTTCACGCGCTTGCTTCGGCATGTTCTCGATCAGGACCGTTGGGAACCTCTCATCCGTCATGTCCATGTGGGCATCTCCCCAATTCGCTGCCATGAGCTTCTGGCCAATGCTATCGTCCATTTTCTCGTAGGACTGCAGATGACAGGTAAACCAGCGACCGTAGTCATTTTCAATGCCGTCGTCGTCATCCTCGGCCAGCCTGAGAGAACCTGTCCTGACACCGCCATGATGAGCAACAAGCTTTGGGTGCGTGTTGCCCTCCCAGCGCACTTCGCGCGGGTCTGCGTCGGAGTCTGCACGAACGTTAGCAAGTCAATACTCCTCGCTATCAAGCAGTCTATCGATACGTACAATCTCCATGAGCAGACCACATAACTGACCAAGGCGCATCTCCACGAGTCCAGACCATAGCATGTTCCCAATCATGTCGATGGCCGTACTTGTTGGCATATGGGTCGTTGTCCATCTCGCTATAATAACCGTACATGTATACACACCAGCCATGATTGCAGCGCTCACGCGATTAAGTGTTGCAATGGGCCAGGCGGTCAGACTGACGGCAGGGTGACCACTTATTAACATCCGGCTCGGTCTCAAGTCCGGGATTCGTGTTGCCGTCAGGGTCAATGGCCGCTGTGTGGTAGCAGGTGTCCTTATCCCAATCTAGGACCGGCTGCCATTTCAGTGCGCCCTCGGTACCCGCAACAGGATCGATCGGTGTGATCACGTCGGCGAGCGTAACCCCGAGCATGCTGAGGATTGCTACAGCTTTGGTGATAGAGGGAGACAACATCTTGATATTTGGATGTGAAATTGGCCTTAAGAAAAGACGACTTCTGTTCAGAGGGTTTGATTGGTGTGGAGAGGCGCTGTTTGAAGTGTGTGGGGATGTGTCGAAGAGAGCTCACGAGGCTATCTATAAGTAAGTCATCGCTTGCATTGACTTCCAAGGACTCTACGGTAGTCACAACTTTGTCTCTAATTCAGCCTCATCGCAGTGATGCGACATTTCCACCTCAATGCAACCTGGCCGCAGTCATTTCATCAAACACCGGCTTCGCCGAGAACACAATGATAATCGTTACGATGCTAGCGGCTGCCTGAGCCGCTGGGTGATGATAGTCGAAGTTGTCGATGGCAGCTGAGGAAACACTGCGCACTGACAATACCAAAGCACTCCAGGTAGAGTTCACATACATGAAATGCGGCTATCGCAGTATTTAGAATCCTGTGGAACATGGTACAAGAGAAGCTGAAGTAGCCGGCGGCGACGCCGAACCTTTGAGACAGTGCTCACAAAGACAACGGCATCCACATTCCATGATATGTAGTTGGTGCTGGCGAAGTCGCGTCAGCCGCGTGATACGGTCTCGGTCACAATGTTCGTGAACAATGGTAGACTTTGGGAGGCCTCGTCTCGTTGCTCCAGCAGACATCATCAGATGCTTCACCTGGACAACGGAAGCCTATTCAGCCCTGATGCAACGTTAGACGACCCAACTCTGGCGGAGAAAACCCGCCATATGGCAGTCAAGCTCAACAGTACGAAATGCGCAATCAGACTCTATTGACTCGTCCGTGTTGGCCTGATCGGTCCATATGCTTGGCTCAGAGAGACATTCGTTGGGCGCAGTAGTCTATATCGACAGCAACCGTCGGCTGAATGCGTTGCAGTTGAAGATGGCAGAGATGTGGTGTAGCACCAAGCACTGCTTGCTAGGACAGTGTCCCAATTGTCTATTCCATGCGAAATCATCAGAGGCTTTGCTCTGTATGTCCCGCTCTATGGTGCGGACTCTCTGATGCTGGACATGCAGTCAAACGGGATTAGGCTAGCGACAAGCGATGGTGTCAGTGATCGAAGCAAACATTGGCAGATCAACGTCTGGTGCTCTTGAATGCTCTGTCCAACAGAGAGAACAGAGACAGCGCATCGTTGGTGTACCACCATACTTAGTTGGACATTCTCCGTTCTATGCGCACATATTTGCATTGTTCCTAGCATCGTTCCTCACACACGCCGCGAAGAAAGGCTCAACGTTGGCAGTGTTGGAAATTCCACACTTAAGGAGACTGTCAGAAGTCGATCGGGCACTGGTCTGCGTCTATGGAAAACGTACAACTTCAGCCCCGTTGCTGGTCGTCATCGATCCGAACGACCCACAGACAGCGTTTGTGGAACCGACATTCCGTGTCGTGCTGTCACCCACTTGGATGGCGCAGAAGCAGGGGAAAGTCTGGGCGTTGACTAAACAGCATGTCAAGCCGCTGGGAATTCTCGATCAGTTCAAGCAAAGAATAATGAAGGGCTGGTACGTACATCGTCGCGAGCAAAATCTTAATAGAAGCCATGTTGGAGAGCGGGCGGTATTGATGTTGGGAGTACTTCTAATGGAAGACCAATGGCCTTTGTATAAAATACTTCCTTGCCCTCAAAAGGCATCGTTTCGGTCGCCGTGTCTTCTTGGCTCGTATATTGGCATGACATTGCTGCTCGTATAAGGACGATGGATGAGATTCGGTATGACCTCAGCGATGTTTGGCACGTTAAAAGGATGGCGCCACCAGCTATGCGAAAGGCTTCGTACTACTACATGGTCGCCAGCGTTGCTGCACAACTTGAATCTCAGCCGACGCTATGAAGGGCATTTTGCGAGATAGACAGTCCATGAAGCATGGGTCTAGAGCAAAAAAGAAAAGCAAAAACATACAGCACGAGGGATTCCCATATGCTCACGCACTATAGTACTAATCTCGCGGTCAGATGCTTAACCTGAAAGAGCGGACGGGTTTTCGTGTTTTCATCTGCCTGTGGCCGTATGTGCTGATATCTGGTTTTGCACTAAATATAATGCTACATTGCTTATGTAAGCATCTGGAAACGGAATTGAGGCCTCGACCGCGTTCAATCCCACTTTTGGGCTGCAACAACCTTCAAAACCATCCGCGGCTTCCTATCACTCCTTTAGTGCACTGCCCACAGCAGGCAATTGATTCATTAACCGCCCAGGCCGCGACGGAGTTCTTCCACATGCATTTGCCGAATGCGGGGAAGGCGCGCTTGTCTCGCCGACGGACATCCACGCGACATCGTCTCACGGCAACCAACCGGCCATACCAACCTGAGGTCTACTTTCCTTCTGGGGCTCAGTGTATGGCATTGGCTAGTTTCCACTCAAATATGGCATTTGGATGAAGTGTCGCTGCCTGCCTGAGCCGCAAACATGATCACGACGGACAAGGAACCTCCAAAGGCGCCTCGAAAGAACATCACCACTGCTTGCGAGGCGTGTCGGGAGAGCAAGATCAAGGTGAGATATGCCACTGTATAGCGTTTTAGGGCTCGACTGGTCCTCTGACACGTTGTGACAGTGCGATGGAGCTTTGCCACGGTGTACCGGCTGTTCCAAAAAAGACCGGGAATGCAACTACAAGGCAACGAAGGACAAACGGAGGTACTGGCATGCCCCTTTTACAACTTTTTGGCTCCTCAAGTACCGTTGTCGAGTTCGGTAAGCGCATAGCTGATGGTATCGGTAGAGTCTCCTTTCGCCCTGCGCTTGTCATCCTACGGAAACGTCTCGAATTGTTGACTTCGCTGGCGATTCAAGCAGGCTTACAGGTTCCCTCACTTGAAGCGGAAGACTTGAGCACTCTCGATGACGTCTTTGAGGCCGTCGGCCTCCAAAAAGCGACTTTCCTACTGGACGCTGGGCTTGCAGGCGGCAATGAAGGTAATAGAAGCGTTGGTGGAAACACGGCACCATTGGACCTTCATGCACAACCACAAAATGATCTCGTACCGATAATTGAGCATACGGTCGGACAGGAACAGTATGGTCTTAATCATGGCCTCAGTCAAACAAGCAACTCCCTGGGGCAATGGAGAGCACATGATCCGAACGTCAACGCCGATGCTACTGCGCATAACGCCAATGGTGCTGTTGGAGAGCCTTCTGGATCTATCAATGACTCCGAAATCTTAACCGACTGGTCACTTGCGACATGGGACGATTTTGTGTCTCCAGACTGGCCGTGGACGGACCTTATGACCGTGGATGGTGGCATCGGTCATGACTTGGATGCTAGCTTTGACGCCGTTCAGAACACTCATGGAGCTGGCCCTGATATTCCTTCAGAAGTGCTAGCGCCGGTCGATCAGGATAAAGAAGACGAGTGCGAGCTCGACATCATCAACCAGGTCGCTGCTCGCTTTGGTACGTTGCGCGTGGCGCCCGATGGAAAATTGCGATACTTTGGATCCGCTGCAAACGCCAACATACTTGGCAGCAAACAGGAGCAGCCGCGTGTGGCATCGTCACTTTCCAAATCCACGGAGAAGGATAATCTGCGAATACTACGAAACGCGGGCCTCGACCAGTCTACACCGCCTAGCCTGGAACGTCGTCTCCTTGAAAGCTATTTCACTTGGCACAACTCATGCCATCCTGTTGTCAACGAGACTTCATTCTGGCCCTCGCGCAAGAGTGAACTGGCTTTAGACCGAAATGGAGCTGAGTCCCGCGACACAAGTGAGGAACAGAATCTCACCATGAGCGAGAGCAGCGTGGAGTCGGCTCAGTACACACAAACGCTGGTCAATGCAATGTGTGCGATCGGTGCGAGCTATGAATCAAAGTACAGTGGCGACATGGTCACATTTCCTCGGGCACTCCCAGATTTCTTCGCTGACCGTGCCAAGTGCTTGCTGGATGCGGAGCTTGAGAGCCCGTCCGTTGCAACGGTGCAAGCACTGCTTGTGTTGAGTAGCTACGAGGTGGGCTGCGATCGTATCGCTCGCTCATGGCTATACAGTGGCATGGCCATGAGACTTTGCTTCGACCTTGGACTGCATCTCGACACACAACCATATGTTGAACGAGGAATACTCTCGGCGACGGATGCTGCCACTCGACAAATGACCTTCTGGAGCAGCTATGTAATCAATTACCGCTCGAGCTTTATTCTTGGCCGTCCTTTCACACTGGACCCGTCGGAAATCACAGTGGAGTCTCCATCAGCAGGCTCCGAGAGCTTTCAAGGCTTCGTGCGTCCTCTGCAGCGTCGCTCGAGAGCTCAATCTGCTTTCAGTCGATTGACAGGCCTCAATTCTGATTCTTCCGATTCCATGCTCGTCGCGGAAATCATGAAGCGGCGCATCGAACTCTGCGGTCTGGTAGAACCAATCGCGAGGGCGCTGTATGGAAACGTCCACATCCCTGTTGGCACTCTCCTGGAGATGTCTGAATCAAGGGTTACTGCTATGGTGAACTGGAAGCAAGAATTGGACTCTGTCTTCGACATCCCAATAGACTGTCCTTCGGATCCTGCGCCGCCGCTGATTGTTCTCCATATCGAATACCATTACATGCAGATCCTGCTGCATCGACCGTGGACCTCAAGACGCCTGCAGGCTGCTATTCGGCGTGGTCGAGGATACAAACACGCGCGAAAAATGTGCATCGACTCCGCTACCAGCATCGCCAACCTCCTCGAGATTTATGAAGAGCAGTACGGCTGCCGATACCTGGACGTCGAGACGCTCCAAGTCCTACCATCTGCAGCACTGATTCTTATATTTGCTGCCATCTCCCCACAGGAACAAGTGGCTGGCGCTGAGAGCATACGTGTGTGCTTGAACACGGTCTTACGAGCTCTGGATGAGTCTGGACGATATCACGCATGTGCGAGAGAGCACCTCGACAGTCTTTTGGCGATTCAAAGCCAGTGGCACAGCGTTTACGATCAGCGGAAGCGGAAGATCCGATCGCGCCGCCCCAGCAACGATGCAGGAAACATCAGTCGGCAGACTAAACGGCCGCGTTCTTGAGCGAGAATGATTCACTTCAACTACACGCGTCTCCGTCATCTCAACTCCGCTTTGAATCCTTATGCGGTCATATTTTCAATTGATCTGAGCTCATGCCACTGACAACTCAACAAGGTCTCCGAAAATATGCATGCAGTCTCCACACCATCGTCTGGCGCTACAGCAAACGCCCGGCATGAATACCTCCAGTGACAAGCACATCCGAGGACGTCTGATACGCACTCGCATCAGAAAGCAAGTGCACAACAAGGCCTTTGAGGTCTGATCTATCCGCCATTCTCCTCATCGGTGGCTCGGTCGTCATGATATGGCCAAGGTGTGGTTCGCGCTCACAGAGATCAAGCGTCATATCCGTCATCGTGTACCTTGAGCACAAATGTTAGCGCATTCGACACCAAGCCTGGAGAAAGGGAAACAAACGAACCCTGGAGAGATACTGTTCACTCGGATGCCCTTTGCTGCAAGCTCAACCCCCAGTGTTTTGCATAATGACACCACCGCCCCTTTGCTCATGCAGTAGTCACTGGTATTCTGGCCTTTGCTGGCCACATAAGCGGCGATGGACGCTATGAACACCATGCTACCTCGGCCTTCGCCACTTTCTGGATTCGTTGGCTCCTGTCTTGCCATCTGAGCAGCTGCAAGCTGAGCAGCGTAGTATGTTCCCAGAATGTTGATGTTCACGCATCGCGCTACGGATTCTGGCTGTCGGTCTAGGAAGGGTTGGTCGGGACAGATACCGGCTGCGGTTACTCTGGACAGCTGATCGTCAGCAAATGCTCTTTTCCTCACTCAAGACCACGCTGGCTGATGCATCCCGGAGAGCTTCACGGGACTCACAATCCATTGATCTGGCCGAAATCCATCACGACCTCGTCAAAGGTCTTCTTCAAGACATCATACTGAGTCACATCTGTCCTGCATTGCGCAGCGTCAGCACCTCCGGATCCCTTATGTCCTGTCTGATCAGATGGCCTGGCCAGTCCTTCAACACAGCACTCACGTGTACAACTTGAACTTCTGCTTTGGGTACCTCTTTGGCAATTCGTGGAAATGCGGATGAGGTTCCGGAGAGACATCGAGAATAGCAACGCTTGCGCCAACCTCTGCGACAGCAAAGGCAAACGCCAGACCAATTCCTCTCGCTCCTCCAGTGATCACGATCGTTCTATTGGCGAGAGAGAAGAGATCCAGGACATTTTTGTGAAGGAAGCTGTCTGGGTCTCTTCTGAGCGTGGAGTTTCCATTTGCTTGTGCCGAGTGGCCGTTCATTGTTGAGCCTTGAGTCATTGTGAGGTTCTGTATCTATGCGCAGGATGCAGAGAGAAGACCGCGTATGAAGAGAATGGGACTCCAGTCTGGGCGAAGTAGAAGCGCTATGTCTGAAGATGTACCTTGCCAAGAGCTCACTCCAGAGCTATGATACTGGGGCACAATAGTGCATGCCTTAGAGCGCTTTGCAATCGTTCAGCATTTCGGAGAAGGATGCCGTGGCGGATATGCATGCGATGTCTCCAACATTTGAGGAGCCATGTCTGTGAGAACCACGCGAGGGCCTTCGGTGACGAGTTACGACGAACGCCGTACCTTATCCCCGCACAGCGCTAGGCGAGGAGTTCCGACTCCAGTATTTCCGCCTCAGCTGGCCCCGAGCTCTGCTCTCCGCCGGAAGCTTTCTTCCGGAACTCCGCTTCAGACCTGGTCTGCGGTATAGCCAATCGAGGTAACGACCGCTTCAATGCCAGACTGTCGTTCGATACCTTCTGAATGAAACACCTGGGGTACAATAACGGAATCATTAAAATGGGGAATTTCCAGGGAGTCAGACCGATGAGCGTCTCGTTAGGTCGGAACCCCGAATCCGGAGGTTGGGAGGGCTCGAACAAGAACAGACACATCATATGGCTAAGACAATGGTCACTGGCCATTTCGTGTGACCACATTGCCCATCATGCATCTCAGTACCGACCGACAGCTATTGCCTCAGACCACGAACTCTGAGGACCTGAACAGGTCAAAGCCTTCATCGACAATGAAGACAAACGGCGTAATGGTCCCGGTATCAGAGCAAGAAGACAACAACGACGATGACTTTGCGGTGCTGAGTCTACGTAACCTCATATTTGACATCTGCAATCAGAATGGAGGTGGACATGGAGGCTCAGCCATTGGCATGGCAGCGATTGGGGTTGCATTGTGGAAATACGTGATGAGATACAACCCAAACAACCCAAACTGGTTCGATCGAGATCGATTCGTTCTATCCAATGGTAGGAGTGCTCCCTTCTGATTGCAGTTTTTCAGCTATACTGACCGTCCACAGGGCACGCCGCGATGTTTTTGTACGCTTTGAATCACTTAGTTGGCTACGACAATTTCACCATGGAGGAGCTTAAAGGCTATGGCGATGCGAAGATGAACGGATATAAAACGATCTGCCACGCTCATCCAGAGATTGAAGTCCCTGGCGTCGAAGTCACTACCGGGCCTCTTGGACAAGGTGTAGCAAACTCCGTTGGTTTGGCTATTGCATCGAAGAATCTGATGGCGACATTTAATCGTCCGAATTACAAGGTGGTTCAATCGCGAATCTACTGCATGATTGGAGATGGATGTCTCATGGAGGGCGTGGCTCTTGAGTCTCTCACTTTGGCTGGCCATCTAAAGCTCGACAATTTGGTTGTCATCTACGACAACAACCAAGTCACATGTGATGGACCGCTGAGTTGGATCAACACCGAGGACATCAACGGCAAGCTTAGAGCTTGTGGCTGGACGGTGCTAGACGTTCATGATGGGGATCGTGACGTGCAGACTATAGTGGCTGCTTTGGAATATGCCCATGCGGTCCGCGGACAGCCCGTATTCATCAACGTACGAACCACAATCGGATATGGAACAAATGCCGCTGGAACGGCGAAAGCGCATCATGGGGTGTTCGACGAGGAGAGTGTCACACGTCACAAGATCGCTGCTGGACTGGATCCAGCCAAGAAGCACGTCGTACCTACGAGAGCTCTGGATTACTTTCGAGAACGTAAACGCTATGGCGAGAGGCTCAATGCGAGCTGGGAGGCTTTGATCGAGAAGTACTCTCATGCGCATCCTCAGCTAGCACGCCAATTCTCTCAAAGATGTCAAGGTCTCCAGGATGAAGCAATTACCCAAGCTCTTGAGAGCATTGATGCCTCTTCCATGAAATCTTTGGCAACTCGAGAGTCGAATGGATTCATCATGGAGAAAGTCTGGCCCATCTGCGAAGCACTCTGCGGCGGCGGTGCTGATTTGGCCAATTCGAACAAAGTCTACTACAGCGAAACTGACGTCTTCCTCCCCAACCACTATGCCGGTCGGTATATTCGCTATGGGATCAGAGAGCATGCTATGGCCAGTATCTCGAACGGTATTGCGGCATACAATCCTGGAACATTCATACCAATCACTGCGACATTCTTGATATTCTATCTATACGTAAGTCCATCTGTGCAACAGTGACACATTTGGTAGACTGACATTGACTAGGCTGCTCCTGGCATACGAATGGGTGCCCTCAGCCACCTACAAGCACTCCATTTCGCCACGCATGACTCTTTCGCCGAAGGCCAGAACGGACCCACTCATCAGCCTGTCGAAGTCGACTCGCTCTACCGCGCCATGCCAAATCTGACGTACATCCGCCCTTGCGATGCCGAAGAGACAATCGGTGCTTGGCTGAGCGGTATGAAGCACCAGACTGGACCTACCATGATCTCACTCGGACGAGACCCCGTTGGCGATGTGCCTGGCACAGATCGATACAAGACTGTGAAAGGAGCGTATGTCATCAAAGAAGATGAGAACGCCATGCTTACTCTTGTAAGCTGCGGGACCTGCCTTCATCGAGTGTACGCAGCTGCTCAGTCTCTGGCCAAGTCAGAAATACCGGTCAGAGTGGTGAGCTGTCCCAGCTTCGACCTATTCGACCAGCAGGATGCTTCATACAAAGAGTCTGTGTTTCCAACAGATGGAAGGCCTATTGTCAGTGTGGAAGAGTACGTGGCGAGCTTCTGGGCTCGTTATGCTACTGCTAGTATTGGCATGACTTCGTATGGGTACTCTGCGTCTGGCGAGAGCAACTACATTCGATTTGGCATGGATGCTGAGAGTATTGAGAGGAGAGTGAAGGGGTATTTGGAGAGTCTCGGCAAAAGGAACGCGAGGATGGTAGGATGGAAACAGATTTAGCTATGGGGTAGTTTGAGAAATATCAAGGGCGATTTTGCATTGTTCATCGAAGGCCATGGTGTCTTGCTTTCAACATTCAGTTGCACAGTCAGCGTGTGGAGCTCTAAAGCGATCATTCCTTGCCATCCTTCGTGCTTTCATGCGCCAGACAGACAGCGCCGAGTCGCATCATTGCCCCACGGGGCTCCGCACCATCTACCCCAACAAATCTCCTGATCGTCCGGCGGACGCACACCGAGCACGTTGATTTCCATTGCGGAATGTCTGAACTGAGCAGAGCCCCGAAAGAATGGGGCGGTTGCACCTCATTCGGAATCCCAGTTCCGCACTGAGTCCGGTTGCGAGGCACATGCAATCGGCATGACCGACTGGCACTATTGTTCGATTAAGAAGCACTCGATAGCTTCAAAGCCAACGCAATTTTCTATAGTACTGAATTCTCAATCTTTGGTTCCTAATAGCATCGAAGTCAATACTCCAGCGTTCATCATGTCTCAGTACGCAACATCGCTCGATGCCATCATCATCGGTGCCGGTCCAGCCGGCATCGCAATGGCCTATCAATTGAAGCATCAGCTCGGATTTCACGACTTTACGATTTATGAAAAGCTTGACGGAGTCGGAGGGACATGGCGAACGAACTCATATCCTGGATGGTTAGTACTGAATGCGTCACCCAGGCCGCACATGAAGGGTTCTGACGAAAAGTTGCAGTGGTTGTGATTTACCTTCACATTTATATTCATTCAGCTTCAACTTGAACCCGAATTGGTCTAAACAATTATGTGAGCAGCCGGAAATCTTAGCTTGTGAGTCTCGAACCAGTGTCATTTCACATTGATGACACGACTGACTGATGGGCTATTCAGACATGGAGGATACCGTTGACAAGTTCGACATTAGGAAGCACGTCAACATTTCCATCGAGTGTATTGGCGCACACTGGCGAGGCGATCTGAAGAAGTGGAAAGTAAAGTTGAAGGACTTGCAAACCGGTATGACCTTCGGTCGTTACGCTTCAGTGTTTGTCTCAGCCGTGGGCGCCATATCTTTTCCTCGAGACGTCAAATTCCAAGGGATGGAAAGCTTCAAAGGACCGATGTTCCACACCGCACGATGGGATCACTCAGTATCCTGGAAAGACAAGCGTGTCGCCGTGATTGGTAACGGCTGCAGTGCTGCCCAAGTCGTCCCTGCTCTGGCCAAAGACGCTGCCTTTGTCAAACAGTACGCACGAAGTGCTCAATGGTACCATCCTCGACCGAATCATCACTTCACTGCTGCTGAGAAGTGGGCATTTCGATGGATCCCGTTCTGGCAACGGCTACTCAGGCTGGCTATCTTCATAGAGGCGGACGAGCAGACTCATGCATACTTTCCAAGTTCGAAGGGCCAACGGGTACGATCAGCAGCCGAGAAAGAGTCAGCACATTACATTAGATCGATCGCCCCAGAGAAGTATTGGGATTTTATTGTCCCGGATTTCCCTCTAGGCTGCAAGCGAAGAATCTTCGACCCAGATTATCTCGAATCATTACGGCGGTCGAATGTCGAGCTGCTCAATCACGGCATTGAGAGAATCACCGAGACTGGCATCGTCTCTTCAGGGGGCGACATCACGGACTTCGACATCATTGTCCTTGCCACCGGCTTCCAGGTCGCTCAATTTCTCACGCCCATGGAAATCATTGGCGCTCACGGAGCATCACTGCAAGACCAATGGAACGAAAGCCGAGGCGCCCAAGCATACATGGGAACATACGTCCACAACTTCCCCAACCTTGCTATTATCTTCGGGCCTAACACTTTCCCAGCCAACAACTCTGCGCTCTTTGCGTGCGAGACCCAGGTCGACTATGCGATCAAGTCTCTATTCAAACCGCTGGTGGACGGACGTGCTGAGATCATCGAGGTCAAGCGGACAGCAGAAGAGTCGGCTACCCAAGACATCCATCAAAAGCTCACTGCATCGGTGTTTGCGGGAGACTGTTCCAATTGGTATATTGGGAAGTATGGGAGAAATGCTGCTTCCTGGCCAGGACTCGCACGGTCTTTCTGGATTGCGACGTATTTTCCTGACTGGAAGTCCTTCAACATGAGCGGCGGAAGTAAGCTCTGGCGTCTTCGAGCACTGAAGAGGTGGACCTCGTCATTGCTGACCTTGGGGACTGCCTTGAAGCTGCTGGTTTTGGGCGGAGTGACATGGTCTCTGGCTCATAGGAATACTGGCCTTAAAGAGCTGCTTACAAGAACGTTGCAGAGCTGGAGAAACGCAATCAAAGTATGAAGAGATCGACGAAGCAATTCAACAGAGACTGCAAGAGGATGGTGGATGAGGTCATACGGGTTGCGACCTTGAATATTGCATCTCACGAGCGTAGGAGAACGTCTTGCTGGTGTCTCTCTTGGCACCAGCATTGATTTGCAGGAATGTGTCGAGGATGAGTTTATGTGATGAGCTTGATGCGATGGTCAAGTACAATGACGATGCCTCGTCCTTAGGGGATGTAGGTCAGACGGACATTAAGGGGTAAAGTGTCGGACTTCAAGTAGGCAATCAACTCCTTCGGGCATGGGTCAAAGTTGTCCCGTCTCCTGAGGATTTACTCGCCCCAGCCTCCTAATAACGTCCTTTTTCCTTTCTGTAACACGTCCATCCTGAAAGGGCAAGCATCGAGCTTGACCGTCGACATCATCTTTGCCCAAGCCCTATCTGTATCTTCGAAATTTTGGGCAGAAGCGGACTCGTTTGGGCAGAATCGGACTCTGTTGCAACGACCACGGCCAGTACTTCCGAGCTCTCGGCCTGGTATTTCCGTTTCGGCAGATCGCAAAAGTTCGGACCCAGCCTCGCTTTGATCCTTGGAACAGCCAGGAGCACGTGGCCAGTCACCAAATACGGCAAATCACACGATGACGGATGGCGTGTGAACAAAACCTGCAGTGGTTAGACGAAGCGGACTTCTTGCCCAGGCATTTGTTTTGATATGAGAAGGTGTGCTCTCGAAATCGGAGCAAATCTGCAATGGCCTCTGTTCCGAGTTTGGACCACTGAGTGTTAACTTGGTGCCTCGTTTCGCATTCACCAGCACGTGGCAATCTGGGGGTATAAATACAGCGGCTGCAGGCATCACACATGAGCAATCCTTGCAGCGGTGCTGGTTGCAGGTAGCAAACGTTGTCCATTTTCCTTCCTGAGTGCATCTCCAGCCGAAACATCATCGTACATATCTGTCAATCCGCTCAAGATATCCCCAAAGCTTGAATCGACAGCAGGACACTACGCTCGGTCCTTCATCTGTCCTTGTGTGAGAGACGACCTCCAAGCTTCCGCGCCCACGGCGTAGTCTGCTCGCTCCCGGAACTCGATCCAATACCACATGCCTAGACAACACCCTCGTCGTGGATCTTTTGAAGCATTTCAGTTTCAATCCTTGCCCTGCGAGCCTGTTCATGATGTGATTGATTGTCCTTGAACACATAGTCCATCTGCTCAAGAGTGCGGCCCATAGTCTCCGGGACGAAGAACCACACCCAGATGAGTGCAAGCAGGCAGAAAGCGGCGAAGAAGACGTAAGTGCCGAATCCAATCGAAGAAAGCATTGGCGGTGTAATGAGACCCTACGGCGAAGTTAGCGAAGAGTGATGATGATCGAGAACAAGAGTCTCACAATGATAAAGTTGTTTCCCCAGTTGCTCATGGTAGCTTGAGCGCAGCCCTTGGCGCGAATGGTTGATGGAAACACTTCAGCTGGCATTGCCCACGGGATCGGGCCCCTGCTCACTGTTAGGGCTGGATCGGAATAATAATGCCCGCTGCATCTGCACTCACCAAGTAGCACCAAAGCTCAGCATGAAGAAGAGAAGAAACGCCACCGACGTCCAGGCGGCGGCGTTGTGCTCTGGCCACTTTCCATTGAAGAGTCCGACCAGAACCGCAATGATGAAATGTGAGATGAACATGCAGACACCGCCATACAGCAGAAGCTTGCGGCGCCCAAACTTGTCCATTCCCCACAGGCTCCAGACACAGGCTACTACCTGGCAGACGTTGAGCACCCCGGACATGGTGAGTTGCATTTCGTAGTCCAAGCCCATCGTCGCGAAGAGTGTAGGGCTGTAATAAATGAGGGCGTTGATTCCGACGAACTGCGATCTTGGTCAGCGATTGTGCAAAGGGAAGGGCAGAATGAGTTGCGAAGGCGAACCTGTTGGAAGAACATCAAGCCCACGCCTACTTGCGTACGTCTCCAGCCGCCCTTCCTCCAGCAGTCTGCCCAGTTGTTCGCCTGAAGGAGGAGTCGAGATTTTATTGTTCCGTCTTGCAATTTTGGATATTTCTCCAGCTGAATTTCTCGACGATAGGCGACTTCGGATCGAATTTCGTACCACTCTTGCTGAACGCGAGGATCTGACTCGGGAACTTGTCGAAGCTTGGATAGTGTTGAAAGAGCTTGCTGGTCTCGATTGTCCTGGCACAGCCAACGTGGGGTGTACGGCAGGAATGGTGCTCCGATACCAAGGCCAATGGCTGGAAGCATCTGTATAAGGAAGGGCAATCTCCAGCTCCATTCTGACCCCTCCATGTATCGCGTCCCGTAAGTGATGTAGAACGCGATGACGATTCCAGTGACAATGCTCAGCTCTTGGAGTACGAGTAAAGTTCCGCGAATTTCTGGAGGTGCAATTTCGGCGATCTGTGGAAAAGTCAGGCACGAAGTCATAAAGTTGACGTTCACCGTCGTCACTCACATAAAGCGGTGTCACCATGGCGAACCTAGTTGAAGGTGTCAGTACTCATTGCTCACTCCCGACGGTGGCCTGAACACTTACATGCCGACGCCAATCCCGCCGATAAATCGCGCTCCAGTGAGCATGCCGTAGTTCATAGAGCCGGTTTGAAGTGCAGATCCCACCAGGAAGATGCAGGCAGCAAGAAAGATAGACCATTTGCGAGAGATTTTGTCCGCAATCCATCCTTGATTCATGGCACCTGCAACCGATGATTAGCTCTCCGGCTTGGAGCTTTGAGACGAATAGGGAGACGCACCCAGAAAAGCCCCGAGCTCAATCATTGCCGTCAGCAGACCTTTCTTGAAGCTGGCGCCCGGGTTCGCAGAATCGATTTCGGGGAACTGGTCGAGGAATTGAGGCATAACGAGGGTGATCGAGACGACTCCCTGGCTACATCCACTCATCAGCTTTGAACGGGGCCGGAGTGCGTTCTTGTTGTGTACTCACTCGTAGCCGAACAGCGTCCCACCCAAGGTTGCAAATGCGGCGGCGGCAAGCACATAGCGGGAAGTGAAGATTCCTCGGATACCTGACATTTGTCAATATCACTGATGTCTATATCCCCCACGTGTATCTAACGAACCGGGAGGCCCATAAGACTGCCGCTCTGTCTCCCAAACTGGCTTTTCATTGTGAGCAGGGCCCTCAATCGACGCTCGACGCTGCTTTGACACGTCGATCTGCTCCACGTGCTCCTTCGTGATGTCGTCCATCTTTTTGTCCATCGATGCAATAGTGTTCAGGCGTCAAGGAACGCCAGTGAGCGGTAAGTCTTTGGATAGAATGCAAGGCGGTAGTAATCCAGGCCTTGAATAGATATGAACTCAGTCCAGTGGAACCTAAGGTCTCAATATGTAGCCCGGCCTTTTCCCCGCACGTGTGCTCCACGTTTAAAGAAACAGCGGAGCCCCAGATTCCCCATACAAGTCCTAAGTCTAACCCAACGTATGCAGTGCATCCACCACGCAGCGTTGCGCAGTTTCACCACGACTTTGCTGGAACCACATGGGAACGGAAGTGACAGGCAGAATATTTTGCCGGTCAAAAGATCCGTAAGGTTCCATGTGGCTGATAGTCAACGGTATGCTTGACGCGTTCAGGCCTGTCGGAAGCAGGTTTCCGGAGTTGGGTCTGATGTCGAAAGAAACGCCTTAGCGTGGCCATACTTGCGCTGAATGAGCGAAGGCGTTCTGATGGCTGTCATCACGAGAGATAGTAGACCTGTGAGCTTCCAGGAATGGGCCATTGGTGTGGCACAAAGTAGACCGCTGGTGTTAGGAAGAGAAGAGGAGAAAGGAGAGGACGTCGGAGGAGGACCGATACCGAAGCTGACTCACCAGCTGGGCTTTTCAAGGTTGCCATTTTCCGAAACATTTGACTTCACGTCGACAGACATGCTCGATGGCAAGATAACGGCCTGGTCAAGCACTAACTAACACTGCGTCTCGCATACTGGGTATGATATGAGGGCATAAGAATGAGTCCATCGGAGTCCACAATTTTGCGGCTTTTCTGATGCGATCTGTTCTCGGTCCCTGAAGGCGTATTGTTCCTATGTGAGAGCGGCGTAGCCTGTCCCATTCCTTAATTACACTCTGAGGTCTTGCATATCATCCCGAAATCTCCATAGAGCGCTAGTCAACAGCAAGTATTGCAAAGGTTTACGCTTGATACACGCACAAAAAAAAGGGAGTTATATTAGGAGAGCAAAAAGACAAAAACATACAGCACGAGGGATTCCCGTATGCTCACGCACTACAGTACTAGTCTCGCGGTAATATGCTTAACCTGAAAGAGCGGACGGGTTTTCGTGTTATTTAGATAGTCCAGCCGTTGGTATTGCTCGAATCCGCATTCTTCTCACGGGCGGCGTGCACGTGATCTCTAGCCACATGTGGCGTGAGGCGCAGTTTCCGAAGTCCGGATATCTGGTTGATGGCTTCCTCTCTTCAGCTTTCCGAACCTCTACACTTCAACCTCTTTATCCAACACTGGACCGGCGCCTATGCAGTCGTCGTGACTTATGCACGGCCTGATAGTACCCATGAGCAGGATGCACACGAGAATAGCCATGCTCGCGATGTCGCTACGGCAGTCCCACCGATGCTATTCATGGCATCGCTTGCTGCCGCCTCATCGCTAGAACTCTTACTGAGTCTCCTTCATAAGGCGACTGGTGTTCATACCTCCCAGTGAGTCTATTGACTCCCACCGCCTGTTGTCTGCTCCCGCGCCCGTCCCCGAACATGGCTCAAGATGACACCAATGTCGCACATGACAGTAGCAACGACCTCGACCTGGACCTGGACCTCGACGAAGATGATGTCGACTATGACTCCGATGACTCTGAGATCGCCGAAATGCGTCGACGAGCAGATCCGATCAACAGGTATAGGGTTCCTACAGACCAGCGGACTGGACGATCACATACCAAGAGGTTGCAACAGACCTTACGTTTGTGGATACAATTCCATCGTACGATCTTAAGGACGAGACTCGATGGGGAGCATACATTCGTGACGATACCGGATGAAGGAACACTATCGTCATTCTTGATCTGGCTGCTTCGCAATAGACACGGGCGTCTAGAGAAAAAGATTACGACTGGCAGTCTTGAATCACACCTGCAATGCATTGACGTTTTGGTCAAGGACCGTCTCGGCATTGACCTGGACCGCCCCATGCTCCGGCGACTTAAGGACTCTATCAAGGTTGATCTTGTCCGTAGGGGTGCATCTCTTAAAGCTAGGCCGCGTCCATTGGCCAATAAGCCGGTGGTGGTTGATCTTCTGTACTTCCTCTGGGCATGCGACGAAATCGAGCTTTGTCATCCGCGGATACGCCTACAGCTGTCGGTCTCTTTGTTGATCATGCTGTATCTCGGCTTACGCCCGGGTGAACTTGTGGAGAGCTCCGCACATGCCTCTTCTAACGAAGGCATCCTGTATAAGGACATGAACATCATGCTCATTCAAAGAGACAACAAACGCCGGGTCGTCATACTCTTGAAAGTACGCAACCGCAAATTCAGGAGGAAGGACGAGAAGCAAGAGTGAGTGATTTCTTCCGCTTTTCCCTTGCCCATGCTGACGTTGCGACAGCATTGTCATGTTGCTACTGGAGGACCCTCTGACTCCGGAACTATGCCCAGTGCTTCAGCTCATCGCATTAGCACTCGCTGATAGAGCTTTGGCGGGACTGGGCAGCATCGAGGATTTGCGCAACGTCCAGCTGCCCAACAACAGTCACGTCATCATAGACGTCAAGCCTGAAATGAGAGATGTTCCAGTTCTGCGGAGCATGGCCCGGGACGGCACCGTCTCCACATCCAGAATCGCCCTCGCGAGTCAATTGGGAAAATTAATGGAGGCATTGGGAGAACGAGCGGGATATGACGAACGGCTAACCCCATATACGATTCGTAGAGGCCATGGTAATATGCTGGAGAGTGCGTGTCCAGAATTGCCGAACAACACGTCGAAGATCACCACTAACTTGTTTCAGAGTTTGTTACCACAGCAGTTAGGCGACAACGAATGGGCCACACGAGCGACAACACGTTCCTCCACTACATATCCACCATATCTGGTGTCGATACACAGGCTCTCACCCACGATCGTACGCCTGACAACGAACTTGTCGACTTCCTCCGCTCAATGGCAACCCGCAGAGACATCATGGCGCCGCGACCAGCCGGGTCGCATATCACAGATATTGCGAACGGAAATAAAGACGGGCGCAGCGAATACTTGAGGAACAAAAAAGACTACTTTGAGAATACCGCCTCCTTCCGCCTGGCCAAAGCTAATGCTCTCCAACCTCTTCTCGATCAACAAATGACGAGGCCGCACCCCAGTCGATACTTCCGCGCTTACCTTAGACATGATGCGGATAGATCGGCCCTTATCCACTTGTTCTACCGGCGGACCGAGCAAGATGTCCATACTTTTGAGGACTATCTTTCACCGCTGGTAAAAATGGCTACACCTGGCAGAGTGAAATGGCAATACCCAGAGGCCAATCCCAGTTTGGAAGGGCAGTGCCAAGTGTGTGGTCACCGACCTGCGCGGTCAGTACACACTTCCTAACTTCCTACGGTTCAACACTTTCTGACACAAAGCAGGCACACAATCAAAGACCTGCCGCAATTCAACCTTCATCTTTTGAAGTGTTACGAGCAAAAGCGGACCGAGGAAGACTATCGTCGTCTGATCAGTGTATTCCGCGACCGCAATCCGTCTTGCCTCTGGCCCGGATGCACTGTCAGCTTCGCACAAATGTCTATGGATCGCGTCGCGAAGCACATTGAGACACACACTCGCAAACGAACGAGTATCTGCTACTACGACGACTGCAGTGTGGACTGCTCTGAACGGAACAGCCTAAAAAAGCACATGATGATTGCTCATGTCGTGCCCCACACGGACTGCATGCCGAAAACTATATATTGTTTTGAGTGCCGCGAATACCTGTACGACGAGGTCGCTTGGTCTGATCATTGCTCTCTTCACCTGGCCAGTCTGGACTCATTTTGCGGACGAGTGTGTAAGAGAGGAATCGTTGTGACTCCTGCGCGATGCCCGTTCTGCCTAGGAGACCAAACTCTGTGCGATTCGAAGCGCTACCATCAGTATCCCTCACTAATCGACTTGCATCACCATATTGCCGGTCGCCATCTTTCGAAGGTCGCTAGCTGGCCAATCCGATGCCCTCATCCGCTGTGTAAAAGCCACTCCCTCTCAACATCGTCATCCTTCTGGGACCATGCGGAATTGGTACACAAGCTAAGAGCCCCGAGAGCGAATACCAAAGCAAGAATAAAAGCCGCGCAACTTCTGGACGCTGGAGCTACGATCGACGAGCATAGCGCCCTCTCCGAAGACGATGCCATGGATTGTGATGGCGACCTGCCGAGTCGAGACTCGCTTGGAGACACTCTAGGAACGGCTCTACGGGACGCGGACTGTCTTGCACCACTAGTCGATATGGAAGTCCTACTTCCTTCACACTTTGGTATGAAGGAGCAGGCCCAGGCCCATAGCCCAACGGGACGTCTTCTCGACAAGACGCAACGGCCTCTAAGTGAGCGCGACACATTTGCTCCTGACCAGTCTAACGAGCACCAACCCACAGGAGGACATCATTCTGGATCTTCTTCCTTGGGGAAGTGCGAAGATTCCAGCTTGTCTAATGCAAAGCAGTTGGACGCTGCAGCAGGGAAAGACAGTCGCCTGGTTACTCAGTCTCCCAACAAAGAGAAAAGAGCCAAATCCGGCCAGCCGCGCACAGTTGGATGCACTTGGCCGGGCTGCAGCGCCATGTTCTCTTCAAAGTTCCTCGTGCACAGACACGTCAACATCGATCATAAAGGACACGCATTGCGATGTGACTTCATAGTATCGCACGAGGGGCAGAGTCAGCTATGTGGTAAACCCTTCCGAGACAACTACGAGCTGAAGCGACACAGGAAATCACATGATAGGGTCGCAAGCTTGACTTGCCCGTGGGCGAACTGCATTCGTACTTTTCGAAAACATGAGAGGCTGCAGAGACACGTTGAGAGCGATCATTCCAAGTTGGGACGTAACGTAGATAGCAGGACGCAATCATCATGACATGTTTAGATGCCGCTTTCACCTCTTCTTGGCTTATTATCTTGCCACTGCTGTGCCAATGAGGCGTACCCTGCAAATGGAGACTGGTTGAAGGTTGAGTGTTCGCGGAAGGGCAAAAGAAGTGGGCCTGCAAGGAGTATTCTGGCCGAAGATTTACCTCGCACAGGCCTTCAGAGACTGAGCCGCGCGCCTTCTGGATGCAGCATTACGGACCAAGGCCCTAGTACATTAACATGCCGAGGAACCAGCAGCGGCACAGCACTCTTGACTCGCAAGTCTCACGCATTCGAATCGGAACGACTCCTCTCGCTGCTGCGCTCATCTTGCGACCCTTACTCTTGTTATAATGGCATCTCGTCCTAAGATGATGTTGGTTGTACTATCTCCTTTTGCCTAGCCTGATACCATGGATCCAGCCTGCACAAGTCCACACTCAGCTACTGGTATATACTGCCCTCGAACCCCATTGCGTTGCCACATGGCTACGGTTGCTTCGTCCCCTTCGCGCGTACACAGCAAACAATACTGGACACAAAACCTTCTTGATACATCAATTCAAACGGGAAAAGCTAGGGTAGTTCTAAAGGCAACACTCGGAGATTCAACAATGTCAACTCGATGGCAGCCTAGTCGCAGCCCTCGGTCGACCATACAAACAACAACGGTGTCGACGGAGAAGACACGGGTGCAACCATCCTTCTGGCAAACTGTTGGACATTCTTTGATGGCATTCTGGGATTGGCTTACTGCACACTGGTCAAGATCGCCCTCTGGACAAAGCGACGGAACGGACGAAGTTGTTGCAGTCGAGCTTATCCATTGGACTGAACAATAGAGTAATCACGGAATGCTTCTCTACGTGCAGCCCAGCCCAGGACACTACTTAGTGCGTAGCTGCTGGCGATGTTTTCTGGAAGATTAGAACGGTCCGCATGCATGTCCTGCTTACCAGTCGCAAGGCATCACAGAACGCTGATCAGTGGATAGAGCATCTTCGTGTAGAAGCTCGGAGCGAATGCTAACTGTAGAAGGTTTGAGAACATTCACTTGGATACTGACTAGAATGTCACATGGACGGTTCTAGTAACGGGGCGCAGTGTATATAAGGGCGCTAGGAGTCCATCTTGTAGTGAGAGAATTGAAGCAATCGCATAGCGTCCATTCTTCAAATTCCCCTGTCGTATGCAAAGGCTTCAAGGCTATCAGAACAATGTTCTCCTGCCTTATCGAAGCGAATAAGCTTGAAGGGCTTTTCGGGCGTTTCGTGCTCGATAATGTAGTGAGCAATAATGGAGAAGGCTTCTGATCGATTGGCCACTGGGTAGACATCTGCGCACTAGTCAAAATCATCAAGTATTGTTAACCAATACTTGCTACCGTCAAAGGCTGGTGGATCAATAGGTCCAGCGATGTCAGTATGGATCATCTCGTTGGTGTATGTTCCCTTGCGAAGATGACTGTTGTGAGGACGTTCCTGCATTCGTCCAAGAAGGCATTCGTGGCATAGACAGCAGTTGAGTTGTGTCGTATTCATGCCTTTTGACATTTTGGCGAGTTCTCGGATGCTATAGTGTCCGAGATGTCAGGCGTATAACGTCACTCTTCAAGACTGGATTTGCCCCACGCTCAACGCGCCCGACTCGCCCTGCGCGCCCGACTCGCCCTGCGCGCTCGACTCGCCCTGCGCGGCCAACACGCCCAGCTCGCCCAGCTCGCGCACCGCGCCCAGCCTGCGCCGTCCGCCCTGTCCGCCGTCTACTGTTTCGCAATGCTACAAACTTGTGACATCTGCCAGGCCCCAATTCGCCATAGCCACCTTGCTCGGCATAAGAAGAGAAAGCATAGCAACGCTCCCTTACCGGGGCCTTCTCCGACGCCTGTTGAGCACAGCCAGCGCATAGGCGATGTTCTGCTCGCTTGCGGCATCGATCCTGACCAGTTGGGCGACTGGAACATCGATGAGCTCGACAAGCTCCCAAATATACGACGCTACAAGCCTACACCTCGTCGCAATCATACCCCATGGCGAGTCATTGCCGAGAGAGAGCTAAACGTACTGCCCAGTTTAGAGGCCCTGCTCGTAGACATCGCGTATCGTGTCCGAAGAAATGGCGGCATGCCTGCAGGAACGGAGATGTGGCTAGAAAACGGTCGCATGGAATGCACGCCGGCTGAGTGGGTGGCATGGACGAAACGCACACTTGAAGGAGAGCAGGTGCGAACACGAGTGCTCAACATGCCTATGAGCCATACGATGGCGGATACGAGCCAGAAGTACCGTCGTTGCGCAGCCGAGGTCGCTACACAATACATACCAATGCGAGAAGCACACAATTTCCGTCAAAACCATCCGACTGCCAATATTACTCCGCGCAGGACTGCAACGGAGGTGCACCATGATTCTGAGCATCATATCTCAACCGCCTTCGGATTGGTTGGTCACAAAAACAGCCCATTGAAACTGTGGCTACTGTGGCCATCTGCGGAGCTTCGACATCTTGTAACGTGCTATGGCGACACGAACGCAGCCCTACTCCGGATGGACCATGATTCTTTCTTCGTACAAATGCCAGGGGAGTCGGTGTTCGTACCTCCTAACTCTCCTCATGCCGTTGTTGCACTGGAATCTTGCTATTTATACGGGCACACCTTCTCGACCGATTCCGGGGCCTATGATCCATCCACCGTTCTTGTGGACATAAAGGCTGGTGACTCGGTCGAAAAAGCTTGCCGGGAGCGTGTTAACCGACTGCGTCTTGGTTTACGTAGCAGCGAGTTTCGCCGCGTATATATCGATCAGTCCCTCGAGACATGGGCAATGGAGGCGCCGGTACTTCGCGGTCAGAGGGATGAGCTTCTTTCGGCGACGACCAGCCCAACAGCCTGCTTGCCAGAGATGATGATTGGAACGAATTCGTTGCCGCCTCTGGATTACCTGCATCAGTGGCTGTGTCTGTGCCTGCCACAGATGCAGCACTGGTCGGTGAGCTTTTTTTACCCTGCTAATTTGTGCAAGTATATCAACTTCCTGTTCGCCATGGTGCTGTGACAGTCACATGTCCTACCATCGCCTCCATCCCACCTGGGCGCCAACAGACCAAGTGCCTTAAGTGTGGCCAATGCGACTCTACTACGCTCTTCGACAGGAAGTTCGAACTTGAGCGTCACATGCTCACTCACCCACCACCTGGGTATCCCTGCCTCGTCGATGGCTGTCCACGAAGTGGTGACAAAGGCTTCAAGCGTATGGAACATCTCAAGAACCACATGGCTAAGACCCATAAGATCGCCGGCTTGTGATCGGATCAACCTCACTGTCGTAAACATGCGCACTAGTACAGCGCTTTTCACAGTTGAGATATACTACTGGCTTTTGATTGTCTTTGCGCTGCAAAAGCATTGGCTCAAATGCATGGACCGGTGAGCGGCAAAGTCGTCGTGTGCCTCAAAGTGCACTCAGCCTTCCAAGCTTGCGCTATCCTTATTCTGGCTTAAGGCGGCTGCCGTGCCATTCCTGGCCTGCACAGTTGTGTCTTGACTGGTTCAGCTACTGCAGCATTCTTCGGATCAAGAGGCAACTTCGGCAGAATGCGTGGTAGGCTGCAGATTGTCAACGACCTTATCGACTTTGGACACCGCAGCACTGATCTTCAGGCACCTGTGCTGCTGGAGCTATTTGAACATGTGCATCGACGAAGGATTTTACCGCGAAGCCCAAGAGACGGAAGGAGGCGTGTTCTAGTCCAATGGGCAAGGAGCCCCACAGCTTTGCTACAACCCGATCCCACGTATCAACACGGCCTCGATCGCTATTATGCAGCCTTCGGCACTTCTCTTCACACTCTGGACCAAGTGGGGCCCGCGTGCTGGAAGACTGCAGCCAATCATGTTCCACGAAAGCATGGGTGCAATGCAGCCTCAAGCCACGGCGGGCGGCGTAAACGCCTTGCAGCCTCACAGGTCACAGCCTTGTGCCCTACATTTAGCACGAGGATGGCCATACCCCATGGTGTTCTTAATTATCCCTAGCGTACTTGAAATTGAGCGTCTCTCATTTTTCGCCCCTTCGAGCGATACCTCGCACCTGAAATAAGAGATTTCCAGCACCAAAAGAAGTATCCATCCTTTAGCAATTGCTACACCTTACATCCTACGAACTTTGCAGAGCACTCTTCAATCTTCCCGATCAACTACCGCGCACTATACAAACACCACTCCCAACCTGCCCTGACCATCGTCCACCAATGGCGCCTAAAACCCAGCAACCGACGCTGGAGAGCGCAAGTATGTACACTGTGGGTTGGATCGCCGCTCTCCCACATGAAAGAGCTGCTGCATTAGTTATGCTCGATGAGAGACATAACACACCAAACCAATTTGTACAGAACACGGCCAGCGACACGAATAGCTATACATGGGGTCGAATCGCAGGGCACAACGTTGTTATTACCTCCCTACCCGACGGCAAGTACGGCACAATATCGGCTGCAGGCACTGCTACTGGACTACTCTCGTCACTGCCCCACATCCGCATTGGTCTTTTTGTGGGCGTAGGAGCTGGTGTCCCAAAAGGGAATGACATATTGCTAGGCGACGTCGTTGTCAGCAAACCAGATTCTACAAATGGGGGTGTAGTACAATACGACCTGTACAAGGCGAAGAAAGAAGTCAGCTCTAGCCACAAACGAAGGAAAGTTAGCAAGAAAGAAAGAAAGGGATTTTTGAACAGCCCACCTCGTGTACTACTCGCCACCGTGAGCGATTTGCGGGCTGAGCACGAGATTCATGGCTCGAAAATCGAAGAGAAAATGGCTGCGTTCCAAGACAATGAGCGGATGCGGACTCCATATGGGTTTCCAGGAGCTGAAAAGGACTCTCTGCGTGTCAATGGGGCCTCTCGAACTTCGCCTGAAGTCCATTACGGCACAATTGCATCGGGCAACGCTTTAATCAAAGATGCTTCAGAGCGAGACGAACTTGTCGAATGGTTACGAATGGACAATATCAACCCCTTGTGTTTTGAGATGGAAGCTGCAGGTCTGATGAACAGCTTTCCTTGCTTAGTGATTCGTGGCATTTGCGACTATGCTGATGAGCATAAAGACGATACGTGGCAGAGATATGCAGCGGCAACGGCAGCTGCATTTGCAAAGGAATTCCTTAGTTACGTCAATGTGGTGGAAGTGGAAAACACGGCAATGATTAGCGAGGTACTCCACGAAGGTATGTAATGCTACGGGTCTTGCTGTTTCCAATTGCTTACATCTCTAAGTAAGGAAGACAAAAGAATTGATCGCTAGCACCGAAAAGCTGACCCGTGACTTATCGACAAGACTCGACTTAACAGCATTGTCCGAGGCTGCTAATGCAGCCTTTGACTCGCACGAAGTCGACAGCGAGCCAAAGTGTCTAGCAGGTACTAGGGTTGAGCTCATTAAGCAGATTGTAGAATGGGCCGACGATCAAGGTTCGAAGCGCATTTTCTGGCTAAGTGGACAGGCCGGTACTGGAAAGTCAACAATCTGCCGAACGATCGCCCAGGAGCTCGACAATCGCAAGCAACTTTGTGGAAGCTTTTTCTTTGGACGCGGCAAAGGTGAACGCCAGTATGCACGCTACTTCTTTACTACAATCGCAAGGCATATGGCACAATCTATCCCAACAACGCAAGCTCGAATCGTAGAAGCGCTTACGAATGAGCCAAACTTGTCAACGAAATCGTTCAAGAAGCAGTTTGAGAGGCTTATCCTTGAACCGCTCTCCTCTACACCAATTTTGACTAAGCCATGGACGATTGTGATCGACGCACTGGATGAATGTGAATCTGAGAATGATGTCCGTACTATACTGAAGCTCCTGGCAACAACAAAAAGCACCAGTGCCTTGCGAATCTTTGTCACTAGCAGACCAACTTTATCCATCCGCGAAGAGTTCCGAGCCATGTCTTTGGAAGTCCATCTGGACAAAGGCTTGGAGCAAATATCTTACGCCATTATCAAACGGGATATACTCACCTTTGTACAGCATCATCTCGACAACATCAAATGCCGTGCTCTCCCAGCCTCACTGCCCAAAGACTGGCCACGGCGAGAAGATGTCGATCGATTTGCCGAACGAGCTGTACCATCCTTTATCTTTGCAGCAACCAACTTGCGTTACATACAACGTGGGGAGCCTGTAGAGCGGTTGCAAACGATCCTCTACGGCCTACATGCCGACACTGCAACGCAGCTTGACCAGACTTACTTACCAGTCTTCGACTCTCTTCTAGTCGACCTCGGCGGCCATTGCGAAAAAGAGCGGTTCAAGCAGGAGACCGCTCATGTTATCGGCATAATCATCACGCTTGCAGAACCTCTGTCTACTATGTCGACAGCCGCTTTGCTTAATTCATCTGAGAACAAAATTAGCAAGTTGCTAGAGCCCTTTCATCCGGTTCTGCGCATTCCTGGCAGCCCGCAGGCTCCTATTGAAGTATATCATCAGTCATTCCGGAATTTCCTTACCGATCCTCAAAAAAAGGATGGTCAACTATGGTTCTGGGTGAACGAACAACAGCATCACCAACATCTGAGTCAAAAATGCATTGATTGTATGTCAAAGAATTTGAAAATGGACATATGCGGAATCCAAGCTCCTGGAACTCAACGACACTCGGTGACATCTGGTGTCGTCAATCGCTATATGCCACGCGTGGTTCAGTATGCTTGCAGATATTGGGTATTGCATACCGCGAAAAGCGGTCAGGAGTTAATTGATGGCGGTCAAGTGCATCATTTCTTGCAGATACATTTCCTCCATTGGTTAGAAGCGCTCAGCTGGCTCGGCGAAGCTTCCGGTGCTATTGCGTATATTGACGACCTGAGGGCTCTTAGCGCGGTAAAGTTGTCGGCATGTTCTCAGTGGATGTATCCAGCTAAGTGCTTTATAGGTAAACGAAGGCGCAGCTCTAGCAGCATTCCTCGAAGATGCTCGGCGTTTTATGCTTCGGAATCGCTACGTTATTGACCTCGCACCACTTCAAACATATTCTTCGGCTGTTATGTTCGCTCCAGCTAAAAGCATAGTTAGGAGGCAATTCGAAGAGATCATCCCAGGGTGGTTCTCCCTCCAACCTGGAGTAGTAGCGAGATGGAGTGCAGAGACGCATACACTCGAAGGACACGATGGCCCGGTCCTGTCAGTGGCTTTCTCACCAGACGGGCAGACAGTGGCATCCGGGTCTAGTGACAATTCAGTGCGGCTGTGGAATGCTCACACAGGCGAAGAGATACAAATGCTCGAAGGACACGATGGGCCGGTCTGGTCGGTGGCTTTCTCACCAGACAGGCAGACAGTGGCATCCGGGTCTCATAACAATTCAGTGCGGCTGTGGAATGCTCACACAGGCGAAGAGATACAAATGCTCGAAGGACACGATGGCCCGGTCCGGTCGGTGGCTTACTCACCAGATGGGCAGACAGTGGCATCCGGGTCTGATGACAATTCAGTGCGGCTGTGGAATGCTCACACAGGCGAAGAGATACAAATGCTTAAAGGACACGGTGACATAGTCAGGTCGGTGGCTTTCTCACCAGACGGGCAGACAGTGGCATCCGGGTCTGATGACAATTCAGTGCGGCTGTGGAATGCTCACACAGGCGAAGAGATACAAATGCTTAAAGGACACGATGGCCCCCAGTCAGTAGCTTTCTCACCAGACGGGCAGACAGTAGTGTCAGGGTCTCTCGACAGTTTAGTGCGGCTGTGGAATGCTCATACAGGCGAAGAGATACAAATGCTTAAAGGACACGGTGACATGGTCAGGTCGGTGGCTTTCTCACCAGACGGGCAGACAGTGGCATCCGGGTCTGATGACAATTCAGTGCGGCTGTGGAATGCTCACACAGGCGAAGAGATACAAATGCTTAAAGGACACGATGGCCCCCAGTCAGTAGCTTTCTCACCAGACGGGCAGACAGTAGTGTCAGGGTCTCTCGACAATTCAGTGCGGCTGTGGAATGCTCACACAGGCGAAGAGATACAAATGCTCAAAGGACACGATGGCCCGGTCCGGTCGGTGGCTTACTCACCAGATGGGCAGACAGAGGCATCCGGGTCTGATGACAATTCAGTGCGGCTGTGGAATGCTCACACAGGCGAAGAGATACAAATGCTCAAAGGACACGGTAGCAGGGTCCGGTCGGTGGCTTTCTCACCAGACGGGCAGACAGTGGCATCCGGGTCTAGTGACAATTCAGTGCGGCTGTGGAATGCTCACACAGGCGAAGAGATACAAATGCTTAAAGGACACGATGGCCCGGTCCAGTCAGTAGCTTTCTCACCAGACGGGCAGACAGTAGTGTCAGGGTCTCTCGACAGTTTAGTGCGGCTGTGGAATGCTCATACAGGCGAAGAAATACAAATGCTCAAAGGACACGATGGCCCGGTCTGGTCGGTGGCTTTCTCACCAGACGGGCAGACAGTGGCATCAGGGTCTCTCGACAGTTTAGTGCGGCTGTGGAATGCTCATACAGGCGAAGAAATACAAATGCTCAAAGGACACGATGGCCCGGTCGGGTCGGTGGCTTTCTCACCAGATGGGCAGACAGTGGCATCCGGGTCTGATGACAGTTCAGTGCGGCTGTGGAATGCTCACACAGGCGAAGAGATACAAATACTCAAAGGACACGGTAGCACGGTCTGGTCAGTGGCTTTCTCACCAGACAGGCAGGTCATTGCATCGGTATCTCTGGACAAGACAGTGCGGCTGTGGAATGCTCGCACAGGCGAGATGATTCACTGGTTTAGAAGCAGCAGAATCGACGACTGCGTGGCTTTTGACGAACATGGGTTCTTTCTACTAATGAAATCCGGGTCTTTAGACATTTATCCGTATGTCTCAAGTTGGCCAGTCGCTAGGTCGCTGCTCTATCATCCACTTATAGGAATGCGCGACCAGTGGATACAACGTCGGGGGCAAGACCTTCTTTGGCTACCTAAGGAGTATCGTGGAGAATGTTCGGCGGTAAACCGAGACACACTTGTTTTGGGTCAATCCTCTGGGGCTATGTCTTTCTTCATAATGAAGGCAGATTATGAAGCTCTGTTCGACACGGCTAGAGACTAGATATTCCGATCAACCAGCTGGGAATACATTGGACCATCAAATCAATCTATCCCACACCTGTCGCAAGAGTGCAGAGCACCAGTGCTCCCTACTTCGATTGCTCGCCTGCCTCAGTGCGGCAAGTCTTGACTCTGGCATATCTGCGACAGTGATTTGCAGTCCCGTATCAAGCTTACGCACCGCCTTGCTAAGCACGATGGAAGAGTTCCTCACTATGAATGGAAGGTTGAAACATGAGAGCACTGACAAGATAAGATGCAATCCTAACTACTAGATCTTCACGCCCTAAATGCTTACCAGTTTACGAGCCCTCACGCCACCATCAGCGAAATTAACTTGTACCAAATCTGTTTCCACCGACTTTGATCCCACTCGTGTCGCTCTCCGCCTTTTTGCTCTTCCCACTTTCCGTGGACGATGGCTTATTGGGGCCTACGTCGGGAAAGAGCCACGGCATGCTCTGCCTATCTGTTTCCTGCAACGGCTGATTTGTGTCAGGGTGCAGGGATCTCGCCTTCATCTCTTCCAGAAATGCGAGGTTGTGATACCAGTCATTCAACAATATCTGACGCATCTTGTCGGTCCAAGCCTTGCCACAGATTCTGATGACATCGGATCGCGTAAGCCATTCCTCCTTAGGTGCGTTCTCAAACCCCGGCACTGGCTTCCATTCTACCAGGATTTTAGTGATTGGCTGCCTCTGGCCCTTCGTCTCGATCTCGAATATAGCCATCAGGCGGTGGACGTGGTTAGCCCTTCTCTCCTGGAGATCACGAGGCGCAATGGAAGGGTAGTTCACTGCTAAGTCCGAAGCAACACCACGACCGAGCTCTCCGCCAGGGATGCTTTTGTAGACAGGTGTTCGATCGGTTCCGACGTTCATGATGCATCGAAGTCCCCAGCCGAGTCGCTGGACGCTCGTAACCTTGCCAAACAGAGTGGATCCGTTCTCGTAAATAGGCCCTTTGACATTCGACTGGCGAAACCCTTCGTTTTTCGCACTTGGCGAAGATCTGAATTGATTTGCACGTGGGCCATGCGAAGAACTTTCGGATTGATCGTTGGACTGCCTACCGTATGATGACTGTGCCGACGAAGATGGAGGGGCATGCTCTTCTCGTGCTCCAAACATCGAAGAGTCGCCAAACGGCTTATCATAAGGTCTCGGATGAGGTGGCGACCGCTTAGCTGCTGACTCGCCTCCGGATGGATTGTTAGAGGTTTCCTCGCCGAGATCTCCAGAGCTGGGCTGCGCAATTGATATGGGCTCGAATTGCTGCAATATGCGGCTTTTAACGTACTCCAGTATATCAGGCTGGAACTCACACTCGTCAATCTCTCGCGGAGATGCGAGCTGATGCGCTAGACCACTATATCCAAGTTCAAACAAGGCTTTTGCAAACATGATCTTCTGCACCTCGACGAACCGCTCTCTCTCCTGTTCGTTCCTCAAGCTGCCGTCTTTTAGCATTCCTGTCAACATGGCAACCGGCATAGTGTGGTCATCTGCCTTGAAGCCAACCTCTCTGTTACATCTCGCAAGCTCGGTGTTGAGGTTCTCGACTTCATGCAAAGATTCCGTCGCTTTAGCAAGGGCACCACTCTTGGCATAATTGAATAAATCCTTCACTGATTTAGAAGCTTCATCCGCAATGGCACTCTGTGTGGAAGAAGGAAAGACACAGTCATCGGTAATGTAATCGAACAGCTTGCGAAAAAGCTGCTGGTCCAGAGTTGCATCCCGCAAGACGGATTCGAAGAGTTGCTTTTGGCTCGTGGAAAGGACGTGCTTCCAGGATACACCGCACTTTGCTAGCAGCGGAAGTAAATTGAGGAGATTGTAGCAGCAGGCGTTTGCTTGTTTCTTTCTACCCTTGTAGTCGGGTGACCCTTGTGCAGCCGCCCATTTGATGATCGCGAGTCGGAGGACTTCGATGTACTGAAATATCTCGCGGCCTTGAATCAAGTAACGACATTGATCGTGTCCGAGCTTAATGCTCTCGGATCGGATTTGGTTGTTCGTCTGTTCGAGAATCTCTTCGGCATCCGAAGCTGGACCTTCCTTGAGAGCGTTGCGAAACAGGAAAGAGATCTTCTCGCTCAAGTAAGAGACGCTCCCAGGCACGGAGTTGGTCCTCCTCTCCGGTATTTCTTGAGCGCGAGCTCTTCCATCTGCTAACCACTTCTCTCTGTCTCGCGTCTCGCTGTCATTTTCTTCTCCGTAGTCGTCATCATAGTTACCATCATCCGGCAGCGGGTTAGCGCTGCCATCCTGGCCTTCATCTCCATTATAGTGCAGCTTCTCAGCATTAGGATCTGGAGCATTGTTGGTCCAGACGCCAGGCTGAGAGTATTGTACACCTTTGTAGGAATTGCCCGGTCCGAGATTGAGACCGTCTCGCAGTTGATCCGCAAGGCGTGCTCTTTCAGGGTTCTCGTTGGCTTGCGAATGCGAGGGCGTCGGGGTAGGAACACCGCGAGGTGCCTCTGGGCCTGCTACGGAAGACATAGTGGAAGTTGATAGATGAGCTCTTGCGGTTTGCGTATAATGGGCGCTAGTCCAGCTAACGGTTTGCAACTTTCCACCTTTGTAGATCTGGAGAGTCAGAGCGTTCTTACTACGAGTATGTTGTCAGGCCAGCTAACTTGATCATGGAATTATCTTCAGCGCCAGGTCGCTCTCAAGGCACCTCTTTAATAGTTTATTCTGAAGCGATCAGGCCTACTACTATCAACGTCGATTTTCGGAATCCAGAACATTTGAATCCATGGATCCCGATTCTGGCGTTCATGATGCTCTGAAAGAAGAGGGACGAGTTTGAGCGGATCGTACAAGAAGATGCGAGCCAGCCTAAGTCTCTCATGATGTAGAGAAAACCATGGCTCATACTCGGTTGCTGGTAGCGATCATCATCACAATTGCCGGGTGTGATCTGTGCGTGGCAAGCTGGCACTCAACTCGTCCAGTGACTCCAGTCTGGAGCTCCAAAACTTGGAATCGTACGGCCGCCCGCCTCATCACAGTCCATGTCGCTGCGAATGACAGCTTCTCTCAGAACTTTGTATCTCCTGCCGTAGGCGCAATCATTGCGTTCGACCTGGTAAACCACAATACAACGCTGGCACAGTGGTCCTCGGGCCGGTGTGAAAGCCTTGCGGCAGCTACCACAACATCAGCTAGCGCTACAGTCCAGGCCACAGCTGGCCTGCATGTAACTGCATATCGTCGTCAATACATAGCTGTGCTCAGAAACGGTCAGTGCGACACAAAGCGTCTCCTCACGATTGCGCCGACATCAACAATGGCCTGCTCAAACCCAGCACCTAAGAGCGATTCGGGAATACTCATTGCTCAAACTTCTCGGGCATCGTCGCCTTCAAGTCAAGTATATCCGGTAGAGAGTGTTAGCAGCGCAGGGAGTATGGCGAGCTCGTCTGCGACTGCGACATCTACGGCCAGTAGCGTCAACTATAATTTCAGCCTAGTGATAGGGCTTCTTGTCTTGTTTTGCTACACTAGTCTGCTTGGGGTCGGATACTAAAGGGCATATCGCACTGCACTTCCAGAAACCATCTTGAAGCGTGAGATGTACCCTCGATACAGTAGCACTAATTGTCGTTTTTGGCTTTCTATTATATAGAGTCTAAGTACATGAAACGAGATCTACGAGCAACTCTCAATCAGGAGCTGTCCTTTTCCTGTGGTATGCAGAAGTCCGCGCCATGCAGCAGAGCTAGACTTTCATACTCTGCGAGCGACGCCTAGCACATCCTGCGACAATATCGGTATCGAAGATTGCGGTAGAGCTAGAGAACTCTAGAACGGCAAGAACGAAAGCCTTAGTCCAAGGGAACATAGTAAGAGACCTTACCGTCGCCGTTGCAATTGAAGGTCTTACCCCTGTATGCCCCCGGGTCTCATCTATACGCCGTAGTTCCCTTAAGTACGCCTGTAGTGGAGAATTGCCTAGCTGAAGGGGATGGCGTAGACTTCTGCATACGACAATCATACATGATGCTTGGCGATAACCACGCGGCAGATACCCTGAGCTCGGAGTGCTATACGCGCATAGTCTGTGGCCCTGTGCAAAGCTTGCCCATAGACGTTCGTCCAGGCAAAGCCCATGCACGCAGAGCCCATGAACGCAGGGAGACCAAGCACGCAGAGCCCATGAGCTCGGAGTGCAAGCAGCAGGGTGGATCAGCCGGCTGGTCCACAGCAGGCAAAGCCCATGCACTCAAAGTCCATGCAGTCAAAGCCCATGCAGTCAAAGCCCACGCACACAGAGCCCGCGCACACAGAGCCCATGCAGCAAGAGCCCATGCACGCCAAGCCTAGGTCCTTTCTCCGGAACCGTGCACGCTAAGCCCTTGCACGTAGAGTCCATGCACGCAGAGCCTTTGCACGCAGAGCCTTTGCACGCAGAGCCCATGTACGCTGAGCCCATGTACGCTGAGCCCATGTACGCTAAGCCTGGGAGTGTGGCTTCTCAGAGCTGTGCACGCTAAGCCCATGCATGCAGAGCCCATCGGCGAAGAGCCCGTGCACGGAGATGACCATCGATTCCTCCTGACATTGTGAGTCTATACACGCATAGCCCGTGCCCTCGGAGCCCGTACACTGCAAGCACACCCCCGCAACTCCTAAACCCGTCCAGGAAAATGCGCCCGCGCGCAATTTTTTCACACAATCCCACGCGGATACTTCTCATGCGGGCTCAACCGATTTAACCGACTAACGCTCGGCGCCTGCCTTCCGCTGCACGATGCTCGGCTTTCCAAATGCCGGAATCGGAATTTCGAAATGCGCAGACTCGCGCCAAGACAATGCCCCAAGCATGCATTTGGACAAGTATGCTCCTCGGTTTCTGAGTTGTCCCGTTTCGAATTCAAAAGATGATGTGTTAGTTAGACCTCGCCATCTGCCAGCGCCAACTCTGTCACCCTCCGCTAATTGTTAAGTATGCAGCAAGAAGTGCTTCGCTCCCTCCGTCTCGAAGTCGACCGTGTGACCGGCTTGGCCAGAGATCAGACTGCTTGTTGCCTTAAACTTCGGTGGAAGACATCTCGCCTTCGACATGACGATCTCCTGTCTATCGCAAAGACGCGGGCCTGGAGAGTGACCCTTTCAAGCCAAGTCGATCATATTAGCCCGGTTCAAGGCTCTGGTGAATTCGATGTTGTGTGGCGAGAGTCTTGGCTGCCGATGGCCTGGACCAACTGCAACGAGCTCCTGATAGCGTTTTGGAACAGATTGCGGAATGACATAAGGGGTACCATGGTCAAAGTTAGTGAGAGTGAAGTCAGCTTGGTGCATCGTGGTGCCTCTTGGTTATTGACCTTCGCCGGCGGCTCTTGGAAAATAGAGGAGAAGAGAGTGTTATAAGAGGCTGGCACGGTGTGTACACTTCCTGTCATTTATAATCATATCCAAAAATAAGTCTAAGACTAGGTCCACTTAGCAGAGCGTGTAGGTAGAATCAGACGATGTGCTTGAGGGCGATGCTGGATCCGGTGAGAGGCTGTTCATGCTGCTGCTGTGTTAGACACCGAAAAGGATTGGACTGGGGATAAGACACTTACAATAACCAGTAAGAATCGATCGCGTCCAGACAGTTGGTGCAATTTGTAGCCGGCTCCCATGTGTCTTGCCAACGTACCCAGACATCCTTGGAATCGCCGGTCGAGAAAGCAGGTCTGACACATTGGACAAATTCTTTCAAAAGAACTCCGTCAACCTTGCGAGATTCCAGCTCAGATCTTGGCAACTTTGTCGATGCCCAATTGACTTTGTACCACAGCCGGTTGCAGTCGTCGTAATGATGGTCCAGAAGGGCATTGACTTCCCACTCCTGGTCCATGTCGGAATCAGTGTCGCTTGACGTCGGCGACATTTCGCTCGAGACACCGAGTGCATTCGTGCAGAAACTTTGGATCCGTAACAATCTTTCACGGAAGTCGGCGGGCGGCGACATGTCGCTCGAGAGACGGAGTGCAGTCGTGCAGAGACTGTGGAGTCGTGACATTCTTTCACGGGAGTTGTCGTTCATGGATGGCTGTTGGCTGACAGCGTTTTGGCGAGCTTGGGTAGGAGTAGACATTGAGCTCGAGAGATCCAGCGCGGTCGTATCAATTTGGAATCCTGAATTCGGAAAGTGGAGATTCGGGTCGTTGGTCTGTAGTGTTGTAGTGTTGGGTAGAGTGACTGTGGGAGAAGGGTTCGACAGCGAGTACTTATAATCGGAGTGCTGAGGCACGGAATCACATGCTTGAGCTAAATCGGGAGTGTTACGCCACTCTACAACACGCGCTTGGATCTGATGCATGTGCCACGCCTACAGAAGCGCTTCGCCAGGTCGATTCCGGGTGCGCCGCATTGAGACTGCATCTCGATCGGACAATTCCTCTCCAATCGATACTGCGCCAACATTTCCAAGCTCGTGACGCTGTCATGCCGCACCTCCACCAGACTGCTAACATACCTTCATGTCCAATCGATACTGCGGCAACGGCTGCTTTTCAAGCTCGTAACGCTGGCTATCCTGGAGGAGGCTCAGCTGCAGCAGTAGTATACGTGCCACAGCTCCACCACTGTCAATATGCCTTCACGTCCAATCGATACTGCGGCAACGGCTGCTTTTCAAGCTCGTAACGCTGGCTATCCTGGAGGAGGCTCAGCTGCAGCAGTAGTATACGTGCCACAGCTCCACCACTGTCAATATGCCTTCACGTCCAATCGATACTGCGGCAACGGCTGCTTTTCAAGCTCGTAACGCTGGCTATCCTGGAGGAGGCTCAACTGCAGCAGTGGTATACGTGCCGCAGCTCCACCAGACTGTTGATATGCCTTCGCGTCCAATCGATACTGCGGCAACGGCTGCTTTCCAAGCTCGCAACGCTGTGAAAGCGGGTCTAGCTTGTTGTTCATATGATACCAAGCGCCACGGTTGGACCAGAGCTCTCACACGCAGGTAGCCGCAAGTATTAGCTCACAGTCCGTGCAGAGTCTTCTTGGGTGGACTTGAGGAACATAAGTAGTCGTGTCGCATCGCCTAGGGTCGATCACTCTTCTTTAGAACATCACCCTTCTCTTTCCCAAGGGACCCGACGTCAACAACCCTTCACGCCGTCTTTGAGCCTGTCAATGTCTGCTCCCCACTTGCGTTCGCCTATCCAGATGCGTCCACGAGCGCTATCATTCTCATCGATTTCGACACCAGACGGTACACCGCAAGCCATTAACGGGCCCAACACCCCGAAGGACCAAATACAGAGCGATCAACCTCACACCGTGCCCTTGACTGCCTACACACCAGCACCCACATCATCGATGCGTTACACCCATTCCTCTTGGACTTCAATGGAGCATCGACAAGAGTGCACCTGTAACATCGGAATGTTCGCTTCGCAATCAAAATCGAGGCCGGAAGGACGCATCCAGATGTCCGTGCAGCTTTGCAGTCCGCAGGGCTTTAGCTGTACTTCCGACGAGCTGAGAGGCATTGACATGCTTGGTCAAGTACGCTGTCCAGTCTCCACTTTCATCCAGTCTGCAGCAAGCACGCTGCTCCGCCCGGAAGTGGTTGCACATGCTCTTGTAGCCCTGGCACTCGGCACTGCAGCTCAAGCCCTGCACTCTAAGCGGTTCATTTGCGATTGTACGGATGAAGACTTGTGGTGGAATGAGAAGCAGAAGGCGGAGATGCTGAATGCTTTAATGGCGGCTGTGCCAGTGCACACGGAGCCGACGGAGCAAACTCGTGTTCGAAGGGCGAGGTACTGTTTCGAAATGATGCGAACTGCGTTACACCAACTCGAGCTGAAGATCCCCTTGCCTCTGCTCCGCGCGGATCTCGGTGCTATGCGTGCAATGAAATGCATTTATCAGTCGCTGATGTCGGAAGCCACGGATGCATCTGGACTGGTCGACCCGGAAGACATGGTAGGCACTTGGACCTGGAGGGAGCTCATAATACCATTGGAGTCTGCAATGCCTAGATCAAGCGTTAGCAACTTTTGCAACCCTACAAACTGCCACCAGAATCCTGCAATCCTCAAAGCCCAGCAACGTAGTGGAGGAACGCCGGTCGAGTTTTTGGAGAGTGGAGCTGCAGCTGGCCAACGCAAGGGCATTGAGGCTGTAGGCAAAGATCGAGTGCTGCAATACCAGGAAAAGGCTCCAGTTGAGCCTACATCAAAACTCGGGCCTAGCTCGGAGACGTTTCCACCTGATGCATCCTGCTTGGAAAAGAACCACGCGCGCTGCAGCGCACGGCAATCTGCCCGAAGAACACGATCGAAGTCGGCGAAGGAAGTCAAGTCTCGGAATGTGCACGTTTTGGATGGATATCTAAAGAGTCTGCGAGCCTCTAAGTCGGCGAAAGAGAGAAGGGCAAGAAGAGCGTGTATTGACTTGTACTGATTGATGTTGCGTGGAGACTCGAGCAAGGGGACCCTCGAGAGGTGTCGACAAAACAAGCTTTCAGCCCTAAACTTTAACATTTACTATACCCACAACGCCCAATCATCATCGCTTTAACTCTCTGAAATCTGCTTTCGCTTTTCGCACCAACTCCTTCACGAGACTCAACGATGATACTACTTGATTATTGTCAGCTTGTCACAATGAAATGTTTGGCTTTGATACCTCGCCGAGTCTCCGGGGAGGCACTCTTCAGATACAATTGAAGACACGCAGATGCTACCTGGTGAGTGATAGTGCGTCGCTCGCTCACTTGGGCTCGTACGCCTGCGTCTGCGTCTGCGGCTGGTTTATTGCTACGTCGAAGCAACGAGTCGATCTTGTCTTCTATGACTTCTAGGCGTTTCATCATGTCAAGATGCATCGCGCAGCAGCTCCCATCGTCCAGAGACACCGTTTGGACATCCATGATAATAAGCACGATGAGTGTTGCAGTAAATTGTTAAGCTTGAAATACCACTGACTTACACACCCGAGCCTAGATCCTCTATATACTCTGTAGACCCGCGCCAACTATAACAGCATTAAAGACCCGAAACCCGAATACCGATTTCCTCAGTGCCTCAATACCGACTTCCTCAGTGCCTCGGCTTCTTCTTAGCTCAGACCGGCCGTGTCGAGGATCTGCGCAAGTCCTAGGGCGGCCTTCTCCTCTCGTTTGGGAGTACCGCTGCTATCGGCTTGCTTCTCGTCCTGAGGACACGTCATATTCACATGCAGGCTGTCACGTTCCTTTTCAAACTCGCTGACATTGTTGCAGCCTCCGTCCACCGAGAGCAAGTGACAAGACGTTGCCTCCTGTCCCACGCATCGCCTGCGAATGATGCATTAGATCATGTTCTGTTGCAAGGAAGAAAGTACGTGCCACTGAATGGCGAGGATGCCATTGTCGACACTCTCTGGTACTTTGAAGCTTGCTATCTGATTTCCTGAGCAGTTGTTCGTAGCTACTACATAGCTCAACGGTAGGTAGTCCACGTTCGAGAAGGTTACCGTCAACTCGCAAGAAGTGGTATTGCCATTGATAAGCCCGCTCGCCGTTAGCAATGGGTGCGCTGGAGAGCTTCAGGAGCGTCTGACTCACTCGAAATCGATGTTGTCTCCCGCCTGTACAGTTGGCACTGGTTTCGTCAAGCAGGGCAAAGATGCGTCGAACGGGACTGCCACCTGATTTGCAAAGGCGTAGGCTGTCAGATAGCCGAGAATTGTAAAGCTTGACATGGCGATTGCAACGAATGATAGTAACTCGATTGTGCTTGTGTGTAGTCTTTTGCGACCATTGTCACTATCGCAGCTACGCATCTTTTTATAAGCCTGAGCTATTCTGCCAGGTGTACTGTTTCCGGATTCTCTGGAATCCGTCTTAAGACATAATCGAAGACCCGAAAAAAGAGCGGGCAAACGCAGCATCAATAGAGATACCTTGCGACACCACACCTTGACTATTCGAAAGATGCTTCAGCCGTTGGACCATGGCTCTACAATGTTACAACAATGCTCGGGACGCAGGCGTCGTAAGTGCCCGAGGTTCACTGAAAAAGAGTTGTGCTAAATGAGAATGACAGCTAGTTGAGACGGTGCGGAGATCGAAAGTACGAGACAAAACGAACCATTACTTGTCGTCAAAACAGCTTAGAATGCGACTAGCTGGTCGAGTGATCGATCGCAAGCTGGACGAGGTCGACGCTTATACGTCACGCTATCATGTTGACACTGGAGTTGGATGGGAAGAAGGGAGACTACTTGTGCGACTGTTGATATTCCTCCCATGATCTACGTACACTAGTATCTGCGGCTTCTAATGGTGTACTGCTTTCTCCTTCTATACACGTCCTGTCCCATTTCGAGCCTCGGTTCTGCGGCTACTGCGCTGTGTCGGATTTGGTGCTTGATCGCAGGAGCTCTGTGTATGTACGCCCGGCGCCTCCGATTGGACTTTCCGAGAAATCGAGCAACCTCACGGAAGCAGATTGGCAATTCCACATGAATATAACGGGAATAGATGGTCGCAGTGCTATAAACCTTGCCGTCGTGGGTTCCGTAAACGTATTGAAGGAGGCGCTGAGCATAATACTGGCCGTCATTGCACAGACGTTTTCTCGCTAGGGGGAATGCAAGTGCACGAAGGCACCCCAGACAGCAGCACACATGATCGTCGAAATTTGCCATACATAGTGTCTCCAGCTGCGTAGGTGGTCGAGATATTGATGTTGTTGGCTCAAGTGGAAAGTGCACGCCTCTGATAGGCTTGATGTCCATTGTTGTCATGAGTGATGAAATGCCAACACTTGAGACAATGGGCTTTATATGAGAGTGTGCTCGACGCTACACAAACAGAATTCTGAATCCCGGGTTCAGTCGTAAAAGACATCATCATTGCCAAGTAGCTTATCTCCATCTGACTAGGTTTCTCCAACCTCTGGTTCATCCCCAAGTTGCAACAAAGCCTGCACATCCTCAAAAGCCGGAGCCTGTGGAAACTGATTCCTGATGAAGTCTGCAATGCCGCCAAGGCCACCCGTGACATGGTCCAAGAACTCCTGTAGTCTATTAATGATATCAGCGTTCTCAATCTCATGGGTCTCCACTTGACTTGACAACGTGCGATATTTCCCATCGACGTCTCGAATAGCCTGGTCGAGACTCGACCAGCATGAAAGTAAGTGGTCGTATCTGCCCACAACTTCGAAACTCTGGCTGGCGATAGTCTCGGCACTAGGTAGATCTGGCCGGTCCGCGGTACGACCAAGGCTACTCAAGCGACGTTGTAGTTCGTTATGTCGTTCCTGCAAAGCATTATGTCCGCTTTGTAGAGTTTCATACTGCCTGTTGCTCTCCGAGATGCGTTCATGCAAAGATCGATTCTGCGACTGCATTATCGCAAGCTGACTCTTCACGTAACCCAGTTCTTGTCTTGATGGTTGTTGTTGGTGATATGCCCTCGAAAGCTGGTGAAGGCTGTGGCGGAGCTCTTTTACACTCGATTCGACACTGCACAGTTATCATCGGCGCATGAAAGAATGCTGATATCGGAACTGAGACCCTTACCTCGTTGCCCACTTGCTGGTTGGCTTGGGATGAGGGTAATTTGGTACGAGTGGTGCGAAGCTTTGCGACGGCTGACCTACTGCCTCGCGGGCTTCTGACTTGTCTTCGAAAGGGTTCAGCAGTGGGAATTCGAAGTCGACTGGGAAGTTGAAGCCGTCGTCGGTGTGTTCGCTGTGTACGCTTGGAAACGCGTGCTCGGTAGAAGCGTTCATAGAGGGCAGTACGGCATTGGGATTCAGAGCAGAAGGGTAGTCGAAATGCGATAAGGGAGCCGGAGGTTTGTTATGATGAGGTGACAAGAATGCTTCAAAGTCCATCTCGATTGTCTACAGTAGGACTGCCTTGAGCGCATGGTCCCTCTATCTTTATCTAGATGAGCGTTCAGTAGTCGCTTGCTGAGGAGGCACAGTGCGTAGGCGAGCACTCCACCTTCACTGCATTAGGAAAGGGAAGGGGACTGGGCCTACTTTCCAACATCCGAATATCATCGTCCCACGCAGCCCCGTCAAGCACTTTGACCCATGTCATGCATCTTGATCCCTGTCATGCAACGCCGCAGCTCTCCAAAAGGTGAAACATTCCAGAGACGCAAGTTCCACAAACGGCAGCAAAGCGGTTGAATCTGGAGGAGCTCGGGCAACATACTCGTGCTAATCGCATCAGCTTTAGAAGAGCGAGGAAAGAGAAAAAGACTTGCCGGCTTTTCTAACTTACTTGCAGCTCGTCGACGAGAGCTGAGCAGGTCATCAATGAAGTCGATCAGTTGCTTGCAGTCACTCCATCGCTCTGGGTTTGATAGACCGAAGACTTTGTTTCGCGCGAGGAGCTCTCGTACCTCGCCTGCATTTGACTCCTTTCGATGTTCGGGTACTTCCATGCACTGAAGCAATAGTAACGCCAGATCTTCGAGATCTTTCGTTGCACTTTCTGCGCCTGCGGGGGGCAGCTTGATGTCCCGATCACCTTCGAAGTCAGCTTAAGTGTGTCTTTCAGGCATGAGAGGGGACAGACAGAGTAAGACACGTCCAGTACGACCGCAAATCCTGACCGATGATTGGCAAATGTCACCATACGCAAAACCCTCGCTGTGTAAGAATTGAATGGCTCCAAATACCTGCTAGAGTCAGCTCCGATATCATTATCAGGTACAAACCTACGGCGTGCGCTATCAGCTGTATTTGTGGACCCTCTGGGGCAATATGTACGCTCAGGAGTTCTTCCAGTGTATACCGGACATAATCGTATCCAACATGGACTCCAGACCCAGTCGTGATGATGTGTAGCGGTGACAGTAACAATGGGGAGCTTGGGCTGGAGGCGCGCTTCTCAGCATTTGAAGTTGACCTGAACATCTTCAGAGACGCTTTCTCCAGTCGCCCGGTACACACAATCCATTCGCAGCCTCCTTGTACGAGTGTTCCTAGCTGAACAAAATCGATCCAGTGAGCCTCTTGTGGAACATGAGACTTCAGTGGCTGTGCTCTACGTGCGGGTGCGACGGTAATGTGACCAGAGGGGTCTGCACGCGGATGCGTACTAGGAGGGGACGAAGATCTCGCCCAGGAGGGGCTGGATGAGACATTGAGGAGGCGAGCTCTCTTCGCATGTGGCCCCTGGGATCCAGGAACAGGAACGGTTGGTTGCTGGGGCCGAGAATGGCGGTGGAATACCTTTTCGAGGTCTTGAGCCGGCGCAGCCATGTGGCAAAGGCAATCGTTCGCAGCTAGCAACAATAAGTATTGTCCGCTTCCATGATGGGCCCACTTAAGATAGCAGCTCGATTTCCCGGATTCCGGAGAACGGATCCAAGTGTGTCTGGCATGGCGCGCAAACCAATGTTGCATATAACATGTGAGAAGGACTGCTATTAAGCAATCTTCACTCCCGCTATCATGGATCCCTCGCAGTCTGGCCAAGTCGACCGGTGGCGATACGACTTGTTGCTGGTTGAAGTCGACGCGCTTCGTCGTGAGGCTCAAGCCCTTCGATTGCTTTGCACTTCAGCGTGGGAGGTCGGCAAAGAGAACTTCCTGCACCTCGAAACGCTCCAAGTTGCTATGCAAACGCTTTCCCCTGGATCTACCCAACGCCAGTCAGAAGCCGATGGCAAGCGACACGAATGCTCCTTCCCGATATCGCCGAGCATGCCAGAACACGCAAATTATCCGTGAGGAGTTCAAACATCGCCGCTTCACTGTCCAAATGCTAATCAAAGCATCACAGAACTACGCCGCAGGCTCTGAGCCCCATCGGGACTAGGCACTGCCAATTATGTTACGCGTCCAAAGTCGCCCAGCCACTAGCGGAGCAGCGAAGGAAGCTCGACGATCGATTAGCGCGTGTCCGGCTCATTCGCAAGCGTCGACAGGAGGATGCATTTCGCAAGGCACACAACGACACGGACAAGGCGGAAGACGAACGGGTGGACCCCGCGGAGAATCCTGGGTCGCCGGGCGGCGCCGATTCGCATTGAAGCAAGGGTCCAGGTTTCGGACTTCCTGGTTTCTGGTTTCAGAATACCTGCTTAAATTGTACCAAAGCAGAACCATCATAAATGAATGACTTTGGCTATCGGCCACGCACATGTTACTTCCATTTCACGCGCCATGTCTTTCAATGAATTTCCTCCCGTTGCCGTATGTGGTCCCGGTGGCCTACCTGCGCACCCGTATCTTCAACCACTTCGCAACAGCCGACCACTCCAGCAGCAACAAGACGATTCCGCCAGTCAGTCCCTGCTGAACTATCGCGGCAGCCTCATGAGTCTACTAGATGCGGAGATCTGGGGTCAAAGCTCATTCGAACGTGTACGTGATGAGCGCGAGCGGCTTTCCTCACAGGTTGCGCATTTGAAGATCACTGTCGATTCCTGGAAGGAAGCCTGGATTAAATGCAAGCAAGAGCTGCGTGATTGCGACGCTGAAAAGACCATGTTGGCGCAGCAAGTCTTTGAGCTTACAGCTGCTGTGCAAGCGTATCAGACCGAAGTATGTTGCTCCTCCAGCGCATAAATCCCAGCCATCAATGCCGCGTTGGCTCCATTACTCACCATAGCTTAGCTTGGCCTTCTACAGCCTCCGCTGCAGCTCGACATGACGGCTGCGAAAGAAAGGCAGGTTCAGGTGCTGAAGCGCCGATTGTCCAAGCAGCAGGTAGTTCTGTGGTCCACAGTGGGATCAAAGGGCGGAAGCTGCGATACATTCTCCCCAAATGTGATGTGAACCTAGTAGGTAGTAGACTTCAACGCATGTGGTCGCTGTCAGAAGAGCCTACTCAAGCCATTCCGGTCGCTGTCGTTGACGAACTAGGCTCAAATATGATCCTTTACTGGAGTATGTTGAGGTCGTTCTCTGGTCTGCGAGGCGGCTCATAACGGTCTATCTGGGGATGACGTTGACTTGATTCCTCGTAGCAACCTTGATAATTTCATTCGCTCTAACTCCCCATTACTCTACAGTGGTTCGCATTGCGCCCGGCAATCGAACCAATCTTGTCTTAAATCTCAACGGCAGCAGAGATCGAGCTTAAGATTTCGACACCACTTCCCAATCACTCCCATAGCGCATGATGTGAGCCAAACGAAGGTCATCGATGTTTGGCAGTCTGGACTCATGCACCCACGAGTCACGCCAAATAACCTTGTACAGAGTCCCCTCCGCCGACGGCTTCTCTCCGATGATTTGCACAAAGTGCCTATCTGGCGACACGGGACTCGGTGCCCAGTGATGTGTTGGAAAGGTTGATGGCGGCTGCAGTGGTGCGAGTTCAACATTGTGACGAGCCCTTTTGGGTGACGGTCCTGCAAAGGTTAGGACGTTTTTGCCAGCTCGGAGGCTATACGGTGATGGCTTACCAGCTTCAGACCCGAGAAACTCCCTCTTCCCACTTGTGTAACCCATGCTACTGTCCATCTGTGTATTGGCACGAAGAAGGCTAGCCAGAATTTGAGCAGATTCCTCTGCCGTCATGTCTTGTCTACCATCACGACCATCCTCTGGAATAGTAGACACGTCATGGTCGTCTGGATAGTTCTCGATATCGACAACTGCGACTTGTGGCTCATACGAAGCGTCGGATAATGAGCTTGAAGCATTCGAGGCTTCTGAGTCCGATCCAATCAAAGTCAAGAGGTCTTCAGTTGATGTTGAGCCATCGGATGAGACTTCGTGGTCCCTTCCCAAGGCGTTTGATTTTTCTGAGGCTGGGCTGAGAGCAAGGTCCTCGGGGCTCGGAGAGCGACCGAGATGCTCCATCTTGAAGGATCCTGTGCGAGGCCTGGTTGGATCGAAGGGGTATGGAGTGCGCGGTGGCTCACCGACTTGACCCGGAAGCTGATACAGCGCTGGTGTCCCGGAGGTCATCTTACAAAGGAAGCAAAGGGCAGTAACGGCTCTAAATGAAGACAACGGATAAAGAATGATAATGATCATGGCAGTTCTTGTGTTGCTGCTCATCTTATTAACCGCTCTAAAACGTCTCGTTCATCTACAGCATACAGCTTGCAAATACGCGGTAGCCGAGATTCCGAGAACAGAACGCCCGCATGACGATGATCCGTTTTCAGAAGGTCCAGAAATGGAGCTACATATGCACGTGTCCTGTATCAACGACATTGCAGAAGCATCTCGGCACTGACAGCCAACATGGAGTTACCAAAAGCTGCCGATCCTATCAATAAGGCATTTGAAGACACCTTAGACGCCAGAGAGTACACGATTACTTGTAACCCCAGTCCCTGCCTCACGGAATCCCTTCGTGCCGGAACATACAACTGAGCACGAGAATTTATTGACACTGTGTCTCAGTCATGGGGTTCTAGATGATCTTGCATACGTGTCGACTAATCCAGATGCAGCTTACAATACTATCCCGTTCACTTCTGTCGTATCTTATCCTTCTTCTAGTCGCAAAATGCAGTGTAGAAGCATGTCCCTGGCTTCCTATCCAAGCGGCAAAATTTTACGCTAAGCGGACTACAGCACTCTAGACAGATTCTACAGCGCTTAGGAGAGATCAAAGTATGGCGGCATCAATGGACCGTATGCTAAGCTTTACTTTCGCATCTAATCTCAACTCTATATAGCAGTTACAAGGTTGTGCACATTAGCACAGCGGCTGCCAAGACCCGTCGCTAGCATTTAAACGCCTATCAGCTCCGCAGTAGCCGACGACGCTTTGCCTTGTGCTTACGTGGCTAAGCAAATGTCAGCCTAGCGCGAGTCATGCAGAAAAGCGCTATTAGTTATACGTAGAGTATACGCACAACGCGCCAGTATTTGCGCGACTAGTAGCTCGCTTCTATACGCTAACCTAGGACGGATACTTGTGCTGTTCTTTAGGAGATGCAATGCACAATACTGTACTGCGGCGCTACATATGTATCTTGCTATGCAACTTGCTAAACCACTCCCAGCGAGATCGACGGCGATTCTGCTCCAGGACCTCATCCCTATTCTTGGGGTCATTGCGGTGCTGAGAGAAAGTTCTAGTGTTGACAACAGGAGATGATGACTGAGCGGCTGTAGTGTCGGATGGTGGCCGAACCAAACCCTTACTCTGCAGCTTTTGCATGCACATGTCCTGAATGTATGCGAGGCTCGATGTCGCTGCAATAGTGTCAGGATGCTGTGGGCCACATCTTGTCTTGTAGCCTTTCACTGCTTCAACTTGTAGCTTCTCCGCCTCCTCCCACCGCCCTTGATTCCGGTATGTCGAGGCGAGGTTGGCCATGCTAGTGAGCGTGTCTGGATGGTCCGCCCCCAGCTTCTCCCTTGAAGTCTCCATCACCTTCACTTCCAGCCGCTCCGCCTCCTCCCACCGCCCTTGATTCCGGTATGTCGAGGCGAGGTTGGCCATGCTAGTGAGCGTAGAAGGATGGTCCGCCCCCAGCTTCTCCCTCCTTGTCTCCATCACCTTCACATCCAGCCGCTCCGCCTCCTCCCACCGCCCTTGATTCCGGTATGTCGAGGCGAGGTTGGCCATGCTAGTGAGCGTATCTGGATGGTCCGCCCCCAGCTTCTCCCTTGAAGTCTCCATCACCTTCACTTCCAGCCGCTCCGCCTCCTCCCACCGCCCTTGATTCCGGTATGTCGAGGCGAGGTTGGCCATGCTAGTGAGCGTATCTGGATGGTCCGCCCCCAGCTTCTCCCTCCTTGTCTCCATCACCTTCACCTCCAGCTGCTCCGCCTCTGTCCACTGTCCTTTCGCACACAACACGTCGGCCATTATTGCCTGGCTATTCAATGTGTGCTCATTATCTCTCCCGAGCTGTTCAGCCCTGACCCGCACCGATTGCCCTGCCATGTTTTCCGCCAGGCTCCAGTCGCCAACCATGCAGCTATACCACGCAGCTCGATACATGATCGATGCCCACTCGAGAAGGATCACGTCTTCTGTTGGCTCGTCCTCTATTGCGCACTGCACGTGCGGAAGTAGAACCTGACACATCTTCCAATTCTCATAGTCGCCAGTAGGGAGGACTGCGGACAGACTCTGGATGAATCGCACCTGAGCCATTCCGAATCGACCACGAAATGTGATCCACACTCGCGTTGCATCCTGCACTAGCCGGTGCATCGTCCAGTCGGTAGGACTAGTCGTGGTGGAAATGAACGAGAATCCGCGCAGCATCGTAATGTCGTCCTCGAAGCCCTCGTCGTTCCCCCTCGATTCATTATCGCCTTGGACTGCGCGGACGAGACTCTCCGGAATCGCTTGCCGGTCGCACAGGCTCATAAATGACAGCAGATCTGCGGCCGACCTCCGCGTCTGATATATATACTCAAATGAGATCTGCCATGTCGTGATGACTGAGCTGCTCGCCTCCCACTCCCGATCTGGCAACGCGACACCTCGCCGAAGCAGACTAGTCCGTGATTGCCGGCTCTCTTCCATGACGTGAACGTACTGCGCGATCGAGCTCCGCGGTCGCTTCTCGCAGATATACGCTGCTGCTTGCGCCATTGCGAGAGGAAGGAAGTCCAGCGCTGCCGCCAGCCGGGGGTGGTCCTGCTGCTCGTCCGGCCCCAGCTTCTTCTCAAGAAGCATCCTTGCGTGCTCAGCGTCCATAGGCGGGACATCAATAACTTGCCTCGCGTGTACCAGCTGCTGTGCGACTTCCCTCGTCCGTGTCGTGACGGCCACCGAGCCATGTTCACACACGGGAAAGTAATCGATTAGCCGGTTTCCCTTGCCCTCATCTTCAGCATTAGACGCTGCAAGAATGTCCGCATTATCCAGGTTGTCCAGCACTGCCAGCCATCTTCCCTTACGCTCGTCGCTAAGCCATCCTCGCAGCAGTTCCAGCACATTTGCTTGTGGGTCATTGCGACCGCGAATCTTTGCCAGCTCCGCGACCTCTTTCGCGCTCTGCTGCACGCGCGCCGCGGTGTTGGCCGAGATCCATATTACCCATGTGTCCGGAGATCGCGCCCGCACCTCAGCGGCGTATTCAATCGCCAATTGCGTCTTTCTACTGCGTGTTAGTGACCTCTCTCGCGTGCAGCAGGCAGTCACTATGCACACCCTGTCCCTCCTAGCCCGACGATTGCTACTCGTGCTCCTGCTGCGGACACTTTCTCGTCAATCTGCTGGAGCAGTTCCCGCCGCGGTACAAAGTCTGGATCGCGGAGCAGACGGACGGTGGAAGAAGGGAGCGGCGGAGTCTCGGCGCGCTCTAGAGAGTACGATGGTCAGCCTGCGATTGTCTATTAGGTGCGGAGCGGGTGCTGACCGGGCGGCAGGTGGATCTCGGCCGAGATTGGCGCGAAGCTCTGGCCTACCTGGAGGCTGTTTTTTGCATTGCCCAAGACGATCGAAGTAGACATAATGCCTGCTGATTCGTGCTGAATAGATATAGGCAGTGGAAGGAGAAGAGCAGCGTAGCATACTTGTGTCTCCGCGCGCGCGCAGCCTGACTGCCACTACTGGTGCTGTGGCTTGGGGCTGAGGCCTACAGGCGCATCTCGCACCTCTTGTGGGCGCCTCTGGCCCGCGTCCCTCTTCTCCATCTACGTGACTGTACCATCTCTATTATTGTAGACGCGCATTCCCATCAAGATGGCAGATCCTCTAAGCGCATCCGCGGCAATCGTTGGTCTCGTGGTTCCTGCCCTGCACGGCGCCCGGCTTCTGCTCGGCGACCTCGAGAAGATCATCAATGCGCCAGACGCGGTCGCCCGGCTGAAGGGAGAGGCGGACTCGATTTCTGCAAACTTGAACTTACTACGTGACATCGAAGAGCCGGTGTGGGTGTCGTTGGGGGTGAATGTGGCCGATCAGTCGAAAGCGTCCATTAAGAGCTGCGAGAATGCTTGCGACGGCATCCGGGCTGACATCTTACGCTGGACCAAACGCTCCCCAGGTGGCAAGCTTTCGTGGCTCGACCGCATCAGCATCGGTTTCTTTCGAGACCATCAGCTCCAGGCGCATCTCGATCGACTCCAGACTCACAGACTGAGTCTGCAATCGATCGTGGGAACGGCCACATTGTATGTAGAGGAAGCAAAGCAAAGAGGACTATGCTGATCAGCTACCTGTAGATATGCTTCTATTCGCAACTCTCAGATAACCGATGATGTTTGGGACTTGATTAGATCGCTACAGAGTCAACTTGCGGCTGCGGGAGACACGACCTCGACTGAAGTTGCAACAGTCCAGCGTAGCTTGACCGAGATACAGTCCCGATCAATCACTGGTTCTGCCACCGACTTCGAGAGTGTGACCGAAGACGATCGGGAAATAACAGTGATGAGCCTCGAAGACCTTCTCGAGGCTCTGAAACTGTCGCAGAGTCTGCTTTGTGAGCTATCGTCGCGATCCGAGCCCACTAAAGGAGAGAAAAGCGCAAAGAACGGCGGCACGACGAACATCACGTTTGGAAACAATGAAAGAGGCATGCAGATTGGCGTTAGCCATGGTGCAGTAAACTGGAACAGTGGCAAATGAATCGGGATGTTCGAGATGTCAAACCATGTATTACTGTTCCATGTTCTTTAGGTGAAGTGAATTGCAAATTGTTTTTGAATAAAGCATGTTATCAACGAAGCTACAAAGCGCGCACACGACCCTGCTTGCTGACACAAAGAATATCGTACAAATAGCAAAGCTGCGCCGTACTCACAAGCGATGCGGCCAAAACTAAATCCTCGCAAAGCGCAGGACGTGACAATACTGGGTCAACCACATCGTAGCAATCTCATCTGCTGCCTCTAGAGCCTCTTCATCGGCCTCGCTCAGCATTTGCGCTACAGGCGCTTCAAAGAATGTAACTGGCTGGTGCTGTACGATCCTACCAATTTCCTTCTCGCTCCTTATCCTTTGCGCTTCGATGATGTCATCGTATGACATGACTTTGGCTCGTCCTACGATCGTTGCCCTTGTCGAGCCTCGCATCGACTTTTCATTGTTCTGCTCGAACAAGAGTCTGTTCTCGTCGAATAAGAGCGCACGATCGGCATACACCTTTTCTGCGGCATTCGTGATTTTCCGAAGGTACATGCGAGACTGCTCGTCCTGGTCGTCCAGCTTGCTTTCGAGCTGGCGGCGTACATTGTGGAAGCTTGTAACAGTAGTAGGCGTACGCAGGGTCTGATCAACGACCTCGGGCACGTTATTTGCTCCCGACGTTTGGGTGCAAGCTCGCATTGCTTCGAAAGGCTGTAGCTCGTCGAGCACTCGGCTAGGATTAAAAGGAAACAGACCGGCTTTAACCCAGCTCGAACGTATGTTTCGAGTTGTGAATGCAACCTGTCGGGCTTTACTGTACAACGATGTGAAATGCTGTTTGCCGATCGTGGTAGCGCCTCCCCGGTATAGGCGCTCTACTTGTTCGCGGTATGCTGTTTTCAAAGGTCCAAACAACCCTACATCGCACGGTTGGAGTTTGTGAGATGTATGAGACGGCAGTCTACAGAGAACGATATTGTTCTAGAAGCAGTATGTCAATACTTCGAGCGACTCGTGCGTGCCAAAGCCATCGTTAATCAGCACGCGCGGTCTGCCCTTCGCTTGGGATCGCGTCAGAGGGTCGAACACGTGCTGTACCCAATACAGACTGATGGCAGTATCCGTATATCCAGATTTTGAGCAAGCAAAGTGCCACCCGGGCGTGGAATACGTGGTCCACGTGCTACGGTGCGTCGTAGCCGGCCAAATGATCAGTGGGTCAAGGTACCTACCATCCGCCGAGACACACTCGACTGCTGTGATCAACGTCCGCTGAACGCAGGATGGTCGTGTGGTCCGCAAGTCATCACGATCTACAAGGACCTTTAGAGAGCCGAGAACACTCAGCATTACGCCGGTCTCGTCCATATTATACACATTCTCCGTGAGAATTGCAGGATCACCGAGCACTTCCTGCATTATGATGAACCATTCCGACACCTTTTCGTGTATATTGTGCCCATGCCTGTTACGATCAATCGCCTTGGTGCGGCGAGCTCTTAGTTGGGGATGTCGCTTGTAGAACTCTTGCGGCCAGTTCTTTCCAGGAAGAGGCACGTCATTGGATGCCGCAACTTGCAGCAGAGAGCATCGCTGGCTACGTATCGTTCGCGCGAGATGTCGGAGAGACTTTACAGGGAGGGGGCAGCCGGCGTGCGCCATACGCAGCGTGTATTCTGCGAGCGCCTTCTCCTCTGAAGGTGACAAATACTGCTGCCTCGCAGCCTTCTCTTTTCGTGATACTCGGCCATGAAGCCGGTACCATCTGGTCGACGCAGGCAAATGCTCCAAATCCAGTGTGCTCTTTCCCTTCTCCATATTGCGATTCCTGATCTTCACTTCGCATTCTGGAAGTCCAGAGGTGGTTACGGTGTAGAGATTTGCAAGCGTCCGAGATTCTGACTTTGTGAAAGCAGTTATGACTCACATTGATCCAAGAATAGGAAGCCCGGGGGGTCAAGATCGGACTCAGAATCGGATTTCAGGTTCCAGTGTTTAGGACTAGAGATTGAGGCGTGCAAGCGCGGTAGGAGAGTTGCAGATGTACCGATATTACATCACGTGACGCCAAGCATGTTAGCCACAAGCCATAGCAAAGCGCCGATAAGGCCGTTGCAGAAGGACAATGAGAGCGACCAATCAACTTCCGCTACGGCACAGTTTATTGCTGGCGGTGGCACCGAATGAAGGAGTCAACGCGGGACGTGCTGTTCGTGTCAAGACATTGGGATATCGTCCTATGTACATTCCCGCTACGGAGCGCATCTGCTTCCAAATAGTAGGCTTTGCAGTCTCGCAAATAGTGGCGCCTGATGCGCATGCTCCGTATACAGCTGATAGTGTTTTTTCGCACAGCTCCGTGAGCACAAGGCTAAGCCTCGTCGGCTACTGCGGAGTCGATAGGCGTTCAAATACTGGCGACGGGTCTTGGCAGCTACCGTGCTGATGTGCACAACCTTGTAAGTGCTATATAGGGTCAAGAATAGATGCAAAAACAGAGCTTGTGATACGGTCCATCGATGCCACTATGCCTCAATCTCTCTTGAGCTCAGTAGAATCTATCTAGAGTGCTGTAGTCCACCTAGAGTAAAATGTTGACGCTTAGATAGGAAGCCGAGGACAGGCTTCTACACTACATTTTGCGACTAGAAGAAGGACAAGATATAACAAAAGTGAGCGGGATAGTTTTGCAAGCTACATCTGGATTAGTAGATATATATACAAGACCATCTAGAACCCTATAACAGAGACACAGCGTCAATAAGTTTGCGTGCTCAGTTGTATGTTCCGGCACGAAGGGATTCCGTGAGGCAGGGACTGGGGTTAGTATGCCGACTGAGCTACCACAAAGCTCCGAAAGTGTATGTATATTCCTTGCTAGATGTGGATGTGCCCCATGCTCAAATCAGTACAGGGCCCCAACCATCATCATACAACGAAGAAGCGCAGAACACGCCACTCTCATGAAACCCAGAAGATGGCAGAGCCTGGTTCGCTCTACAACTATACAAAGACGCCATTGCCAATGGCAGTCTATTATCGCCATGCAAGGAGTCAAGCGTAGTCGTTCCGTCTGGTTGTGATCAATTTGGCAGAGAAGAGCTTCTCATTTCATGTAAACCTAAGAGAACCTGACTGTCAAGCGAGCGTCGAGGCAAAGTCTAGCAATCCGTCGAAGAAATGGAAACGATCTCTTTCTCAAGTCCGACTTGGTTGCCTTCTTGACAGTCGCGTTCGGTCAGAATGCAATGGTGCTTAGATTTCTTCGATCTCGTTTCGCAGATAGCGATGTATGGTGGAGCTCGTCCATCTGATAGGGTGAGGTAACCAAAACCACGTTGTGCGGTATAGCACGCAATGCAGCCCTTACTTGCTTCTCGAATGCTGGCTTTGCGCAGACTTCAAGAAGCATGAAGAGGTCAGCCTTCATGTAATACTTGGGTAGCTTGTGGCATGCTTACGTGAAATAGCCATGTCTCCAGCGTCTGCGTCCCATTCCTGATTGATTACATAGCCAATGTCCGGCACACGATCGTCGCGATACCATCGAGGTCTTTCCGGATCGTGGCCAGCGCGGACAGCTGACGCGGATAGATCAGCGGCATGGCAGTTGATGAGGACGGAGAATATGCGTCTCCTATCGTCGTTGCTCAGTAGTTCAAGATATGGAGAAGCCCAAGCTTCCTGATCTTTTTGCAATGTCAGCTAAAAACTCCGCTTTTGGGAGAAGCTACTCACCAACATTGTCCATGATCCACCAAAGGGATACTCGCCGCACTCGTGCAGTGCAGTCATTGTGACCCTCGAGCAGCTGCTTTATAGCTAACAGATGAGCAGCCAAGCCGACCCCGGTGGCGATAAACAGCACTTTATCGTGCTTTCCGAGTGACGCACCATTACCATAAGGGCCATCGATCGTAAGGCTGAAAGATTCTCGACATTGCCGCAGGGAGCCACTAAACCCTGCCCGGGACTGCACTAGAAAGGTCAACCGCTCGCACAGCTTTGTGTTCTCATCATCGTCCGCCCACGCGATGAGGTATGGATGAGACTGGAATCGTCCTAAAAGATGATGTGGCATCGACGAGGCAGTAATATAGACGTACTGGCCGTGGACTACACGCCAGGGTCGTCGGACAGGGACCTCTAAGATCATCGTTTCATCTTCGAAACAGCGAATGGTTGCAACCTGGGTACCTCGTCCTCCTACGTTGCGGTATGTAACGCGCAATAGCCAGAATACTAATTGAACGAGCCACAAAGAACATCCAAGTGCAAGGCAAATGGTCGATACGTTGAGTTCTCGGCCTATGTGGTACCAGAGGGAAACACAGAGAACGATAGCCATGCCTTCATGGGTCTTCAAAAAAAGTTCAAAGAAGCGTCGCCTGAGATGCAGTATAGATAGCAGCAGGAGCGTGACAAGGGCCGACAACATCTGCGGGTTCTTATTAGCCTTACGACGTACCGCGAGGTAGAGCGTCCTACCAGAATTTTGACTGCGTCCAGTGTCCACGAAGTGGACTCCAGGCCCAAAATCACGTGAGCAGTCGCCTCCAGGACACAGAGTCTACCGATCCAGCGGTGCAGGGTATGCGCCAGGTGCAATGGTAGGCCAAGAAAGGAATCGACAACAACACTAGTGCGCCCTCCAAATAAGAGTGGAACAATGTTGACAATGGATACCTGGCCCAAGCGGACACGCAGTATGTCAAGGTTGGACACACGGAAGGAACAAGCGAATGCATTAGCAGCAACCAAAGCGGCTATTCCCATTGCGCACCCGACCGTGACATCTCCGGAGCCATTAGGTCTGGCAACCAGGATCATCTGCCCCACGTGTTTACGCCAGAGAGCCGTTGCCCGATGGCGAAGAGGCGCGGTGGAGGCCGCGAGTTGCCAGCCAATGAACACGGTGAGGATGGACCCAAGCAGCGTAGCGTACGCACTGTCCGCACTCATCATGTTAGCTGTAGTCATCCCGTAGGTCGTAGCAGCCTGGCGGGTCTTGGTGAGGCTCCCTTCGATGGCTTTTGAAGTAAAGATAGGTCAGTGCTGTTATTCGTACACACGCTGCGCTGATGTCGGCTTTCCGAATTCCGGCGCCAGAAAGGCCGCAGCTATAACCGCTCGGCATTGACGCCCCGCGCTGCACTGACTCGTAGTGCATGCGCCAGCGCAAGCCCGTGCACATGATAACCGCCCAGACCCACATTCTCCCTTGAACCAACAATCTGTACGCGGCACAGCAGAGCGACGAGAGAGCAGCATAAAAGATCAAACCGAGTACATTTGCATTTGACAGTCAGGATTCGGGTTCGTCATGCCGCCGAAGCCAAAAGCCATGAGAACCTACGTGAGGGCTAACTTCGGCAAAGCCAAAAAAGACCGGACCGCAACCTTATTTCGGAGAGCCTATGAACTGTCCAGAGTGTTTCTTCACAATCCCAATCAGTCTGGACGAGTCGCAGTCCTGGTCGAGCACAACTCCCGTTGGGAAGCCTTTCTATCCAACGAAGACAGCCGAAATTGGCCTATCAACTTCGCGGTAAGGGGCCAAAGATTGCTCATCGCCACGGAATGGTCCATGCTGATGAAAGGGTAGCAACTTGGGCAAATTGACGTGAAGTACGTCCGCCACATCAGGACAGAAGAGGAGCGTGAGCAGGATGAATCACTCCTGCTCGAAGACGACGATTCTACAATCAGCGAAGACGACAACATATCTCGACCTTCCGCAGTAGCGTCCATCGAGATGCCACAACAACACGTCAACTACGCCTCTTGCCCACCTGCCCCTACAGCTGTTATGGTAGACCCGTCTTCTATGAGCGCATCTGCTGCCAAAATACCAGATGCCCTGGGCCTAGAAACCATGGCTTCGTTTGAGCCGGGAAACCTTTTGCATGTGATATCCGGCGGAACCCCCTCGTCGGTCAATACAGCCGTGGCATCTACTCCACCGCAGCAACGTATAACACCAACGCCGCCGCCCTCTTCGAGCACACTTCGAAACACTGTGTCTCCAAATTTGAGCCACCAAATGCCAGGAACGCCTCCCCGATCCCTCCTACCACCTGTTGGATCACTAAATGGGTCGCCCCAGTACCGTGTGTCGAAACGGCCATTCTTCAAGCGGACTCCCAGACAAGACGTCTCGAAGAAAACATGAATTAGCGATGGGCAGACGGGGAGGTTGGCACTTGACACGGTATATCTAGGCGTTGCAGATGTATTTATCACTCAATTTCTTCAATCACTCGCTTCTCCATGTCATTAGCACCCTGCGCCGGTAAGAGGTGTGCTCTGTCTAAGGCCTCTTGATGCCCATCATCCATCGAAGAGTCTCCTTCGTCAAATTCAAATTCCATCTCCGACCTCGTTGTGACCGACAGCTCGTTCTCGTCATCGTTGAAGCTAACGGTGCTGGTGTGGTCAGGTAGTGCATGAGCGTCTTGACTGAAGAGGTTCGGAGTGGTCTGTGTTGTACGCAGTGACTTGTCCTTAACCCTACGCTTCTTTTTCGCTTGGAGCAGGTACTTTTGCCGTTGCTTTTGCCGTGGTGATGTACCTGATATGGTTTCTTTGCTTTTATCGCGATTTCCTGAAAACAGTGATCTGTGCGGCCGCTCTCGCCTGGGGATCACCGCTGTTAGTATTTTGTGTCGCCGCCATTGCGCTGGTAGATATTCTCCCAAATTTGCTCTGTCTCGCGGCAGAATACACTTCCGCGATTCGCCAATATATAGCTCCAATGTGTCGAGGGCCGAGCCATTCAATAGCATGTGCTCCTTAACGAGCCTGTCAGCAGCTGATGCCGGAAAGCGGAGGGAATGCCTCTTGGTGCCCCGTTTGGTCACTTTCTCCAGCTGAAAGATGATATGCTGATCGGTATCTTCGTTCTGCTTGGCCAATTCTAGCTGCAGAGCATGGCCCTGCTCCCTGGCCTCGTTGAACATGTCGAGGAGTCTTTGACCTTCCGCGATCATCAGTTGTTTCTCTTGATCGTAGGTATAAGCCTGCTGCTGCACCACAGAGTCCGCCGTGGCCAGCAGATCGCGGAGTTCCCCACATTCCCTGACGAGCTTGCTTATATCATTGTCCTTCTCAACTTCCATTGCTGCCAATCTCTGCACTTGGAGGCGCTGTGGCTCCACTATGTTCTGAAGCCTGCTAAAGTCGGCCTTCAACTCTTGATTTTCGCTTACAAGGCGCTGATTTGTGTTGCGAAGATCCTGGTTCTCGATGTCGAACTTCTCGGCTATGTTGCGGAAGGATGTTATGCTCTCTTGCAGCGCACGTCGTTCTTGGGCATCGCGCTCGGAACGAGCTTGAAGTTCCGAACAACGTGCTTCCGCTTGCAATCTGCTATTCTCAGAGGCACGTTGGAGACTCGCGATCTCTTCGCGAAGGTGTTCGTTCCCTCGCCTTAACAGCTCATTACTTACTAGTTCCTTCTCTTCTCCCTCGTCTTGCAGGCGCTTAAGAGCACTCCTTACAGTATCCAGCGCTGCTTCTGCTTGCTCGCGACCACTGCTTGCTTCCGAGAGTGAAGCTCTAGCCGACATTAAATCGCTTCTTAATGATGTGCATTCCGCCCGCAGGCTATCGCAGGAGGCTTGAAGGTTACCACACTGCTCGCATATGACAGAGCTATGAAGCGCCGCTTCTGCTTGTTCGCGACCCTTACATGCCTCTGAGAGTGACGCTCGCATCGATGTCAACTCGCTCCGCAACGACCTGCATTCAGCCTGCAATTGCCCGCAGGTGGCACGAAGGCTATTGCACTGATCGCATGGACTTGAGTCACCGTTCTCCCGGGGAGCACTTTGGCTACGAATCGGCGGTGCAGCCGTAAAGGTACTTCCAGGTGGTACATGAGTGTCTTCAAACAGGTGCATGAACATGTCTTTTTTGCAAAAGAACGAAGATAGGTCATCGCCCTTGCCGACAACAGGGTCTCTCATAAAGGGCAGAAAGAGGCTTCCCTTGTCTTGTGCGTGGTCATCCATGAAAGGTCGGCCATATCGTCTCTCGTAGGGCAAGGTCGCAGTGCTGAAGAGCGGCGAGCAGACTCCAGAAGGGCTCGATTCCGGCTCTGCCTGCATCAGTAAATGGACGATATTCTGGACTAGAGTCGGATCAAGCTCGCGCTGCGGATTACACTGAGAAAGTGTCTGCCGCGCAATCTCTTGTAGGGCGTTAGAATCACGTAGATCTTTCGCCTTGGTAGTCTGAAACCCGCTCGTCCACGCTAAAGCGCCGAATCTTTGCCAAACGAGAGGATTCGGTTCTTTCGTGACAGGTCGCTCTTGGTCAACTTCCTTTCTAGGTGTCTCCCCGACCATCTCTGTAAAAGAGCGTAAGGCAAAAAGCCAGAGTTGCTGGTATGAAATCATCCGATCGGCGCTCTCTGATGTCTTGGGATGAGGCCGCAAATCACATTCGCGATACTCAACATATAACTCATCTGGGCTGCGGTACGAGGCCCAAAGTGTTTCACGTATGGATGTCTTCGGTCGTCCAGGACAAATGCTACGCAAGATTTTCGCACACGGCTCTAGGTACTTCAAGTTCTCAAAAAAGATGAAAAGGCTCGGGATCATGAACCCAATGCACAAGATCGCCTGCAGAAGCTCTTCTCGGCCAGTGAGCACTTTAGGAAAGATAGTCGATCGTCGCATTAAGTCGTGAACGGCAGCAGCATCATTGGTGGACACTGCTGGTGCAAGACCCTCCAGGCCGTGTACCGTCGCTTCGTCGACTGCCTCTGGGCAAGTGAGCCCATTGACCAGACGCTTCCATGTAGTTACCACATGTTGCAGGTAGCACAGCAATTCCTATGTAGCAGACGGTGGTCAACAGTCTTGCTGACTCGTGCAATCTGGGATAATTTACCTCATCACATTTCATCGTCAGCAAGCGATGAAGGCATCCTAATTTGACAGGTCGCCAGAGGCCAGGCCATGGCAGCATGTCAATGAAGATGGAGCGATAGCGCTCATCTTTAAGCAGCTGTCGAAGATCTTTACGTTTCGTTTGCGTAAGGCGCGCCCACCATCGATTTTCTCCGTCAAGGTCTGCACTAGCTTGATGCATCAGTATCTCGCGAAAGATCTCGCCATCGCTGTGACATTGCTCGTTGCCATAATTGTCTATCAGCTGGCAAGTCCTGACATCCGGCAAGTCTGTGCAGAGTAATAAGCTTAAGTTAATAAATGCAACTTCTCTACTTGCTGGAGCCGTACCTTCGGTGTACAGCCGTACGATCCACCACCGATCGCTCGGCTTCAGGAACTTCTTCGCGGCGAGTATTCTGTGCAACCCGTTGAGACATTGCACCGGCTCGAGCAGCACCGGTAATTCAGTCGGCTCGAGAGGGAGATATGGGCTAGGAGAGAAAGTCGTGGTAGTAGCAGAGTTGACGACCGCGTCGATGCAATTCCTTTCCTCAGCGCGTTTGCAACCTTCAACCTTGAAAACGTTGATCAAGCGATCGACGTTGCGCTCGGATACGGGCCGATGGCCCGAACCCCGAGCCCGGTCGAATCCCAGCAATTGAAGGTCCACACGCGCAAAGCCGCGCATGCGCAGGCTCGTTCCCTCTGACGAGCAGTCCATTGGAAACGATGGCGGAGAGTACGAATGGCACTGGGACTGATTCTCTTCTGATGACACTCGTCGCCTACGAGCAGGGCGTGCCGTATGGCTCTACTCGCCCAAGCTGCCATCATCACCTGAAAACGGAACCCCGAATTCGGCATTCGTATTAACAGGTCCTCAACTCACTGCATCTCAATCATTACAAAAAGCTCATTTCAACTACACTATTCTCCGATCCGAGCGTAACAATGGCTTCCGAAGCGTACTTGCCGACGCCGTGGCTGTCGCTATACCACACCTCGGCCACCAGCAGCGTCATAGAATCGCCCAGCGCATATCAATCCTTGGGCATGACCCCGACCATTGCGCCAACCTTTATAGCCTTCATAGGCAGGAAGAGCAAATCGCAAATACTGAGATCTCTCGTACATGCCAGTGATGCAAGATGCTTGGAGGACAGCCACGGCCAGCTTCATCTCTGGCGGAGCAAGCACAATAGCAAGGAGGAGCCAATCGTTTTCGTTGACTGCGAGTTCCTCTCGTACACCGATTCCCAGTGGCAAATGCCGTCTGGCATCGGCCCAGAACGAATCCACCGTGTAGATTGGATCGCGAATGAGCCCGGAGTTGTGGGACGCCGCAAACTCGGTAACCTGGTTTGTCAACGGGTTATTGGGTCGCTGTGCGACACAATATGCTATTTCGCGAGTGACCTTGGGGGCATGCGAGGGATAGCGGCGCTCATTGTCCAGCAACTCAAACTTCCGGTGGCCTCAGACTTGCCGCAACAAGCTCTGCCATGTCTTCTTATTGTTGTGGAGACCACCCGCAAGACTTACGACAGCCATGTCGGAGAAGCTAAGCTACTGGACGTCATAAGAAACATTATGACAGCTGACGACGATGTCGAGACTCTGCTCTTGCTGCATTTCAGAGAACTTTCGGTGATCGGGGTTCCAACGGGTATCAGTCGCGCCGAGCGGTCAGCAGCCATCCGTAGACACCTGTTATATACCCGACAGAAAGGTTGTCGGATAAGAGCGGCACACGGCGTGGTGTTCCAATCGAAGCACGTGCAAGCGTTTCTGAGTAAGTCATTGCATGACCTTTGCATCGACTATCACACTAGCTTCTCTTTCGCCGACCACTCTCGTCCCGAAGGATTCTCTGCAGAAGACTTAACCGTTCATCTTCGCGAGCTATTTGGTCTGATCCCGGCTGAAACCTGGGCCCTCCATCTGATTTGTCCACTACTGTCGTCGGCGATCATTGTGTCGAGCTACACATCTTCCTCTCACTGTAAGTGCCCCTTTATTCGACGCACGGCGACCTACTCACTGCCCAAGACTTCCCAGTTTTGTGGCTCTACGACAGAGTCTTCGCCGCGCCTGTGAAGAAAGCGCTCTACGAGAGCCTCATACTACCTTCTAGCCGCGATGGATTCTCGGGAGCCCTAAAAGCGCGCCTTGAGAACGATTTCAGAGCCTTAGCCTGGCAGGACGATGGGAGCGCCCGAACGCTGCACCTCAAGAACCTACGCACCTTACATGCCTTTCTAATACACATTAAGACGAATAAGACATGCCTTTGCTGCCTGCTCAGAGGCCCCGAAAAAGTTCTGCACTGCGGCCACGCTCTCTGCGACCTCTGCATTCGTACTTTCGGAGCGAAGTCTTCCGATCAGAGACACAGCTACGTTATGCGAGCCTGCCCACTTTGTGGAGCTGCTCATCAGGATACGCCTTTCCGAATGTTGCCTGCTACAGCAGGAATACGCATTCTCAGCCTCGATGGCGGTGGAATCAAGGGAGTCGTGCCCTTAGTATTCTTACGAGCTTTTGAGTCTAGCATGGCTTCGTTAGAACTTCCACTCTGTGCGTATTTCGACTTCGCAATCGGGACTTCGGCTGGTAGGTGATTGCAAGAATCGCCTCAGAGGGTTGGGCTAATTCGATACAGGCGGATTATTGGTACTTGGAATGTTTCTTATGCGGTGGACGGTTGCGGAATGCATCGATAAATTCCTTCAGTTATCCCGTGCAACATTCACTAACCCTTCGAGAGGTTCCTCAACGTTTCGGCGACTCCAAGACCTGGCCCTCTCCTACTTACGGGACGGACAGTACAGCTCTAGCGCCATCGAAAGAGCATTTCGACTGGCGTTTGATCAAGAAGTCACGATGTTCAATCCTCTTGCCGACGACACGAAAGTCGCTGTTACGACTACGGCTGCGAAAGAGCCCCGCCCATGTCTTCTTACTAATTACAACGGAGGAAAGCGCCCCGACAACCTTGGCAAGTCGTCTCTGTGTATCACTTATTGTCCATATTCTCTGACTCTTCTAGGCTATGAGATTGTCCGAGCTACTAAGCCCCAACACAACGTTTTTCTGAGCCAGGCGTAGGATAATAGTCCGCTATGCTCGGAAAGATGTCCGCTAACTACGTCCCAGTGCCGCCTGCACCTCAGCAGCTCCTTGGTACATCAATCACCAGTCAACACGTCTACTAACCTGCTAATCGAATACAGGTTCTTTAAATCTGTGACCTTGAAGCATCTCGGTAGCTTTCAAGACGGAGGCCTGCATCACAACAATCCTATGAACTTGGCAATGTGGGAATCCAGATTCATTTGGCCTCACAAAGGATCGCCAGACTTTGCACTATCAGTGGGCACAGGCAGCACTGAATCAACATTCACCATTGGCCCACAATCTCCTGCAAGGAAAAGGTTTCTCTGCCGCATTTTTGAGTCCTTCATGGATGGCATGGACGGCGAAAAACTGTGGAAAGACTTTCACAATAATCTGCGAGAGCAAGAAAGAGATCGCTTTCATCGAGTAAATCTCATTCTCGATTCACCACAGCCCTCACTCGATGACATTTCGAAGATCGACGATCTTCGCTTGCAAGCAGAGCGACATGTGCGACACGGCCTGAGCCAACAGCCAATCTTGGATGCCTTCATTGCTTCATCTTTCTACTTTGAGCTGGACGAGATTCCGTTGTTGGTCGCTGGAATATATCAGTGCAGCGGACAGGTGTTTTGCCGCCTACCACTGTCACCACAGGCGAGAACGGCCCTCTCGGCACGACTTATCTCTACATCCTCATACTTCATGATTTTCGGTCGGCCTGTCCCATGCGTCGAAAAGAAGCAGAAACACGCGCCACCCTTCAGGAGACAAATGAACTTCACGTTGAAGAGCCTCGATGAAGACATTCGGATCACCCTTCGGGGTATCACTTCCCAGCCAAAGACTATCAGTGGCCTGCCAAAGTCAGCAAGTGCGCTTATACGAGCACAAATGCTAGATGCTCCATTTGGCCGCATAGATCATTCAACCCCGGAGAGACCACTCCCAAATCCGAGGTCGAAAAGGAAGGCCGCTGAAGCGCTTTGGTTCTAACCTCTACGCCCAAATGCTCTACTAACGGCAGTGAACTTCCGCTGCCGCAAGTCCCCTTTGCAAGACCTTGTCCATTATTCACTACCACGAATGTATGAAACGTAGCTCTTCTGCAGACAGACACCTCTCCTCCTTTCCTCAACCTTTTCTCGGCGTAGACGGAAGCAGTACTTCCATTAAGACTGCTGCTCTCCCTTTTCGAAGGTTCACGCCGAGCGTGGTGGTCGTAGATGTGCCCCTTTCCATCCACCACATTCGTTGGCCTTAGATTATGACTCGCTGCTCTTTACAATTCCTGGGAGTCGTAGTAAAAGTGTCTCGTGTCGTATATTTGCGGCAGGACAGGCGCTTTTGGGCTGAAGAACACGTGGTGAGAGCATCCTCAAAATCTCTGTTGTGTCCGTCCTCTGTTGCACAAAGCCGGAGAAGGATCGACAAGTAGCCGCTGCCAAATTTGATCTGAGTGCTCCAATATTGCTCCCTGGATGACAGCCATCATGGACAACGAGCAATTGCAAGACGGCCAACTCATACGACAACGAGAGCGATCACAAGCCAAGGTGCGGCTGGTGAGCACTGGGGATACGGAGCTTCTTGAGCTAATGCTCTCCGACGCTCTCGCTCGTATGAGCACCACTCGTCTCCAAGAGCTGGTCACGGCATGGGTGTCACTCCTAAGGCTACGACTAGACGGTGGCCCTGACAAAGAGGGTATGTAGATTTAGATGGCATTGACGTCAAAAGGGCACTAACATCGCAAGGTCTTACCGCCATCATTCGGGACATAGGGACATCGATAGAAGACGGCAAGCTGTCACTCAGACGACTGCTGGAAACCATACCTGATTCTTCGGTGGCTGTTAGGACTGTCCTTGCAGTCTTCTACTTACGAGCCTCGACTGGATTTGCAGGTGCGCGGACAAAGTTCAATATGCTGTGAGATTATGCTAACCATACCCAACTCAGCGTGTGCTAGCCTCCCTTTCGCCTTTGACAGCTCCGATCGTCCAATTCTCCTGAATACCGAGACCGATCTAGAATGGACGGACCATCTCTATGACCTTCGGAACGACAAAGATCGAAACCTTTCCCACGAACCCTTTTGCGAAACTCGCTCTTCACGCGGACCTTCCGAGCGAAGACTGCCCTCGAGAACCTGCCACCGTGTGCGTCAGTCATGGAAGATGAGGAAGCCCGGGCAAGAAGATACCCTTATGTGACGTAGAGTCAGTCACACCCATGATATCTCCGCGGTCGAGATAGATTTGGAGGATTTCGAACTCTGGATGCTCTTTGATGACGGCTTCATGCTGGAATTGAAGGAACATTTCGTGGGCAAGATCAATGATATCTTTGTTGACGATAACTGCCTTGGATGTCTCACCAGATGCTCTGGGTACTCTAGCTTCTTGTTGGAGACGAAGGATGTCTTTCATTGCTTGAGACATGATCGTAAGCGGTGATCGTAAGCGGTGGACTGGTCTTGGTTGGAATAGCGAAATAAAAGATGAGAGCGAGGATACGCAGTAGATTATATGTATGATCCGTCGGCACGCTAGAATCCACCGCCTGGCACATGCTTCCAACCCTCCGGCTCTGGAGGCTGCTGAAGTGATTGGAATTGGAGCGCTTTCAGTTCACAGTCGAAGAAAACGTAAGCGTGCACCTCGTACCAACCCAACGCGCGCTCACACGGGATCATTACCGGCTCTGTAGCTTGCCGATACTCACAATGAGTACCCGGGCCCTGTCTCATATAGTGTGTGGCTCGAGAGCCTTCTAGCACTGTTCGGAAGTCGTTCGCCAACGCCGTATCTCTTCGTGCAATCTCCTCTTGCAAGCTCTTTAACGCAGTTGACATTTTCTTGATAGAGTTCTGCATTTCGCTGATCGAAATGGAGCGCTCCTTGCGTGGTCTAGATGTTGCGTTCTTAGGATCCGAAGATTGGGGCTGGCAGTCTCGATCAAGCCGCTCGCAGTTGGCGCATCTCTTGTGCAATGGCTTTTGACATCGAGCCTTTGTGGCGCGGCAGGCAGCGCAAGCCTGCAGCTTGTCAGCACTGCAGAAGCATTTGGACAATGTCAAAGACTGATTCTTACCTTTCGAGACATTTCAATGCTGGAAGATACTAAGATTCGGGTTACCAACAGAGGACAAGTATATATATGTACACGCTACCAAAGCGCACAGATATGTCTGCTAACGCTCAGTAGCTGCAACAAAGGGAGCTAGAAGTCGGCCCGAAAAGTGAATCCCAAGTGTGGTGAACAATCAACCGATCCAATCCGTGGCCGTTAGACTGGAGGATCGATTCACTACTTGGCAGCTGGCTCTGCACCAGGTATGCGGTCTTTGTCTTAAATGTCGACCGCGACAACATGTCTCTACCGTGCGATCAAGGCCACTTGACCTCGGGAAGAAAAGGCATCCCACTTTCCGGGTCCACTCCATCTTCACACAAGGACTTTATACTTCATTAAAGGAGACCGAGCCGAACATTGTTACGAACCAGCGGTCCAATTCATTACTACAATGTGCCTCTACTACCGCGTGCAATATAGCTGCGGACATGAGCGAGACATTGTCCACTCTTGGTGTATGTTCGAAAACTCAAAGTGATCTTGTTACTAACGGCACTCAGGCGATAACTACGGGAACACACAAGAACGCTGCCCGGTGAGGTACGCTGGCAACCCTCGCGTTCCAGACCAGATTCCTAGGCAGTGTGGTAAGCCTGCGAATGAGCTCGCTCGAAGAAGACATCATTTGATGATTCTATCATGGCAGGAGCGTGCAAAACCCACACACCGTTGTATGACATACAGCAAGCAAAAGTGCGAGAAGGTTGAGGAATTCCATCGTTTCAAGGAGTAGAGATTGGCTCGATTTCTATTGTACATATTCTCAACGCCGCAATCAGCAGACTAGACCCACTGTCTGGTAACAAAGTTCCATTGACTCCAGTATCCACCTCCTTGCGACGGACACCACACGCTCTGCGTACCTTGCATAGCCGACTGAGGCGGAGACACCCGCTTTCCATTGAGGATGTAGTGCACCGGATCCTTCTGTTGACCTGTGTATGCCCAATATCCCTGCTGAGCCCCCGAGCTTCCTTGCTGAGTCCCCGTGCTTCCCTGCTGAGTCCCCGTGCTTCCCTGCTGAGTCCCCGTGCTCGATGCTGCTGAAGCTACTCCGGTACTGGTTACCGTAGTACCTGCTCCTTGATCGTCCTCAGGTATCGGCTTGCTGAAATCAACCGAGAATTTGAACTCGTCTTCCACATACAAGACCGATTGGTTCTGACCGTGTAAGGCAAGGACCTCTCCCGCCCCCTCATTGCGTAGACTCGCCGTGTTAACGTTGTAGGAGATGTGTCGAGCTGTCAAGCCCCATGCTGCCATTCTTTGTGTAGCTATTTCCTCTTTCTCTGGTGTACGGAGTAAACCCATTCTGCCAAAAATTGCCCATCCAGTTGTTTTTCGAGGGAAGTGGGCTCTGTGTTGATAAAGGAGCTGTTCAACGCGCCCGAGGAACTGCTTGAGATGCGTTTCGCCTGCGTCAGGGGCGATTTGATACTGGGAGAGTGGCGTTCCTTCTGGCGGCGCGGGGAGAGGCGCGATATGCGCTATGATAATGGCTTGTCCAAGAATAACGATGCCAGTACATCCGTTGAGGTTCTGAGTCCCGATAGCGCCCATTCCGTCGGAGGGAAGGAGGATCTGAACGTCGTCCATGCCGACTTCGACCAGCCTGCCGCTGCGTTTCCATTGCGCAAATCTAGTCATCTTCGCGTGTGTAGGTGCGTGTGTAGGTGTGTATCTGTGTATGTGTGTGCGTAAGTGTGTGCGATCGTGAGTAAGGGACGGAGGGAGAGAAAGTGGACAGGGACAAGAGAGGGCAGACAGACGAGAAGGTCATCTGAGAAGAGAGTACAGACCGGGCTATATATATATCGAAGCGAAATCAAGTGAATTTTTTCGGATCGATTGACGGATTCCTTTAGGTCGCTAAACCAGATTACAATTCTGTGCGCATAAAGCCTGTCCAGATTGCACTACTCAGATGCCGCCTTCCAAGCTTCTGGCTAGATCACGCTTGAGGAAGTAGCTTGTTTCGGCGATCCGTCGGTGGCAATCGATTGGTTTACGTATAGTTGGGAGTTCGGAATAGTATACACGTTTGTAGATACCAAGCAAGAAAGTACATTTAATTACAAAAGCAGCAAGTTTCCTAGAAGGACCCAGTCGCCCGTTGGAGCATCGCGACAATGTTGTCGTGACCTGCCGCTTTAGCAACATCGATCGGCGTGATATCCTGCTCCGCTCCGCTCCGCTTACACTTAGCAACAGGACTAGCACCTTTGCCTACGAGAGCCGATACAATCTCGATATTGCCAATGTTGCAGGCACTGTGTAATACGGTGCCTCGAGTAAAAGAATGTCTCAGCTGCAGAGCGATTGGATCTTCAAACTCAATCTCGTTGATATCGGCGCCATGCAGAATGAGTACTTCGATGATCCATATAATCTCTGCCACAGAGTTTCTCTCCACTGCGCGATGCAATACATTTCCTCGCCTTGCACTTGCTCCTGCATTCAATAGGGCCGATATCGAATGCAATGAACCCTCCTTGACTGCGAAAGACAATGGAGTCTCTGCAGTATTAGAAAGTGCATTTGGGTTGGCTCCCTTTGTGAGAAGCAATGAGAGGAGAGGCTCATTGTTCACTGCGTAACTAAAATAATGGTCAACACTGATCTCGCAGGTATTGTATCGCCCTTACCACTTACCATAACATAGAAGGAACCACGCCACCCTTCAATGGTTGGTTCACTGGCCAGCCGTGTTCAAGTAGCTGCTTGACTACGGTGATGTTTCCAACCTTGGCAGCTGCTATCACTGCTTCCTCGCTTGGAAGAACATTCTGATCGAGGAGTATGGAAGTAGCATAGTCCTTTCCGTTGCGGATGCTGTGCGCCAGGGCAGGCGACATGTCGACGGAAGAGTCACGCTGGCGAAGATTCCTGATACACTGGATGATCGAGTGCGCGTCATCTCTGTTGATGCTTTCAAGGAGGTCTCGAAGAGGGTTGAAGGCAAGCAGATAAGAGTCCAAAAGAGAAGCCATGTTTGGGTTGCGGAAGAAAGGGAATGAAGAAGAGACAGCAATCTGCATTTTCGAGCTCGACTTTAAGTACCCTAGGCTCCTGCGACATTTTCGTGGGCCAGGGTCAAATTGACGAAGTTGAAGCTTTGCGAGCTTGCGAGACATGAGGTTCAAAGACGGGACGGGACGAAAGCACGCTAGCACGCTAGGCGCAGGCGGCCGGTATGCGTCATTACTTTGCCGACAACATCGAACTTCTTTGACCTACTCAAACACGTTGCCTGATGTCACAGCCCGAGCAAAGCGGCTTCATTGTTAGAAAGGATGCTGTCCCGCACGATCTATGCGACCGTGTGGCGGCGGAACTCACAGACGCGATACCAAGGACCGAATCGGCTGGCACCCTGGAATACTATCCAACAGAAATATGTCGGCGTATAGTGGAGCGTACTATGGAGGTATCAAACCACGTTGCCGGTAACTATATCGCTTGCTAATACTACTTGAAGTCCCTTGCTTCTGCTGGTATACCAAGTCCAAACGTCAACGCGCAAATAGCCACGATCAACCTGTGCAGGCTCCGCCAGCTCGACGCACCTTTTGTTACTGGCAAACCAGGTTCACTCTACCTCGCCGTCGCTATAACCAAGCTTGAAGGCGCCAGTGGGTGGAGAACCTTTCTCCGTCATGATCCGGCTGGTGATTGGAAAGAGGAGGCTGTGGTTTTGGACACCGGTGATGCAATAATTTGGCGCGGTGAGAGCCTAGGCAAACCTGGAGACGGTAGTGGAGGGATTTTACTGGTCGTCACGTTTCAGTGAGCGGAAAGAAGTCGAATGGCAGGATGGTGTCTAGTTCGGTCTCCATCTGGTGGTCGAAGTATATATGCGCCTGGTCAGCGCGAATGGACCATGCAGATGACGGGGCATCCAAAGCGTCGACGGCGATGTCAGGGCAAGCAGTGTCTTCGGGTAAAGTGGATTTCGGTGAGGTGTTGAAGCAAAGATGCGTGCTTGTATCCGGAATATCAGTGGCAGAGTAGTGCGAATCAGTCGACTCGGAATCCCCCATCTGCAGCTCTACGGGTAGCGTTCCAATCATGCTGTCGTACCCTTCATCGCTAAGGGTAGGCGGGGATGGCGCGTAAGAGTTGTGCTGGGACACTTCAACCGCAAGGCCCAAGAGATCTTGCATTTCGCTGTACCTGGCACCGGTGTCAGCAGCAGAAAGGCGTCCACAAATGGCGAAGACACTGACTTATAACCCATAGTATCCGCCAATTTGGTTGCTGGGTTCAACCGATACGCAGGAGGAATTGTCCGCCAAGCCATATGCTCTTCTGTCGAACTGCAACTCAGCAGTTTCTGGCCTAAGCAGTCCATTACTGCGTTCGTCTTCGTCTTAGTCCATTTCTTCGGCCAGCTGCCTCCATGACGCCTGTTGGCCGCCTGACCAGCGGCAAACGCAGCTACGAGGTTTAATGCGAGTTCGCCCTCGTAACGAGCAATTGCATTGATTAGCAGTACTACGCCTTCGCAAAATGTGCGAATGCGGCTCCTGTCCGCGCGCTTGTTCTGCGCATTCTGCGCGTTCTGCGCAGAAGCAGCGGCTTCCACGCCGCATCCTCTTCCGAGTGCACCACGAGCACGAGCGCGCTGCTTCTGATCGGCGATGTCGGCACAGCCTTCCAGGAAGGTCGCAAGAAAGGAGCGCTCGAGGGCTGCGTCAGCGTAAGAGGCATACTGCGAAGCCAAGTCGTTCAAGTCGCGGGGTGATTGGGGCCGGAGCCGCTCGATGTCTTCCTCCCATGTCTGACAATACTTGCTGCTGTTGATGCTGCATGCTCCGGCTTTGATAATGTTGAGTAAGATTTCTGCCTCGGCTGCTTCGCTTTTGCCTTTACTCTTACTGCCGCGAGGTTTCTTGACAGGATTGACAGAGCTCCCAGCTTCTTCGTCCACAGGTCGTTTTCGAGATGGTGGCCGAGGACTGCTTGTGTCTGGCGAAGATACCGGCGAAGGTGGTGTCATTGTTGGATGGGGCGATGGGGATGGCCTCGGCAATGATGGAAGCGGTGAGGATGGAGACGGTGGGAACGGAGGCGGTGGGGATTGCCCAGATGGTGAAGCTGATGCTGACGCAGTCGTCCAAGACTTGGGCGTCCCTGGTTGCGCTGCAGGCACCATGGGTGTGCTATCGCGATCGCCCCCTGACTTCGGCAAAGGACCATTATGGGCATGGGCCTCGTCTCCCGTTGGTTCCTCGGGTTCGCCGGCCGCTGCGGTCTCGGCTCGCGATGGAGGCGGTAGGGATAGGGACGGCGATGCTGACGCAGTCTGAGTGTCGCACGCGCCAAGTTGTTCTATGGGCACCACGGGTGTGTTATCATGACCGCCCCCTGACGTCGCTGGCAAGGGACAACTATGGCCATGAGCGTCGACTTCCGTTGGTTGCTCGGGTTCGCCGGTCGCTGCGGTCTCAGCTCGCGATGGAGGCGGTAGGGATGGGGACGGTGATGCTGACGCAGTCCGAGATTCGCGCGCGCCAAGTTGTTCTGTGGGCACCACGAGTGTATTATCATGATCGCCCCCTGACGTGGCTGTCATGGAACAATTATGGCCATGAGCGTCGTCCTCCGTTGGTTGCTCGGGTTCACCGGCCGCTGCGGTCTCAGCACACGATGGAGGAGGTGCATTGGTCCTGGGTCCATCTAGACTGTTGCGAAGGTCGAGAGTACCATCCTCATCTATGACATCGCCAAGGTCCGCATGCCAAGATACCACAGACGGAGCAAGTCGAAGGCGAACGACCGTTGAAGAGAAGTCCCAAACAGCAGGCTGGAACAGCTGATCGTCGATTGCGCGCGCTTCGCACTTTACAGCTGCCACTATCTGGCTTTTGGATAACTGGGGATCTGAGTATGTTGCTGCAAGCTGATATTTCCAGGAAGTTTGATGGTCATCGCCTGCGAGAGGGTGTGGTATAGCAGCCAGAGTGAAGTCAACACGCCCATCGAGCAACGAGGCGGTGAAGAATGTTGTACAGGCTGTGCTTAAGAGATTGCGATCCTGGAGCCAAATGAGATCCTGAGCGCTTGTGTCCAGATGATGTACCGGCGCTGCCATGGTTGAAAGAGTGAACGTGGACAGAAGGTTGCCTTCGCTCCAGCTCGTTTCTTAAGAGCGGTCGCTGCGCCGCGTGCAGGGGGACGCCCAAGCTGGCACAGCGTCTCCACTTGTGCTTCCCTTGGGAAGCACAAGTGGAGACGCTGACTGATTCTCTGTTATAAGGGCAATGTGCAGGGGTTGACGCGCCATGCTCACAATAGCACATAGACACGGACCGCTCCCAAGCTACACTCGTTGTCCTTATAACAGCGAATCAGCCATGAGGGCGACCTTACAATGCCAACTCGTCCCTCAGAATGCCTTTCAAGCCGCAACAAATGATTATTTCATTCTCCTCGCTGAGGTTGCTGCGCAGTAAGTCCATCGATGTTGAGTCTTCTCCCGCGCTGGCCCAAAGACCAGGAGAAGCACTATCATGCACCACGAAGGCCGCGGTCGCCCAAAGTAACAGCCTGGAGATCCACAATCTTGTAGTATCTGGAGACCACTCGAGCGCTTGGGAAACTATGATGGCTCTGCCTATCTACGAAAGCTTCTGGATACACGTAGACGTGAGTAGTCCGGCTGGCGCTGCTGCTAAGCTAACGATTTCAGGCTTGTCCACCCCCAAAGTTCGCGATTCAAGGCTTTGTTCGGCTTCAATCTTACAGTCAAAGCAACGATCCACTGCAGTACTTCAATGGTCTGGATGTTTACCTTGGCAATGGCTTCTACACAACGCTTCGAAATCTTATCTGTGGCAACATTGGGAGAATGCTGATCATGGAGTACTTCGGAGTCGAGAGACGCTCTTTGGGGGTGCTTCTACCCCCACACGTACATGAGCTTGTTGGGAGCTCTACACCTGAAAGGGACTTCTACTTGGAGCCATGTCCTCGGCGAGGAGCGGTGGAGAAGTTCCATATTCTTAGTCGGAGCACCTCCTCAAAATTACTAGTCGACGAACTAGGCCTGGCGGCCTCTTCCCCTGGCAAGGCTCTGCTGCGAGAATATAAAAGCGGCGTGCGAAAGCGAACGGCACGTTGAGAGATATGGCTCAATTGTATTGTACTGCTGCTACGTTGCTGCTATATCAATCTTTATAACCCACGTCTTCTCATGTTGCACATTATTACTACGCGCAACTAGCAGTCACTCCTTGCTATGTGCCATGAATGAAGGCGCTGCGGGCATAATACGAACCCACTGCTAACGCGCACCAACCGTCTCGAAGCCTGAAGAAAGCTTATCGGCAAGCACAAGCATCGAATTTATCGTGATATACTTGATTCAATTTCCGTTCGACCATGAAGTACAGTAGTAGCACGAGTTAGCAGTCCGGTTGCTCGACCAACCCAAGTTACATAAGTTTCCCTGGGCTCTACGCCAGGACTGTTGCCAGCATTAAGCCATTATGAAGCCGTTTGCCTCTCTCAAACGCCTCTTCGAGCCTCGATTCAAGAAACACGACGTTCAGGTCCTCGATCGAGAAGGGCAATCACCATCACCTCAGGCAGTTGAACTTGCCTTCCGCAAGTGCCAGGCATTCGAATTCGATCTTCTTGCAACACCAAGCCGCGAAGACATCGCTCACGTGCAACGGCCCGCGACCTCTCATCGAGCGACAGCCAATTGGGAAGATACCATACGATTACGCCAAGTCGCTTCTGTTGGAGACACTTTGCGAGCTGATGGGTTAGTCAACACCATTGAGTCGGACGCAGTGGAGAGCATGAGAGACTCCACAAAGACCAACTTGATACCTTCCGGATCGAATAGGTGGAGACATCTAGCACATGAAGCCTACGCCGAGCAGCCATCCGGCGAGAAAGCACTATTAGACAGTCCAACACCAGTTACACTTGGACAGTCTAGTCAATGCCATGGAACAGACATGGACTTTCTTCCCGGAAAATCGCTAGCTACGCCAGAGGCATCACAGCCTCGCGTCTTGACTCCAAAGTCTTGCCTCAGCGGGGCCAACGCTACGTCGGATTCTTCGAACGTCAAGTTCCTACAAGTCGAACATGAAAGGAGTCAAGGAGCGCAAGCTATGTCACCCACTCAGATTCTACACAACCGACCAGATACCTGTTCTCCGCTGAAGTCTTCATTGAATACTGGAAGACTAGCGCGTGGTGCTCTCATAATGGACGAGCCGCATGGCTGTGTGACTGACCACGCACCAGGGAGTGCAGTCCGAGAGGACTTCAGTCTCGACAACGAGCTAACCGAAGCAGTCGTAAATTCACAATCCATCGAAACTCTGGATTCCTCTGTCCGCGGCACTTCGCAGACACAGCAGCGGCCGATCGTCAAGCCCCGAGGGCACGCACATAGACACATCATTGCTACGGAGAATTTACAAACTTTTCGAACAAGGTTCGACTCTTCTGGTATCCACAGCGCTTGGGAGTACCTGTTGCAACTTCCATTGCAGGCGCGATATCCCCACTTGCATCAAGTAAGGGACTGGCTTACCTTGTGCTTTATTAACACTAACCATATGCAGGAGAATGAACCGGACAGTTTTGCCATACACGGCATAATACGCACCCGTGGTTACTCTCAAGATGGTCTCTATGGGATTGAAGTATGGTTAGGAGGAAACGCTTACGTCGACCTTAGGCATCTATGTGCAGGAGCCATCGGACGCATCTTGGTGTGTGAGACACTCACGAAAACGTTCCATGAGCTCCAACGTATCATGGAAGAGATCGACGGCCCTTTTCCGCAGGCCGAGGCCAAGGTTGACATCTACATTGAAAATAAGGCCTCCTCACGCTGCCAAATAGCTCTCGCCAGCCATGGTAAGCACATGCACACTACTGAGCAGGCGCTAGAGAAGAGTCTCGCAGGAATCGTGCTGCTATGTGCTTCATAGCCAAGCGCGCAGGGCCTTGAGGCTGCTGGCCATGCAGAGTTAATTTGTCGTGGTCCGTGAAAAGCTTGGCAGATGAAAAGTTGTGGCCCGTGAATAGCTTGGCAGATGTATATTAATGCTCTCTTCGCGCATGTCTCGACTCTCAACGAACGCTCAAAATCACAAGTCTCTGCCTACCATGCATCGCTTACTCCCAGCACCGGCGCACCACGACGTCCGACTGATGCTACAGCGTCGTGATCCGATCAGCGAATATGACCGCTCCCTGCTATCGCTTACAAGAGGCAAGACGCTCTTGGAAGAAGAAAGGTAACTCCAATCTATTGGCTTCAGTGCTCTCGCTGATTGTGAAAGCTCTCGATATTTGCCTTGCTTTGATAGGAGGGCCAATCTTCGTGTTCCCCTGATAATACTGCCGTGGGACTTCGAAACAATGAGGCAAAAACAACGTACAACAATTTTAGTGGCATGCCGCGGCCCGTGGGTCTGCGACAGCTGGAAAAGAGACATTTCACCCGAGTGTGAGGCCGTCATAAAGCAACAAGACTTTGCCGTATCTCCTGCTGATGCTGAGAGTGAAATGCTGTATGGTGCGAAGCTTCCGGATCGACAACCTTCCTGTCCACACATTCGAAGTGCAGTCGGTCGAAGATCCTCCCATTCAAACCCACTGGTCCGACTTTCTCCGCGTATCTGCACACGTCTATCAGCTCTCGAACCAAGAGCAATCCATGCTGGATCAGGAAGCAGCCGAGAACATGGAGTCAAGTCACTCCAGTTCGTGCACAGAGCCGGTAACTACGGTGTGTTAACTACGAGAAGACAGCGTTACATTGTTTGTGGCTTACAGGCATAGGTTCCCGTGTCCGGTCTTAAGTGAGCAGCTGCTGTACTAACTTCGTACCAACATAGCTCTAAACGGTCTCGATCTATGCAGCTGTGTTCAGGGTGTAGTAATGAATATGGTGGAGGTTCAAGTTGTTCGTCCGGCAACACATCACCAAGATCATCGTAACATATGGAATACACTGGTCTTGGAGGACTCTTTGGAAAGAACCGGTTCCATAGCCGGCGGCAAGAGCCTCGAGAACGCACATTGTAATGAACAGTTAGCGAAAGCGTGATAGAGATCATGTCTGAATTTGGAGCTCAATCGTCCTTCACCGACTGCGAATGTCTTATTATTTCTCATATGCCGCAGGCTTCGCTAACATTTCGGATTTGTCTTGTCCTAGTGTCGGAGTCCGTACTACTGATTGTATCCCATGTGACATGCGTTCAAATCCACTAATCTGAACATCAGGCACCATAGAACCCATGCCGAAAATCCGAATTCGGAATGGGGAAAGTAGAACTCCTCTATTTAACATCGGCGCCGAATTTGGTACTCTACCCTCCCCGAACAGCACATCTTGCTAGATACCTTTGAGTTGAGCGTCTAACACAATACCCGAAGGTTCGCACGTCCAAGGTACGGCGTGTTTATTAATAGCATGTTCAAGAACGCTGCTTGCGAGGCTTCAAATTCTAGCGAACTATACGTCAACTGATACGCATTCTAGAGCTATTCCTGCACATCTAGGACCTAATCGTCCTCCTGGTAACTCTGCTCCCCAGTCGCTCCTAATGTGTTGCCGTGATCGTGCCGCCAAATTGAAAGATGCTTGTGCAGATGTGCAGTGTGGGTCACCTTTGCTGTACGATATAAATACTTCTAGCACTGCTCTCCTGCATGAAGAAAGTAAGTGTATAAGTTGACTTGTAGTACTCTTCGTTGTAGACTTGCTCTACTTGTACTGTGGTTTTCGATTCTTTACCGCTCCCAAAACGTCGTCTATTCTCTTATCAGACCAAGCAATACGGCATCCAGTCTTCTCCGATGGCTCCATACCTACCAGAGAACATACGGGATGCAATACAGTACATCCAAAAAGCACTCAAGGATGCAGGAATTCCATACTGTTTAGGTGGATCTACCGCACTTTGGATTTATGGATACAGAGAGCGTGACCCTCATGACATTGATTTCTTCGTGGGCGCCGCACGGGAACGGATAGTGGACTTGTTTGCGCAATACCATTCTCCACCTCGAATGACTACGGATCTCGATGCGCAGGTGAAAGTCAAGTCGAAGGCATTGATACAATACCGCTTCCCAGATGGGCTGGGGGTCGACTTCTTCCTAAGTAGGCTGTGTACGGCCGCATACTATGAGATCCGTACTAACAGCAATGACAGTGAATATGGAAAACATCGAGACGGAGAACGCAATTGGAGCAGGGATCTCAGCTCGTGTTGCCTCGCAGACTGTTATCCTGAAAGCGAAGATACATGCAGTAGCTACTCGAGGTCAGGCCAAAGACAAGAAAGACATTGACTGGTTGCTTGACCCGGAGAGGAGATTACGAATCGACCAGCTTGACCCAACTCTCGTTGGTCTAGCAACCTTGAACTATCCGGATCTAACTCGGATCTTCGAAATCCGAGGAGTGAATGTCAAGGACTGCCAGCGAGCTGCTGAGTGGTACAGAAATGAGGAGAAGAACATGTCGCCCGAGCAGTATATCGAGAAGTTGGATCTCAGCAAAAGAATTGTAGCATCCGTGCGCAATGGCCTGCCTGAAGTACAACAGCCAATTCCCCTGTTGGTACCACCCCAAATCGGTCCCCGAAGCGTCGGCGCGAGTACAAGTGGAACACGAGCACTGGCTGCGCAGCCAAGTGCCACTTCCACTACCCAGGGCTACGATGCAACACTTCAACAAATGGGTAGTCGTCTTAGGGGATTGGATGAGAGATCGAAGTACGCTGCAATGACTCGGTTGCACGACGAGAATCAGGCATTGTACGATCGTCTTTACCCCATAGTCTACGGCGCACAGCCGCGCCGCTAGCGGCGTTGAAGGGCCGGGACGCAGCAAGTCGGGCAGATTTCCCCATGTTTCCAGATGGATGTATTGATAAGGGCAAGGTAGTAATAGCAACTCTCCTCATGGCTTTCAGCTACACCTTGACGTACGATCAATCAATCGATGTCGAGGCTCAAGGCTTGCGAAGTTGGCCGGGCGCAGTGATGCCTCAGGCCGCGATACCGCAGGCCTCTCGACAATGACGCGCATGCATCGCGTCGATAGGCTCGAGTCAGGTTTCACGGCGGCTGCAGCGCCCTATCATACTGCGTTAAGGTACCCCCTCGCTACATCCACTTCGGTTTGCCTTTGCAGAGTGCATTGAGGAGAGGCCCACATTAACCGTGCCAAGACAGCCACCTCTGGTGAGTGCATCCTCGCCTGTGCCTTTTAAGATGAGCACATGACCCGTCTTGTCTACTCTTCATCGTCGAGGACACTCATCCTGCCATTACGAGATGCACCAGTCGCTGCCCGAAGCGGTCTTTGCCTTAATAAGCCGTGCCTTTGCAGCCCTCAGGCCTAACACAACATTGGAGACTCCGTCTACTATGCCAGGAGGCAGCGATCACCCGCTATTTCAATTCATGTCCGACCTACACCTCGAGAAAGAAGGCTACGATAAGTTCGATATACCAAGAGCAGCACCCAACCTCATATTGTCTGGCGACATTGGGAATATTAAGGACAAAGCTGGCTATCTCTCGTTCCTGACACGGCTATGTGCGATCTTCGATCGTGTTCTGCTCGTACCCGGCAACCATGAATACTTCCATATGGATAGAGCGGATACCCAGGCATTTGTGGCTGGGATCTGCGCGGCGCTAGGCGAGCGTTTCTTCTGGATGGATCGAAGAGCTGTCGTTGTAGGTGATGGAGTTGTAGTGCTCGGGTGCACATTGTACTCTCATGTTGAAAAGGCGGCACGACGGCAGGTTCAGAAGCAGGTCCAGGACTTTGCTCGGATCGGACACTGGCAGATTGAAGATCACAATCATGAGCACAAGAAGGACTGGAAATGGCTGAAAAAGCAGCTCGCTCATTTTAACAAGACAGGATCACAGCACCGAATCGTCATCGCAACACACTTCCCACCAACTTTTCACGGAACGTCTCACCCCCAGTACGCATGCGCGCAGACAAAGTCTTACTTCGGGAGCAATGTCATAGAGAGTTTCCATGGATGGCGTGGTGCCGACCAAGTTTCTCACTGGATCTTCGGCCACACCCACTGGAACACTGCATTTCGACACAACGGTGTAATGCTTCTGAGCAACCAGCGTTGTCACGGAGGGCCAGACGATCGTCAGTTTGATCCGACAGCTGCGATATGAGTATCGCTGAAAGGGATCATTAAGGTCTGCGAGGACAAATGAATGATCAGAAAACTGTTTATAGGGAATCTCGCAACGAGATTTGATAAGAGTTGGTTCGACTTGCTCGATCCATGCTTGTGACGCCGGGTACTATACTTTATGCGTTCGCTTCGCTGTCAAGATAGAAGATACTCTGAGATAAGGAAAAGATTGAATTCGAGAACGCTAGCGATCCACATCGAATGGTGTGCTTCCGCCAAGCGAGGACGCCCGAACCTAGGCAAGCTTACATGTGCAGCTACACGTCCTGTCAACGACGCCTAATTGCTAAACATAGGTGACTATCATGGAGTTTGCCGAGTGTCCGACATAGTGCTCTCCCAAGGCAGAATAATAGGTCAAAGTGCCACCCGAGGATCTACCGAGCGCTTACTCTAAGGATGCATAAAGGACATTATGCAGTGTTCGGAGTCTTCTTTCCTCCGAGACCGGGTATCACACGCGTGACTTGTGGCCGTATACCGAGATCAGATCTTCCGGAATGGGGCTGAACACTAGCCACAGCGCACGGGCTATCTTTTCGCTTGCATGTGAACGCTCATGAAGCCTAGGAAACCAAACATAGTTCGTGCTTTCATGTTCCTATGGCCGTATGTGGTTGGAGCTGGAAGTTGTCGCAATATAGATCCACAGTGCCAAGACTTTGAATTGGCGGACTTCGTCGTGGATGGCTCTCGCACTACGGTCAACATCTGAATCCACCCTCCTGCCATTACTGCCATCTAGCCCGTTGCCTCTGCCCAGTAAATGATGACGAATCTTGCTCGCCTTGCTCGGTCAAGTCTGGAGAGGTCGTGGGTTGTCGACTTTTGATCGGTTGGGGTGGTGGAGCTTTCATGGCGAAGACATCCCAAATAGCCCTTGTAGCTCGCAACGACTGTACCGTTCCCGCTTGATGGATATCTCAAGCTTTTCAAGGACCGCCAGGCTCCCAGTATTGGGTTCAAGCTCCCGGTCGTCATCGACACACTGAAGCTCTAGCAATAATGGCTTCGTGTCTTATTTGCCGTCGCCGCGCATGCTGGGGGGCAGTTGACATGCCCGGGTATTTCTCGGGATAGTCCGCGTGCAGTCTAGGTATGTTAGTGATACATTATTGCGTTGTAGGGCAACCTCGTGGCCGACTTCAAGCTCGAGCTCGTTCGAACACCCATAGTCAGCGGACGCCTCAAGGGAGGGGAAGTCGTTATGCTGAGTTCGAAACGCCCTCATCTCGCGTTTCCCGGCGTGCTGCAATTTGACTTGCTCATCTCAAGAGCCGTCCGCAAAGACTGTCGAGAGGAACTCCGGGAGAAGCTCGACGCCATAAGACCATCAGCAGATTTGGACATCAGGAAGCACCAGGATTGAGATGCTCGAAGCCTGGTCCTTGTCGCCCTACCTTGTCACCGTCGCCTCACTTGCTGACATGGCCGGTGCTTTAAGCATATCGTTCGCCTTGTCTGCGATCCATACACTTGGGCATGTGGCACTTTTTGCACCCGCCTGGTCTGCAGACCAAGCGTGCCAGATGCAAGCCAAGAGCGTGGCGTGAGGAGTTGGATGTGGCCGGGAAGCAGCGTCATCGTTCCAAGATGTCACTTTAAATTGCACGAGGACCCCACGGATCCACAGCCACAGGGAGATCGACCTGGCCGGAGATCCCGGCACACCTAACCTCACAACGCCATTCCACATTCTCCGCTGAACAACTTCACATCGCACAAAGGCAGCACTCTCGAGGCGTGGTGGTGTGCAGGCGGATTTACGTGGGAGGCGAGTGCAGGCGAGGTCCACCGAGCAGGGGTTCGCAGCGATGCCTGAAATGCAGCAACGCGCCGCCCCTCTCCTTTCACATGCCCAGGCCAACAGCAACACAACAGCGGGCGACGAGAACGACGATATCGATCCGCATGTTCCGAGCTCAATACCGCCCTGGGTGCACATCAACGAGAACGACGAGAAAGCGCCCTTCCTAGAACCACGGCCTGTCGTTCCGAATACACGACATTACAAGCCGCCTGCGAAATATGCGCCTGGGCGAAAGGTCGATGCGTTTCGAGATGCAGAACCTCCTTTATTGTCAGCGCCGATCGCGGACCACCAGGTGCGATGGATACCATTCATGCATTCCGGTCCCAACCCGCAAGAACATCAAGGCGAAGCGCGGGTCATGAGCGAGCAATGGATGGAGCAAAATATGGCAATTTATGGGCGAGGATGGGAAGAGGAAGACGATCTACACCCCGAAAGAATGAACAAGCCTCGAGGCTTCAGCGGATTAATGTACCGAGGAAAGTGGCTTATAAGTCCGGAGAGACAAGAGAGGACAGTCAGGCTATTTTGGCGATTACTCTTGAAGAACGCCTTCGTGCCTCTGATCTTCCGGGTCGTGGTACTGGCCTTCTCCTGTGCTGCACTCGGCATATCGGCCACAATCTATGAATCCGTACAGACTGTCAACGCCGATCCCAATCCAAACAACCAATGTGCGCCCCGCGCGTCAACGTACATGGGCATCATTGTCAGTACGATTGCCATACCATACATTGGGTACGTGACTTGGGACGAATACACCAGCAAGCCGTAAGTCTTCTCCAACTTAGTCGCTAGCACGAACTCATGCTGACTGTGAATGTAGCTTGGGCCTTCGTTCCGTTCCCGCCAAGATGCTCCTCCTTCTCTGCGACCTCTACTTCATCGTCTTCTCCGCCTCAAACCTCTCCCTCGCCTTCAGCGCGCTTCTTGACGACAGCTGGGCCTGCTACGAAGAAGGCTACGCCATCATTGGCGACATTTCTATTCAGATACCAAGGACGTGTCCTAACAATCAAGGGATATGCTACAAGCAGCGCGCTTTGTCCGGAGTTCTCGTTGTCAGCTTATGCGCTTGGTTGTTATGTTTCAGCATCAGTGTGCTCAGAGTTGTGGAGAAGTTGAGACTGGAATATTAGAAACGATTTCAGGCGAAGCTCTCGAGAACGACGAAACTGCCTGACGGGAGGCGCGTTACGAATGATGAGTTACGAATTCTTTTTGTTGTGTGAGAAGGATCTTGGATACCCGCATACGGTGGCGTTTGTACAGACTCGGGCATGGGAGGGACCTTCCTTAGCGTTTCAGAGCGAGTGAGCGCTGGAGAAGACTGCACAGTGATTAGAGCTTCTTTAGAATTGTTTAGAAGATCTAGTTCGATATGACTGTCCTCCGGCTACATTGCAAGGGATGTAAGCCTGAGGCGTAACCGCTCGGGCCATCACTTCGGCTCAGGCCGGAAGCATCCCGCGACGCGTTTGGGACGTCGCGTCTTCCAATCGGTTGGTCCTGCAACCACCGATACATCTGCAAAACTGACAACATCCCATTGAATCTTGGAGGACGAGGCAATGAGCTGAACACGCTTTGAACAGCTGGATTTCCGCTTCATCTGGATCGGATTTCTGCGACTTAGACTAGAGACCTCTCCCGAGCTGGAACGAGGAGCACCAGCGCCCTCACAATGTCGGACTCCAATCCGGCACAGTATGCTATACTGGATGCGAACGGCGCTGTGGCCAAATGGCTAGACGAGCACGCAGCTTCTTGCCGCCGGATCCTCACACAAGACACTGAGCTCATCAATTCACGATGGCAAACTCAACTGATCGACTGGGACCTTCGATGTCGCATACTCCACCAGCTCGCACAGTGCTGTGGTGGCAGCGGGATCGCAGACCAAATGACCCTCTTTCAGGAAGGTACAGAGCTTCTCGGACGGTATCTATCACTGGATGGTCCAGCGCAGATTCGATGGCTGGAGACTGATTCGCGGGTACGAATCTGGCTCCATCATGCAAATGGTACAGACATGGTCAGACTCAACATGACGAACGGGCTCCCGGACGCAAACTGCAGTCGGTATCTGGAGACCCCAGAGGGGCAAGCTTTACATCATCGTACAATGATTAACACGGAGCAACTTGACAAGCTTCACCAGCTGCTCGGGACGCCTCTGAATACCCGTGATATACCTCCAGGAATGCCGCCTTTGCCATCAATATTCGGGTCGCCCGCACCTCCGCTTCCAACGGCGCCAGGAGTATCTGTCGTAGCTCCTCGAGCACCTCTCGCGCCGGTCTCAGCGAACACCGCCCTTCAGACAGAAGTCAGTGCTTCGCAATCGCTTAAGCGGAAGAGGGAAGCGCAGCCAACCAAGCCTGCTCAACCCTCCTCACTGGATGAATCAGATGACGAGGATGTGTTGCAAGGCCAAGTCGATGCTATCCAGGCCCGTATAGCAGCCATTCGCAATCGTACTGCGGAGGAAGACGTGCTCGTTCCGAGCAAAAAGGCAAAAAGCACCGCGAAAAAGTCTGCACAACCGACTCCAGGTCCGAGCGTAGGCCAAAGACCTACAGGTACCGTCCAGGATCTTCAGAGCGTAACTCCGAAACGCGAAAATACACCCACCACTACCCAACCCAAGGAAGAGATCAGACTGAGCATTCGAGCCGCTGGCAAGCCGCAATGTCACATAAGGGTCAGTCCCGGAATTGCGGTTGCCAAGGTCATTCACGTAGCAAAACGATTCTTCAATGTATCCCCGGGGTCTCATGCTGAGCTGCGCTCCTTGGATGGTGCAATTCTCGACCCGCTTCACACTTTGCGTGGTGTCAGGATCAAAGACAAGGATACCGTGCAGCTCCACGCTGAAAGTTTCCTTGAGGGTGTTACAAAGCAGGAGAATCGCACGGCGAATGAAGTCAAAAGTGAGATCAAGAATGAGCAGAAAGCAGAGCCGCCACTGGACTCGTCGCTCCTGCGTGAACTTGCAATTTTATACCCCGGGAGGTCTGACGAGCAGCTCAGAGTAATGGCTTATGATATAAACTCGAGCGCAGCCCGGCGCGAGGTGAGCTCGAGTGTAAATCAAGCACCACCGACGGCCTCTCACTCAGCTCCTGTCGTTGATCTCACATCCAGTAGCCCTCCCGCACCTCCACAGGCACCCGTCAGAACGGAGCCGCTTTTGTGCCCTGAGCAACAGGAAGTGGTGGACCTGATCGTACAAGGGAAGAACGTGTTCTATACGGGTTCCGCCGGGTGTGGTAAATCCACCGTGTTGAAGGCGTTCACTTCGCGATTACGCGATATGGGCAAAACTGTGCGGATCGTGGCCCCGACGGGTAAAGCCGCCCTCGATATTAACGGGTCGACTACATGGACGTGAGCTGTCTCCGAGATTCGAGCGGCTACTGAGGCATTCGCTAACGCTCCCATATAGTTACGCAGGGTGGACGCCTGGGCACATGAAACGGCCCTTAGATGATCTCGTCAAAGCCGCACATGGGAAATACGTCACCAAGCGATTCAGAACCACGGACGTTCTCGTAATTGATGAGATCAGCATGGTGGAGAACCATCTTCTGGCTCGATTGGATGCTATTATGCGAGCAGGTAAGCTATCACCAATGGGCCGTCTCATGGGCTCTCTCCTTCAGGCCGAGCTGCCAAACTCATGCTCGGTGCGGCTCCGGAGGCTTTAAACCACTCAAACGGCATGAGAGACAGTCGCTGATATGATCGTAGGTCGCGGAAACTATAAGCCATTCGGCGGCGTACAACTCGTCGTGACGGGCGACTTTTGCCAGCTCCCGCCAGTCAAGCCTTTCCAATACTGCATGACGTGCGGCAAAGAGCAGTCACGAAGACCTGGACCAAATGGAGAAGTCCTCTACCGATGTCCCCAGCACGGAGAATGCAACGATGACGACAAGTGGGCTTTCCGCAGCTCGGCCTGGGAGCAGTGCAATTTCAAGCACATCAACCTCACCAACATCCACAGACAGAGCGACCAGGTTTTCATCAAGATCCTGCAGAAGCTGCGTGTTGGAAATCCTCTCACGAATGCCGATCGGCAGCTGCTACTGGATCATCCTCATGATGTGAAGAATGCAGTGAAGCTGTTTCCCACGCGAGAGGAGGTGAGGCGGATCAACAACGAAGAATTTGAGCGTCTCAAGACGGAGAAGAGAAGCTACGGTTGTCTGGACTACTTCAGCTGGAACCAACAACACGGGAACTTGGAGTTCAAGGGCAAGAGATCGCCAACTGATGGCTCTTTGGACGCTCTTCGAGAGCACAAGCTCGAAACCTCGGTCGAGTTCCGGGCCGGCATGCTCGTTGTTCTTTTGGTCAATCTGGACATCGCAAGCGGTCTAGTCAATGGCAGCCAAGGCAAGATCATCTCCTTCCAGCCATACGACGAGTCAATGCTACCCAAAGCAGCCTTGAGGGACGGAGACAGCTTCAGCTCATCACAGAGAGGCCGATCCTCTGTCTTCTCAAAAACTTCTCGCCGCGGCAGACCAGCCTCGCCGGAACCCCCACCTCCCGCCTCCAACGAACTCCACGGAGAATACGCCTCCCTCCGCGAAGAACAAATCAAACAATTCATCCTCCAATCCCGCAACAGCCACAAAATGTGGCCCGTCGTAGAATTCGACAACGGCATCCGCCGCCCCATCTACGCCGATTGCCAAGTCAACGAGCTCGGAGACGAAAAACCCTACACGCTCCTCGCGCGAACTCAGATCCCGTTGATAGCGGCTTGGGCGATGACGATCCATAAGAGTCAGGGGATGACTTTGAATAAAGTGATTGTGGATCTGGGGAGGAGTTTTGAGGAGGGGCAGGAGTATGTTGCGTTGAGTAGGGCGAGGAGTTTGGAGGGGTTGAGGGTTGTTGCTTTGGGGGAGAATGTGGGGAGGGGTGGGAATAGGCAGGTTAAGGGCTTTCTACGAGACAAGTTTGGTATAATGTGAGGAAGTACGTTTGGGGGGTAGTGAAAAGGTGCAGTTTGTTTGGGAGATGGGTCATGCAGGGCGGGGTTAGATCTACTGTCTTGTGTACTTCTGAAACGTTGATGGTGATGGAAGGAATGTCAGATCTGAATATGCAAGCACACCCATCGCGGTATATCGGAGGACAGCCACATTTGTCTCTATATCCCTAAATCGCCTTGCAGACCGTGCTCCTGTTGTCGCAATCGGTACCCTCAGAAACGCGCAAGCCACGCGAGAGTGCGTAGATGACAGTCAGTAGGGAACAGGATAAACCAATGGTCTCGACAGCAACCAGCTGTTCATTCCATTTCTATGTACACATATCTGTATCATTTCATATCTGGACATTATTCATCTCATCTGTCGTACCCCTCTCAATCCATCTAAATATCCTCCTGATTAAACATCGAGATGGTATACTGTCCCGTCATCGTGTTATTCGTGCTGTTCGTTTGAGAAATCTTCCCACCCTTCAAGCTTCCACTCTCCGCCGTCCCCATCGCCACAGGCCTCTGAAGAGCGTTGGCGCCGCTCTTGACAGTGAAGTTTGCCAGAGAAATCTCCAACGGGTTACGGTTGACGATTGTGGGGAGGCCGAAGAAGGAGGCGTTGACTTCATCGTAGGAGAGTTGAAGTTCGAAGTACCCGCGGTAGTAGAGATCGTTCCATTGGAGTTCGGGGTTATTGGTGACGAGCCAGTCGGAGTAGTTATTCGCGGATTTGAGGGTGATGTTCTGGCCGTATGGACAAGGAGACGAGACGGCGGAACCAGCAAACTCAACTCCCAAACCGCCCTGGGGGTTGGAGGCGGAGTAGTTCGCGTGGTCGAGCCAGACGAGATCGGAGACCCAAGAGGCGTGCGAGTCACCGCTGATGACGATGTTGTTGCCGATTTTGTTCTGGGTGAGGTAGTTGAGGGTTCGGTTGCGGTTGGCTTGGTAGCCGTCCCAGGCATCGTAGTCGAGTGGGTCGGTGTTTCCGTAGGAGACGGATTCGTTGACCTTGGAGAAGACGGTCTGGGATCCGATGACTCTCCAGCGAGCGCCACGGTTGGCGGAAGCACCGAGGGTGTTGTAGAACCAGTTCTCTTGGCGGCTACCCATCATGGAGCGGCCGGCGTCGTTGGAGATTTGGTGAATGTAGTCGGTGTTCCTGTATGATTGTTAGCCATGGATTTTGAAGAACAATTCTACAAGTCGAAGTTTTACCAGTAGAGATCGGTTATCGAACGATCGTATTGACGGGTATCAAGCATGACCAAGTCAAAGAGAGAGCCAATCTGGAAGTTACGCCAGATACGAAGATTGTCATCCATGTCGACTTGGCGGATAGGCATCCACTCGAAGTAAGCACGCACAGCGTTCATCTTGCGCTGGTCAACTGAAACGCCTCCGTCCATGATAAACGATGCCTCGGTGTTGTTGAGCTCGGATGCACCATCGCGGTAGGTGTTGTCAGAAACCTCGTGGTCATCCCAAACCTGAATCCATGGATATGTCTGATGGGACAACAGCAGGTCCAAATCAGTACGGTAGGTAGCGATTCTAGTACGGTAGTCCGAGAGAGTGTAGATGATGGACTCCGGCTTTGGCGTGCGGCCAATGGAGTAACCATATCCATAGTCTCCGTCACCAGCGTATTCGTAGATGTAGTCACCAAGGTGGATAACGAAGTCGACACTGTCCTTGCGAGCGGGGTTGCCGAAGGCGTTGAAGAATCCGAATGCTGTTCAAGTTAAAAGGGGTTAACGGAGCTACAGTGCTCGTACAAGAAACTTACGAAAGTTGCTGCAAGAGTAGATTGCCAATCCAACCTTAGCGACATAGTCGTTAGGGTGTGGTGTGGTCTTGGTCCTGCCGAGCGGGCTGGTTTTGTTGCTTCCGCAAACGTTGAACTGGTAGTAGTACCTTGTCCAAGCAGTCAGGTTGCTTGCCTCAACCTTGATGGTATAATCGATATCACTGGAAGTGTATGCCGTGCCGCTGCTCTCCACGTTCTTGAAGTCTGCAGTCTTTGCTACCTTGAACTCCACACAAACTGGGGCGGTCGAGACTTGGTACGATCCATGACCGTAAAGAGGAGCATAGCCAGTAACGCTCGAGTTGCTGCTGGAAGTACTGTTCGTGCCAATTGGAGCTACACGAGTCCAGAGGATGACGGAGTCTGGGTAGGGATCGCCGGATGCCACGCCGTGGGTGAAGTTCAGCTGGTTCGCAGTAAACGCCTTCTCTGGACTGTTTTCTGTCAACTCCATCCCAAGCCTGGCGGATACTGCTGGATACCTACGTATTACGCTTGTTCACCTTGTGGAGCGAAATACCCATACCCGGGTGGTTGTGAGAAGGACTTCCATAGTTAATGTTGCGCCTCCAGGTTGCCTCAGCGAGCAGAGAGCAGGCGAGGACGGAGAGGATTGAGAGCTTCATCTTGACTGGGCTCTTCTGCAGAGAGCGTAAGGAAACCACAACCACCTGCCTTTGGTATGGGCGGAGGCGTCTGTCTTATAGCGAGTACTCGGTTCATCAGCCTCATCCTGTTAGCCGTGCGGTGGTCGCCAAATTCTGGAACTCCGACTGCGACTGTGCCTGGAGCTTGCTGAGCTCGGCTAGCATGTCGTCAATGGCAGAGGCAGACACGCGAGGGCCAGGAATGCAGCCTATCACAGGCGGCGGATTATACATGATGCCGTTGAGCTTAGCATCTCTTAACCCCGATCATGTCTTGGCTGCATGGATCAAGCACAACAAGGTTCGATGTTGATGTTGGACAGGAAACGAGGCGAGTGTGAGAGGTGAAGTTCGAGCCGGCACGTGTGTTGCGGCAGTCAAGCTGTTGGCTGGCGCGACTGAAGAAGGATCCGCCTCGTCGGGCGAGCTGCGCGCGAACTCCCCCGCCGACATCGACATCCCAACATCCCACTTACTTATGCGAGCTAGACGCGTGCTGCCCGGCCACGCGGCAATGAACTCCCCGTGTTGGTAATGCCAGAAGAACCTATTAGCCGGAGGGACATCTACTTCAGGCAGGTCGAAAGCGACATGGCCACTCATCATCATCTCGACGCCCACGAGCCCGCCAGCAATCCGCCGCCTCCGCCGCCACTCCCACCTCAGTCGAAAACGGAAGAGCAAGGAAAGATTCAAGTGAAGACTAGAGCAACACCCCAGTGGATGCTTGACGAGAGGCGTGTAGTGGAAGATAGCCCTCCTCCATTGGGGACATATTTCTTCTACGGAACACTCCAAGACCCCGGCATCTTGGGCGAGATATTGAGCCTGGAAGCCCGTCCAAATCTGCGTCCAGCGTGCATTCGTGGATGGAGGATTCGCCTTTGGGGCCAGTATCCTGTTGTGGTTCCAGATTCGCAAGACCGCGTTGTCAAAGGCCACACGTTTGACGTAGTCACTGAAGATGCTGCTCGAAAGCTGCAGTCTTACGAGACGGCCAATTACAGGCCAGATCACTGCAAGATCGTGTCCAGCGAAGGACATGCGGACTCCAGAGAACAGGATGGCTTCGTGTTCAAGTACATTGGCAACCTCGTTGACCTCAGCGACGGCCATTTTGATCTCAGTGTCTGGCTAAGACGAATGGGCAGGTGAAGTCGACATCTTGCTTCCTATTTCTCCCAAGGCATCGACACGCTTTCATCAGCCCGAGTCAGCCTTCTGCAGAGCAAAAAGCAGTGCAACTGAAGGTCCAACATGATGCCCCTGGACTCTCGCTATTCGAGATACGCACCACACTGTCAGATTTGCGTATGTATTCTGGAGCCACTCCGACCGTGGAGTGGGAGAAGCAACGTCGGCAAGCTCTGTGCATACCTCTCACGCAAAGCTCATATTGACGTGTCGAAGACGCAAGCTCGCACACCCGTACCTTCCTTGGGCTATGTTACACGAATCGACGTAGCTGCAGATGATGACCCAGCACCTTGGCTCGACCGCGGCGAGCTGCAGAAGTGCTTCGCACAGCCTGCAATACTGCCAAAGACGCAGTTTGAAATTAGCCTCTCTCACTCTACTGACAATTCGTTCAACTCGTGAGCGTGGTTGTAGTTAAGGTTGCAGGTTGGCTATCTCGATAAGCCCAAGCTGCTTGCACTGTACGCATGATGCTTGTCAGACTCAAAAACGTTCCTGGGATGCGATATGATGAGTTCATCTGCGCGTGCCTGCATCAGGGGTGTCAGAACGGGAACGCGCAGTAGGTACACTTCCTCGTTTGCAACTGGCTTTGACATTCCCTTCACGCACTCACCGACGCGTCTACTGACTATCATGAACACTATCCTGCCCTACGAATGAAGAGTATGGCAGCATCCATTCACGCCGTCCTCAACAATGCGGCTGCCCAGGCCTTAGCCACGATCACCGACCTGGAGCAAAAGAATGGCAACCTTCAAAAAGAGGTCGATCGTCTGGAGCTCGTGGAAGAAGATGTCCGTCAAGAACGAGCAACCCTGGAGGAGCGAAGGAATTCGGCAGAAGAACGACTTGCTGGAACTCAGGCAGATCTGAAGGATAAGAACAAGCTTGCGCAGAACCTGAGCTCTCAGCTGGGCAATCTGAAGTGCAAATTACACTCCATCGAAACCGAGAGGAATGAGCTGCTGGAAGAGAAGACAGCTTTGAACAACAAGAATGATCTTATCGACGCTGAGCTGCGACTGGCTAAGCAAAGTAATGCCTCGCTAAAGGTGGCAAACCTCTCGCTTCAGAATACATACGGCAGTAAGAGCAAAGAGTTGAGTTCCCTGCACCTTGAGCATACGGAAGTCAAGAAAGCTCTGGCCAACCACAAGCTGGGCCTCGAACAAGCGAATGACACGCTAGCCAGCATGCGCGGTACAGAGACGAAACTGCGAGCGAAGACAGAAGCTCTCGAAGACCGCGCGTTGACGCAGACCTTGATGCTTAAGAAGAACGCTGAAGTTCTTGCTTCAAAGGGTGGATATATCACGAACCTCATCAACAAAAGCGACAACCTGAAACATATCGTCGAGCAGCAGGCATCTGAGAAGGCAGCTGTTGAGAAACTTTGCACGACACTTCGTCATGAGATTGGGACTCTGAAGCTCAAGGTGGATAACCGCGAAGTGGCCCTGAAGCAGCTGGAGGATGAGAAAGTCGCTGCGGCCAAGGACTATGCATCTTACCGCAGCCACATCAGCACACTTCAGCTTGTGATCGAAACTAAAGAAGCCGTGCTGAAGGAGTTGAGGGCTCAGAAAGGCGCTACAGATGACGCTATCCAGGCCATGGAAGAGAAGAACAAGAGCACTGTGTTGAGGCTGGAGTCTGAGAAAAGTGCTGTGGAGGAGCAATCTCAGCAGCTCCGTACACAAGTCAGCGTACTCAAGTCCACTATCGAGAATGCGCACGCATCACTGGAGGCGCTGAAGAGTAGGGAGACTGCCGCGGAAGAGCAATGCCAGCTACTGCGGGCGCAGAAAGCCCAAAGTGACGAAAATGCTCGACAGCAAGAGCGGAAGCTCAAGACCGTCGAGGCAGAGAAAGAGAAGCTTTCGCGACAGGCACTGCGAGATTTGGGGAAGTTCATGGATCTTGAACGCCAAGTTCCTGCCTTTAAGAAGGAGGTCACCACTCTTCAGAACAAGAAGAAGCTTGTGCTCGACCTTCATGAGAGGCAAGACCTGAAGCTCTCCAGACTGAAAGCGGCGAAGGATCGTGCTGAGGAGGATCTGCAGATTTGCGAGCAAGCAAACGAGGTGCTTCAGACTCAAAATTCGGCCCTGACCGCAGACGTGTGCGAGCTGCGAGGCTCATTGGATGCTCGATCGCAAGAAATCATGGCAACACAAATCGAGCTGCGCGCAGCAGTAGAGTCGCGTTTGAGTCTTGAGACTCGGATTGACACCATGACAGAGCAGATGGTTTTGAAGCAGGCTCAGCCAGACGACACGATGGCTGAGCTTCTCGCATCACAAGCGGAAGTTCGCGAGGCTCGCATCGCTCAGGACCACCTTCGATCGGGTCTATCCAGCAAGGCAAAGGAGATCTCGTCTTTGGAGTCTTTGCTAAATGCTAAAGTCACGGAGCTCGTCGGGTCACAGACCGAATTTCGTGAGAGCGTCGCCGACTACAAGACCATTCAGCAAATGGCCGTCATACCGCAGGTGCATATGCAGGCACATCAAGCGCGGATGCCTCGTGCGTTCAGTCAATACCGAAAGCCTTTCCACGAGGAGGATTATCCCGTCTTTTACAAGGCATATCGGAGCCCAAGTGATGATCCAGACATGACTGACGGAAGAGCTCCGGACAACGGTGCCATGTGCAAAAGGATGTGCGATGCATCTGAGCCGGTGATCGAGCTTGAGGAGCTGCGGCAACGCACTTGGTCACTCTCCACAATCGACCTGTCACGGCTGCCTGCTACCGTCCTCGAGAACAATCTCGTGTATCGGCACTTGCTATCACTTAGCACAGCAGATGTAGGCAAAGCTGAAGCTCACTCCGATCTACCTCATTCAGCAATAAACGACTCCACCGCCGCCAACAATGCTACCACAAAGACTGAGCCTGCCTCGTCAGTTTCGAGTAGCCCTAAACCTCCCAAAACTGCTTCGATGACTCTTCCCTCGCGTCAGAAACGACGTCGCTCGGCCTCTACGCAACCATCACAGGATGAGGGCAGTGCGAAGAGAGTCCGGGGGGGGGGGGGGGGGGGGGGGGGGGGGGA